>OY735216.1:40676293-41101293 GCA_963457665.1 Thysanoteuthis rhombus | reverse complement strand
CACCTTCTTTTCTCTTAACGTATAGTCTATCTGTATCATCCCTAGGGTGTAATGCTTTATGCATCGTCATAAGTTTCCTTGTTCGCCTATCCATTGATTGGAGCTCTTCCTTTGTCCATCCTAGGAATGGTCCTGTATACCTAACTACTGACACAGCCCAGGTGTTCATTCCTTTTATTAGATTTCTGCTATTTAATTTGGTTTCTAATATTTTCCTTATCCTTCTGAGGTATTCTCTCTTAATTTTCTCCTTCATCTCTTCCCGTTTTATCGTGTCACATTCAAGGACACCTAGGTATTTGTATCGGTCTTGTGCAGTCAATGCCCTAATCTTGTTGTTGTCCGGAAGTTCAATTCCCTCAGTCATTGAAAGCCTTCCTTTATGCATCACCATGATTGCGCATTTTTCTATCCCAAACTCCATTCCTATGTCCTCATTATATTCCCTTACTTCGTTGAACAGAGTCTCAAGCTCTCCCCTGTTCTTTGCAAACAATTTAATATCGTCCATGTACATCAAGTGGTTGACCTTTCCTTTTGTTTTAGAGAAGTGGTATCCTTTGCTGTTTTTCAGGATTCTGTTAAGCGGTATCATTGTTAGAACAAATAATAGCGGGGACAACGAGTCTCCTTGGAAGATTCCCCTTTTTATCCCTACCTCGGCTAGTTTGTCCCCCGCGGCTGTCAAATCTACTTTCCAGTCTTCCATTGAATTACCAATGAATTTAACCACCGGTTCGCTAATTTTGAACATTCTAAGGCATTCGAGTATCCAGCTATGTGGAATCATATCGTATGCCTTTTTGTAATCTATCCATCCCATTGCGATATTCTTTCTCCTTTTCCTTACTTCTTTTAAGATCATCTGTTCTATGTAGAGTAAATCGTTTGCCCCTTTGGTTCCTATCCTACACCCTTTCTGTTCTTCTGGTAGTAGCCTCCTTCTATCCATTGACATGTATATTCTCTCTGCTATTTGCCCGGTCAGGATTTTCCACATAAGTGGTAGGCAAGTGATTGGTCTATAGTTGCTTGCTATGTTCCCCTTTCCCGGGTCTTTTTGGATGAGGGTGGTTCTGCCTTTAGTCATCCATTCTGGTGCTTTGCCTTCATTTAGACAATTTTGGAGTAGGTGAGTGAGTGTGCCGTGTAACGTGGTGAATTTTTTGAACCAATACCCATGGATCCCGTCGGGACCCGGTGCTTTCCAGTTGGCTACTTTCCTAAGAGTATGTTATTTGCAATCTCACACCAGATGCCTGGTGGTAACTGCTGGAGTTTGAGTGACAGCAAGTCTCCTCAAGTCTCCAGCCCTGCTCTCCTAGTTCTCATAGGCCACAGTAATACTGCGGTTTACAGTTTCACACCGGTTGCCCAGTGGTCATTGCTGAAGGCTGAGTGACAATAAGTCTCCTCAGGTTTATTATTATTATTATTATTATTATTATTATTATTATTATTATTATTATTATTATTATCAATAATAATAATAATAATAATAATAATAATGATAATAAAGTTTTTTCATTGGCGTTATTATTGGAAGAACAATTTTTTTACCATGACTCGATAATTTATGCTTTGCGGCTGTATTCAATCTTTAGAGTCATGGTGTGGTTTTAGGTATCGCAGAAGGAATGTTTCTATATAAGCCTGTATTTTGATGAGCTCCGATACTTTGTTAACTAGTTTCTGTGGTCGTTGGAAGGTGATTATGGTGATTTTATTTCTTCCAAGCATAGTGTGCAGTATTTTGAAGTATTGCTGTAAGTTGGTGCCGTATTTCCCATGTTATTTCTGGTGTGCTTTGGTTTGTTTTTTTGAGATCCCAAATGTATTCCGATAGTGTTGTGCTGTGTGCATATTTTTTGTCGTTAAAGGATGTTATATGTGCATGGTTCCTCTGCTTCCGAATGCCTATGGTCACCCAATATATATTTTATCTGTCTTTCCTTTGGATTTCACGGTTGCTTGGTATACAGCGTCATTTTGTAAGCAGTTGCCGTTTAATGGGCAAACCTGTTATTTAGAAGAGGAGCTTAATTAGTTAAATAATAATATCCGTAACTTTCATAGATTAGCCCGTGCGTGTACTAGATCTAATTATCTAAAACAATTATCTAAATTGATCTAGAGCAATAGAATTTTAATCTAAAGTTGTCTAAATGAAAGAATGACTTTTATCTAGAATAATCTAAGAAAAATAGGCACTTTTATTTTGATAAAACAAAAAACTTTTTCAGATGGTGTCAAGTGGAGTACTCAAACATATTCTCAAGGTTGTAGCCTCTAACATGTGACCAGGAACACCCGGAGACACAGACAGACACAGACGAAAAAAAGAGAGAAAGATCTGTTGCACCCTGGGCTGGTTAGTCATTGGGGGGGGGGGGGGGCTACAGTGATTTGATGATTTTAAATTAGTGTTCGTAAAGAATGCAACTTTGCTGTCAGTTCGAGGGCCTATTTGGAAACAAATGTGTAACCAAACTTAGCCATGATTTAATATGAATTAGAAGTGTATTCAGCTACTTCAACAAAGTGACCAAGAAAAGTCTGGAAGGTTTACAGACTAATACACATATGTAAAGACTGTAAGTGCAGTCTGAATTTAAAACCAGATAAGTAGGTTTGTAAAAATAGCTCAAAGAGCTGGACGCCTTTGCCACACACAGTTCAAAGTCAGCCTTGGGGCAAGGTGTAGTGCCTGTTAGCCTTCATAGGATACTTCCTGGGGTTACAGCAAAAAATCGATCGGCCAGGGGATATCTGCACATGGTCGATCGGCTGAAACAGCTGATCTGGGGTTGGAAGAGCTTTCAGTTGTCAACCGACCTTAAAGTGTCGCGTTGCAAATGTGCCATTGAGCCATGGAACCTTTATGCTCTTCACATCCTAATTCCAAATTGTCCCTAACAACGACTCACGGCGTCCTTGTGAGGCATGTACCCTTCTTCAGTACTACTAACGTAGAGAAATGGGCGACATAATAAAATAAAGAAAGACTGACATGCACTCGTACATAGATATATAAACAGAAAATACCGTTTATATCATGAATTTCAGAGGAATCTTTATTCTCTTAAAGTGTAACAAGAAATATTCTATATTTCATTCTTTTACTAAAATAAGTAGATGAAAGGAAATTTTTATTCTTTTCCTTCCCCCTTCTTTTTTTTTTTTTTTTTGAAATTTCAAAGAGAAATCATTTTCCTTTATTTTTTTTTCTTCTTTTCTTTCCGCAGACTTTTCTTCGTTTCTTCGAAGAGACTATTTTGCAAAGTCTTTATTTTTTCATACAACCACATGGGAAATATGTCGTTTTCCATACGTCGGATGAGAAATATTATTTTTTCAACATCCTTCTTTCTTTTTATTAATGTTTAACACATGGGAATTATAATTATTCCTCGCGTTTTCCGTTCTCATCGTTTCTTTTTCTGTATTTATTTTCCAAATCAGAGAGAAATATTATATTGTTCCTTTCACCCTTTTTGAACCGATCACTGTAGCTCAGTGGTAGAGTTTTCGCCTCCGGCTCGGCAGGTCGTGATTCCTGGAATTCTTGATATCCGAATATAGAACCATCTATACCTGGAATACCTATATCAACTTGGTAAATTATACACCTGAGGAAACTGAAGAACACATCGAGCGAAAAGTACTGATAAAGACCAGCAAGGATGAGAATACAAGCCAGAGGAACTCGTGGAATAATGGCAATGATTCATCTCAGAATTTCAAGGAAAATTCTGTTCACACTATTACGTTTCTTGTGCATAGCACCGACCACTACAGCGTAGTGTTAAAGAGCTCTCCTCCACTTCTGCAGGCAGTGGTTCAATCCACCGCCTGGTTATACCCAAAACTTGAAAAACGATATTTCATGTCTCTCCGCTAAGCACTCACCATACGGACCAGGATTAAAAGGTCACTGCCGAATCATGTTCGATGTACCGGTTCTCGTAAGATGTCCAAAATTAAGCAATAATCAGCTTGGTCAGTACCTAGATGGGTGGCCATTGAGGAATACCAGATGCCGTAAATGGAACGAAACCTGGCAAATTGGTCTTACTAACGATAGATTGGCAAAGTCTGACGCCAAAGAACACATCTGATCCCAGATTATAATGAAATAACATCGGAAAAAACGATAAAATGACAAAAACTTACCAACATTGTTAATACAGTATAAAGTGTTTGTCCTAAACTTTTAAACCAAACAAAATTTCAGTCGAACCCTTCTTGGTTGATTTTTTCAATATTTTGACTGAAATTTAGCTTAGTTTAAAAGTATAGGACAAGCACTCTATACTGTATTAACAATGTTAATAAGTTTTTGTCGTTTTTATCGAGTTTTTTATTCGTTACGAGGTTCGAGCAGACAATGTTTACCCGTTTGGAAAGTGAAACTGGAGAAATTCGGTGGTTAAGTTGGAATATTTAGAGCTCAAAACTCTGGGACTACAAGTTTTTATCGTAAAGTTTTTAGAAAAATGGTTCGATTTCAATAGAATCTTTGGTATTCATTTTTGAAAGAATTTTGCCTATGAAAAAGAATTTGGAACCGAATGTGTGCTGATGACGTTACCGATTTGCCACTCGGTTGACCCGTGTACCTAACTCTACGACACCCTCGATGAAGGTAGTAGCGAGAAACAATGCTTCATAAATACATAAATGAAGACATACATAGAGGAATTATGATTATTCTTCGAGCCTTTCTTTCTTTGCAGTACAGTCTGCACTGACCAAACACTGGTTTGATTTACGCCGGCTATGCCTATATGATGGATTCATTTTGCGTCGATTCCGTTAACGCGACCTCCTCTAGGACAAGCTGTGAATCGTTTGGGTGAGCAGGGGTAGCTTTGCAATTACGACAAAAGCAACAAGAGCAAAGTCACCAACTCACTCATCGTCGGCAACCATACACGGCAGAGATGATGTTGACAGGTCCTGTATAGAGACACAACGGGAACTTTTGGTGTTATGGTGGACAGAGAGATGCGAATGAATACTGAACCTCTTCCAACTACGTTCGCTGAGGTAAACCAGAAAATCTCATTTCTTGCCCTTACGTGCGAGAGAGCGTGCAGGAGGCGCATTGAGAAAATCGTAGACAAAAGACATCCATCAAAAACCGCAAAATTAGACACAGCTTTTGTCCCGTCCGCATAACCAGGTTATATATATATATATATATATATATATATATATATATATATATATATATATATATATATATATTGTGCCTCTAAATATATATACTTATATATATATATATATATATATATATATATATTGTGCCTCTAAATATATATATATATATATATATATATATATATATATATATATATATATTAATGCTAGGAAGAAGCAAATAACCAAAAAAAACACTGAGTGGACATATGATAGCTGTGTTTAGAAACAAACACAGGCTAGAGAGAACAGAGTAACAAGAAGTAAATAAATAAATAGAATTAAGAAGGAAAATGAAAGAAGGGAAAAGGGATATGAGAGAAAGAAGGATTTTAAGGATAGACAGAAAGGAAGAGAAAGAAATGAAGAAAAACGGGTGCAAAAAAAAAGACGAAATGAAAAAAAAAATGGAAAAAAAAAGGAAAAAAATTTGGCGCTGAAATGTCAAACTTTTTCTACAGGCGTGAAATTAATTGCTCACAAAAATGTATATTCGTGGGAATTATCCATTTCTGAGTGAAGAGCCTCTACCCAGATTCCCTTACACTGATATATATATATAAATATATACATAAATATATATATATATATATATATATATATATATATATATATATATATATATATGAAAGAAAAATAATATCTCAGAGTATATAATTTGATAGCTTCTGAATATATATATGTGTGTGTGTGTGTATGTGTGTGTGTGTGTGTGTGTGTGTATCTATATCTTAAAAACAACCAAAAAGAAATGTCTACGGGTAAATAAATCGGCAGCTTCTGTGGGCATCTATATGAACACATATATATATATATATATATATATATATATATATATATATATATATATATATATATATATATATATATATATATATATATTAGAGAGCCTAAACAAATATCTACAACTATATAGTTAGATAGGTATGCATGTGTGCGTGTAGGTATATTTTCATCGTTCTTTATACGTATATTCATACACAATTAAATCCTTATATGTACATACATACATATATATATTTTATTATAATCATATATATATATATACATATAATTATAAATATGTATAATCGTGTATATATATATATATATATATATATATATATAATTTTACACACCTACACATATATATATATATATATATATATATATATATATATATATATATATATATATATATATCAGAAGTGTTTCTATGAATCTACTACATTATTAATATAATTTTTGGAGTGGTTCTGATCAGTTTCTTTTCCATTTTAAACCATCTGATGCTCGTAAACCTTCGGCTTTATTTCGAGGGACAAGTTACCACTCTTGAACACTTAAACTAGTTTTGTGTAGCACGGTCAGATATTGTTTTATTTCCTTTCACGTCCTGAATTCGGCGAGCAGCTTCGGAGGCTATGAGGCCCAGTTTAAAATAGGGTCCTAAATTTGTCAGTATCAAATATAATAATGCGCAAAGACCAATGAAGATGATACATTGGCTATTATTATTAATGTTATTATTATTATTATTATTGCTTTTGCTACTTCTCTTAACTCTTACTTGTACTTGTGGAGGTTGGGTTCCTTTTGCTTCCATTCAAGCGTAAGTAACCCCTTCTATTCGAACCATTGTAGAGGTAAAATGAATGATGAAAGATATGAGGACAATCTAGGTTTTGTTGTTGTAAGATAATCCCTGTGGACAGCATTAGACTCCTCACCTTCTTTACCACTCCGTGAGCGATGATACATCAAACGGGGAAAGGAGTAATGAAACTCAAGAACATGTTAAAACAAATAAATCAAGTTTTATTGGTGTGAGAAATCATCAGGGAATTAACGAACAACAACCAGTGAGCGTAACGGCCGTACATACAAACATGCAGAATTGTATTTTTAGTTGTTCCTGGTATTTGAGTAACTTTCTCAACTTTGGTACAAAACTGAATTTCAAACATCATCATCATCATCATCATCAGTCTTTTAGCGTCCGTCGTTGGACATAGACCTTCCCCAGGATTTGCCACACTTCTCTATCATGGGCGTCACGGAGCCAGTATTTCCTGAACTTGTCTAGCTCATCTCTCCATCTAACATTTTGCCGGCCTCGGTTGCGCATATGGTCTCGGGGAACCCATGTTGTGAGTCGTGATGTCCATCGATTGTCTGCCATTCTTGCAACATGGCCAGCCCACCGCCATTTGAGATTTTTTATGGATTCTATGATGTCTCTAACTCTTGTCTTTTCCCGGATGTGCTGTGCTGTTTTGTGGTCTCTCCATGTGAGGCCCGGCATTATTCTTTCATGTGCACGTTGCATGGTTCTCAGCTTACGGGTCTGTTTCTTGGTTAAGTTCCATGTTTCAGCTCCATAAGTGACTATTGGGAGGATGCATTGGTTATACACCCTTCTCTTTAGGATTAATGGGATCTTATTATTTTTGAAGGTTGAGCTAGCTCTGCCAAAGGCTTGCCATCCTAGTGTGATTCTTCGCTTGATTTCTTCTTCTTTTGAGGGTCTCATGGAGATTCGTTGCCCTAGGTAGATGTAGTGGTCTACTTTCTCGAGTTCTGTGTCCTCGATTTCGATCTTAGTGTTCTTATCTCCAATGTGGTTGTTGCACATGCACAACAACAAAGATCAAATCTATTTACCTCTGTCAACGTTGTTGAAAGGGGGTACATGTTTTTGGTTGGTCCGTTTGTCTGTTTGTTTGCTTGTTCCGATATCTCCGGAAGAACTGAATGAATTTCAAAATTTAGTTGTAGGATAGGCGATGGGTTGAGAAAGAAGTGGTGAATTTTGGTTGGTGAGGGGAAGTAACGAACCGCACCTTTTATTTAACCGACGGGGATATATTGACCGCACTCCTCTCTTTAGCAGAAGTAGTATTTTCGTCGGTTAAATAAAGGGTTCGGTTCTTTACTTCCCCACACCTATCAGATGATACCTGATGAAGGCCGTAGAGTACAACGGCCGAAACGTTGTATGAAAAACAACCAAGATGAGGATAGTCTGAATAATAATAGAAATAACGCTCATGACTCTCCATACGATATTTTAGAAAAATCTCTATAAATTTCAATGACATGTGGATTGACACTTGACTGTTGAGAACTGTTTAATTTTGGATCGGATCCATGTACAATCATCTCCCCAACATCGTAATCATAAGTCAAAATCACATGATATCGAGTAATTTCGTATTCGTTCACACAATACCTCTAAAAGTTCCCTATGAATTCCAATGATATTTTGGGGGGAAGGTGGACAATAGGCAATGGAAGAATTGAATTAATTCTGGGGCAGACCCATGGACAGTTACTCCTCCTGACAATGGCGTTGGCAGAGGTAATGCGCTCTCTGGGTGCTTTCTAGTTGTAGGTAGCTTTTGAGATAAACATAACCAACGTACAGCCTTAGTCAGAAATCTCCTTCATGCCCCCCCCACCTCTCACACGGAGAGACCATTATCCAAATTTCAACAGTTTCACACTTTTTATCACGTTTAACATTAACACAAGCACTTATATCTCACTTACAAGCCATTTCCGGGATTAAATTTAAGCAAAATAATCACAATCCCCTAAAACTTGAGATCGGTATCAGTGGCCACCAGGCAAACTCATCTGGGGGTCGCAGAAATCCCAAGAGAGCTCTTATAATTAGATAGATAGATAGATAGATAGATAGATAGATAGATAGATATGAACGAACTCAGATAGATAGATAGATAGATAGATAGATAGATAGATAGATAGATATTTTAGAGAATCAATATGTATTTTCCAACATATTTTCCTTCCTTGTCTATGTATTTAACCAACTCTTCTCCATTGATCACATAGGTGTATCATTATGTCAATTACAATCTCTTTGGTTCAAGTGCTACTTGGGGCGAACAGCTCGCACTAATATAAAACATTGTCTCAATTAACTAACTTAGGAGGAGCCTAATTCGAATTTCTAAACATGATCTAAATTGTCCCCTTCCTCCGAAGTTTTGTTGGTATTGTGGAACGTTCAATTTCTCGCTTACTATATCAATACTAGCTGAGGTACCCGTTTACGCTGGGCTGAATATTTATGGAGTAAAAAAGGACTAAAGCTTACAGACATTTTTTTTCTAAATTTTCTTCAGATTTGGCCTTTAAAGGAGAAAAATTTACCTCCATTCTTGACCACTTGAAAGTGGAAAAAAGTTTACTTTCATTTTTGATTTTACAAAGGGGAAAAAAGTTTCCCTTCACTATTGATTCACTAGGGGGAAAAGGTTTCCTTTCATTTTTTTATACCTTGAATGGAAAGAAAAATGTTCTTCCACTTTCCATCCATTAAAGTGGAATATTTTCTCTTCATTCTTAACCCTTAAACTAAAACCTTCACTACTGACTCATTGAAGGAGGAAAAGTTTCCCTTCAACTTTGACCCTTAAAAATTGAATGTATAAAATGAAAAAATATGTATATGGATATATGTATACTAAACGGAAAATAAGGGTTCAGTTTAGAATCATAGTTATATTGTAAATAGAAACATCCACAAAAAAACTTTCAATTTTTTTCCTCAAAACCTATTTTTTTACTTTAAAATCTTCCCGACCTTTGAGTATTCATGCGATATTTTACTGGGCTGCGCCCATGTTTAGGTTGTTTTTATAGCGTAACGGACAAACAGACAGATAGGCGGTTTGACACTTCTCGGTTATCTATCTGTTCATTCTTATCTCATGTATCACGGAAGACCACAGAGATGAAATAAGACAGTGCATAACGATTGGTCGGAAAGCATTTGATGTAAATAGAGACATTCTGAAAAAAAAGCAAATTCCCAATATACTTGAAACGCAAAGTATACGATCAATGCATATGGCGCAGGGGTGCAAAACCTGGAAACTTAAAATGCTGTTCGAAAAAAAAAACTCAGAATAGTGCAGAGTGCAATGGAGAGAGATATCTTAGGAATACCGATATAGCGATATAAAAAGATCAACATGGAGAACCGGGGCGAGGGAAACCGTAAAAGCAATAAAAATTGAGGGAACATAGCGAGGAGGAAAGACAAGAGATGAAGCAAAGAGCCAATAGATTGGTGCCAGTTGGACAGTAAACGCAGAATAAAAGACCAGACACAAGATAGAGAGTCGAGATAGAAAAGTTTAAAATGGCAGAGATCAGCGCAATCACGCTCGTCATTGAAGGAGATTTGATAGATTTTTGTTCACCAGTCGACTTATAACAGCTGATAATGATGATATATTTCAATCAGTTCATATCTACCTATGTCTATCTATCTATCATCTCACTTTTCACACACATAGAAACAAAAAAGGGCAGACATAGACAGTAAATTAACAAAATGAGAAGAGCGGGTATAAAGAGGTTATTTGGACAATCGCCTTTCCGTTGGGCTGTTTAGCTCAATGGTTAAGAGCGACGTTACATTGAAGCAGCTACCTTTTCAGTCGCAGATTCGATTCCTCCAGCAGCCCTGTTTTTTTTTGTTTCTGTTTACGCTGTCTAGGCTGAGTGACTCATCATCCGTGTAACAACAGGAAGTCATTTCAAGGAGAGTTTCAAATAGTTTCAACATATATTTCTATAACAGCCTGTTCATATCTATCTCACTATTCACACATACATATATATTTTCGCATGTGTGTGTGTGTGTGTGTGTGTGTGTGTGTTTGCAACGTCCTCAAACTTTCTATTTGAGCAGAAAGCAAACATTGGAATAATGCAATAATAAGAGACGATGTGACAGAAAAAGACAGAGAGGCGATTTACGTGAATTGAATTAAAATCAAATCAATTAAATTTCTGTCAACCATTTTGACAAGAGAAATATGACAGAGAAGAGTGAAAAAAAAACTTCTATTGGATTTGTGTTTGTAAAAGAAATTACTTTTATCTCTTCCTGCTTCGCTTAAATAAAACGACTTTCAAAATGAAATACAAAAAAAAACGACATCAAAAGGTTGCATCAACATCCAGACTTCAAAACACTTAAAATGGGCCATTCGTCTCTCTCTCTCTCTCCCTCTCTCTCTCTCTCTCTCTCTCTCTATATATATATATATATATATATATGTGTGTGTGTGTGTGTGTGTGTGTGTGTGTGTGTACATATATATTTATTCAGATTTTAGAGAGTGAGGCAATTTTTTTTCTTTTCCTTTTATCATGACACGCTTATCTGTAGACTGGCCGACCAACTAAGGAATTTGCATCAACTTTAAGAGGATTTTCCACATCTGCTGAGGGTCCTTTGGCTGGAATCAGAATGGGGTATACTGATACACAGAGATCTCCTTTGGGCACGATGCAGCATAGAAGAGACGAGCCTAGTCCAGTTGATTCCAACCCTGGAGCAGCACCTCCCCATTGCACCCTAAGGGAACGCAACGAGGTAGTTTTAATGCCTTCATGTCACTGCTAACATAAACCAATTGATAACAAATACCTCAAGTTCAAAGATGTTTCCACCAGAGGAGAAGGAAGAGGAGCAAGTAGTCTTTTTTTGACTCAATTGATTCTCATGCTTGTAAAATATTGCGATATGGAAATATTCTGCAAGTATTATTTTCAATATAATCGTAAATGGCTTTTTGTTGGCTATTCGGGGCTTTTTCAAAATACAAAAATGCCAATCTTGTTCATCCTATTACGATATCATTGCAGTTGGTTTCTTAATGATGTCACACCTTCAATGACATCACACCTTTTTCTTCCTATTTCTGTTGTTAGACGTAATAGGGGCAGACTGAAAAGCTTCTTATTGAGAAGTGTGGACATATTTAAAAACGTCTTGACTGTTTTCTACCCAATGATGAGATTTGATAACTCTCAGGCTTGATTAACCTCTGACAAAGTAAAAATGAAAAGAGAAACTAAGTCAATATGTCATGAATTTTCACATAATTCTCCTCTTCTTCCGGTAATGTAAGCAAAGAAAAAATAATGCACAGATACTCAAAAACTTCTGCTCAGTCCTCAAAATTAATTCGAGTTTTTATTGAATCAAAATCAAATCAATTAGATTTCTGTCAACCATTTTGACATGAGAAATATGACAGAGAAGGGCAAAAAAAGCTCTGCTGGATTTGCGTTTGTTAAAGAAATTACTTTTATCTCTTCCTGTGCCTGGTTTGAATAAAACGACTTTTAAAATGCAAAACTAAAAAAAACGACATCAAAAGGTTGCATCTAAAACCAGACTTCAAACTACTTAAATTGGGCTATTTTTTTCTTCAAATCTGTGTATATTTTCAGAACCCAGTGGCCGATGCCAAAAGTTTTTCTTTCCTTCTTTCATGACGTGCTCATCCACAGACGGGACAAAAAAGTAAGGAATTCGCGTTAACTTCCCGTCCTTCAAGTTGATTCAAGTTTTTATTGATTTTTATGGCAAATCACAGATACGTCTGTTTTTTAATGCTTTCATAGGTTTCGTTCAGTCACTTTTTGATGAAATCTCAGATGAAATTGATAGGAATCAAACAGTTGTTCACACGATTAACAGCTTTGAAATAGAGGACTAATATAACTCAAAATAAGCGAGTGTGAAGACATCATTGGAAATCTACAGAAACAACAGTAATATTTTTAACCAATACATTACAGCCGTCAGTTTCTATCCTAATGCGTGAGCCTTCCATTTTTTGTGTGCCATTATCACGCTAAAACAACAAGGCCTGTTGACCAAACGTTTGGCATGAAGACTCAGAGGACATCAGCTATTAGGAGTTGACTATGAGGGGTTGGTGGTTACAATTTTGCATTTGAGAAACTGCTATTTGGCATAGGGGTACTTCTTTTCATGACAAAGGTAATAAGCTCTGCGAAGTTGACCTCGAAGGTCACCAGAGGTTAATTTAGATGATCTTCCATGTAGTTGGCCACAAACAGTGGGAAAATAAAGATTGCACAACTGGTTTAGCTTCAAATGGCTGGTTGCCGAAGATGTATAAGGAATAAGTACTTATATTCCCAGCCCTCTAGCACTAATGGCTTACTCACGTTTACTTAACGAGATTAGAATTTAGGTTGAAAGCAGTTATTTGGCATTACCAGCGGTTGTCGCTACGTTGAAGCGGCTACCCTATCTGTGGCAGGCTCGATTCCTACAGCTAGCCCCATTTTCTTCAATTGTTCATTCTATTTATGTTTTCTAAATTAAGTGACTTATTAACCGTGTAACGACGGGAGATCATTCAAATAAGTTTCTTTATAATATAATGCAATTTATAATTTGTATATATATATATATATATATATATATATATATATATATATATATATATATATATATATATATATATATGTCTATGTATCTCTCTGTGTATCTCTATGTGTGTGCGCGTGTGTATGTATGAATGTTTGCAGCAATCTTTTATTAAGATCTGTTTGATTAAAAACGACCGAAAAGAAATATTTTCTTTTTTCATTTTTGATTCATATACAGGAGATGTATGTGAATATTCCCACAATGAGTATGATCGAACGTATTCAGCAATACTTCTGATTATCATCAAGACCGATTAAAAACTGTGGATATTGACCGTTCTTCAAATCGGCTTTTGCCATTGATGGATTGTAGTGACGTCATATACGGTGTGATAAACAAAAGAAGTTCTACACTGTTTGAATGTAACTTCAGAATTCGAACAGTTAAGATAAATCCCTCGATATAAAGTCAGATTTTCCCTGGAATATCTAACTGTTACCTTCTTTAAAAGGTGCCAAAGTTTAGCCTTTCTGGGACACCGGGAGCCCTAGGGCCGGCCCAGGGCATGTGGATAGAGAAACGTTTTTTTCGGGTCAGGAGGAGAGGATGATGTTGATGAATTGATAATGCAACTCACTTCTAACTGCTCACCTCTAATCCTAACCGGAAGTGACGAAATATCACTCGGAACAAATTATTTTCTCTTCCCTTTTCTCTCTGACTCAACACCAGTCCCTTTTCTTACTTACCCACCACCTCAATCTGTAAAAAGAAGCCCCCATAACATATGGCGGTGATAAGCATGTGTCGGAAGAGACGAATGACTGCATCATTTCTGAACCCATTCCGAATTTTTCATTCAACTCTTTTTTCCCCTTTATTGGACACTTTTTCAATAGTTTGTTTTTTTTCTAATTTTTATTCGTTACTGAATTTTTCCTCACCTTTTCCAGTTTCATGCCTTTTTTATATTTCTGTCTTCTTTTTAGGTCTTTCTTCTTTCTTTCCTTCTTCTTTTCATTCTTTCTTTTCTTTCTTTGTGAATTTATTTATTTATTTATCTTTTCTGTCCTTCTTCCTTTCTTTTTTTATCCCTTCTTTACACTTTCTCTTTCCATTTTCTTTCTTTCTCTTCAACTTTTTTCTTTCTTTCTTTTTACCTTTTTTCTTTCTTTCTTTTTACATTTTTTCTTTCGCTCTTTCATTCTTATTCCTCTAATTCTTTCTTCTTTAATGTCTTTTTTATTTCCACTTTCTATTTTTTAAATTTTTTTCTGTCCTTTTTTCTTCCTTCCCGCTTTCTTTCTTAAATTTCTCTTTCTTCCTTTACTTCTTCCTGTCTTATCTTGTCCCTTTCTTTGGTCTTTCTCATTTTTGTCTTTCTTTCTAATTTTCTCTCTAATATTTACATTATCCCCATTTTCTCTTTTCTTTCTGTCCTCCATAATTTCTTTCTCTTTATTCTTTTCATCTTTCACTTTTTATATATTTTGATTTATTATTTCGCTTCTTTCTATTTTTCTTCTTTAATTCCACCTTTCTATTTTCTTTTTCTCTTTTTTCGACCCTTGTTTATTTAAGTAAATTATGAGGTGTACTGGACCAACAAGTCTGCTCTGCAAAATTTCTACCACCTAACTTAGAGCAGTTAAAGGACCTGCTGTTAACAATCTGGCTCCAGATCCCTAAAGAAACTTTTTGAGGTCTTGTAAAATTTATACATCATCGGGTAAGTTCTGTTTTGCGTTAACACGGGAGACCAGCACCATATTAAGAAGGTGGTCATTTTTGGCTCATCAGAGTATGTTTAAAAATAAAATACATCTCAATATGTTTGTAAAATCATAGAAATCTCGTTCTCCAAAATGTCAGAATGTTTCACAGAATTGCTAAAAATGAGCAGCTGAATTTCACAATGGGAAATATTGTCCATTTTTTCGACAATTGCTAACTCTCAAGTTTCAAGTTTCTGGAAAAGAAAAAAAAATTAACGAACTTTAAATGCTCTATGTAATCATGCAAAGAATTTAAGTAAATGCGAATTCAGTTGAAATGTGTAACGCATGTTCGTGTACTTTTGACCTAGAACTTATCAATTGCCCTTCGTAAAATGAAGGAAATAGGTAGTTTACGATAGAAATAGACAGTGCAGCCTAAAAAGTACATTTGTATTATTTATGTCTTTTACGTCTTTATTCAGAGTTGCCTCCCCTAGTAAAAATACTTTACCAGTTAAAAAGAGCAAAAAGATCCCATGAGTTTTAAAAGGAAGGGTCTACAGCCAATGCATGCTTCCAACGGTCATCTATAGAGTGGAAACACGAAACCTAACCAAGAGACTAGCTTTCAAACTAAGACCAATGGTATGTGCACAAAAAAAAGATCATGCTTAACATCACATCGAGAGATGAAAGGAAAGGAAAGACAGGAATCAAATACATCATCGAAAACTGAAATGGCCATAGACTGGTCATGTTGCAAGAAAGTCAGTCAACTGCTGGCCATCACGACTTACAGTGTGAATCCCCAGAGATCATACGCGAAATTGTGGACAACAAAAAATTAGAAGGCGTGACGGTTTGGACCAGTTCAGGGGTTGGTTGGCGTCTCGAAGCCCACGATCAAAAGGTCTGGTGGATCTATGTCCAACAATAAACGCTAAAATGATGATGGTGATGATGATGTGATACTCAATTTCTTGAAAGTAACTGAAAATATTCAATTTTTTTCAATTATAAAAAAGAACCATAAGTTCAACAATACGTTCACCATCCATGGAAGAAGAAGAAGAAGAAGAAGAAGAAGAAGAAGAAGAAGAAGAAGAAGAAGAAGAAGAAGAATTCAATTCATTCTCATACTTTTGAAATACTGCGAAATGGAAATATTCTGTGAGTATTATTTTCCATTAAAATCGTAAATGGCCATTTTTTTTTAAACATTTTTGGCTTTTCTCAAATGCAAAAATGCTGAACATGATGATTGTCTTCGATATTTGAAAAAAAAAGTGACTGAAGTTGCCCTTTGTGATTGATTGAGACCCATCTCTAATTGAGTACACCCTAAGCTATAGGATCGGGTTGGGAGGTATGTAAGCTACAGGCATGTAAATGACTCTTGATTGATTAAAAGCTAAAGGGTAATCTCACAATTCTACTCTTTCTCTCTCTGTCTCTCTGTCTCACACAGGCACACACACACACACACACATTCTCAAAATCGAAAGACTTCTCATTTTTGTTCACCAAATTTCGGACATTAAATATGGAATGCCTGAAACGGATGCATGCGCACACCCACCCACACAAATATATATATACTACATCATAACAAGGTTTATCCAAAAGCTTGAACAATTCGATCTATTTTCCAGTAAATTCGATAAATTCCTTCTAAGTTGATTAAGTGCATTACATAAAAAAATGTGAGTTCTTATTGCGATAACACATTTTCATAATCCATTTTCTCACTTCGCTAATATATATATATAATATATATATATATATATATATATATATATATATATATATATATATATATACGGGCGTGTGTGTGTGTGTGTGTGTGCGTGTGTGTGTGTGTGTGTGTGTGCCGGGGCACGATGTCTTTTCGATGGAATATTTCGACGACAGGCTTAAAACGCATGACCGCTTCGTACTCAGGTGCACCAGAAGTGTCTCACCTTCATATCACAATCGCTTGTCCTCGGGACATTGAATGTTGATCAGCGGGACCCCACGTCATCATCAAAGAAGTCGATTGTTATAATCGTCACTTAATAACAATCACCCCTAACCCTAACCCGAATCCTCACTTAATAACAGTCTGGGACTGCCGAGACGCAGACAGGCGACGAATATTTCAGATTATAGGCACGAAATATGTCATTCACCCAAACATATAAGAATTTTCTCCACATTCTTGCAAGCATTGACGCACTCAGATACCTATAGGAACATACTAGGAATTTATTATTATTATTATCCTTATTATTATTATTATTATTATCATTATTATTATTATTATTATTATCCCAGGATATCAGTGCTTTGATACAGGGTTGTCTTGCCTTTTGCCCCAAACTCGAGATCAACTAGATCCTCGGAGTTCAAGGTGTCTCCTGATCATAACTGATGTTTTTAAGAATACTCCTTTTTGCATTTGGTTCATGAAAATGTCCTTGGTATTCAGGAGATGCTTTTTGTGATACGTTATTACTGCTCCAAACACTCCAAAAACGATTTGTATGATCTTTACCAATATTTTCTTGCAGTTTTATATTCAAGGCATGGTATTTTTCAATTTTTTTTTCTTTTTCTTTCTGTTTAGCATTTCTGTCCGCTGGGCATGAGACATCGATCTATGTAGCCTGATTGTCTTCATTATTACTAATAATGACAATGTGTGGCCTTCTAGCCGTGATTTTTCTGTCAGTATTGTGCGAAATCATAATTTCGTAATTTTTCTTCCTTCATCTTCTTCTTCTTCTTCTTCTTCTTCTTCTTCTTCTTCTTCTTCTTCTTCTTCTTCTTCTTCTTTTTCTTCTTCTCATTATTATTATTACTATTATTATTATTATTGTTATTATTATTATCATTATTATTATTATTGCTGTTATCATTGCATTTGCATGTTCACACCAGATATCTGGTGGTCATTGCTAGTGACTGAGTGGCATCAAGTCTTCTCAAGACCTAGCCCTCCATCCAGTATTCCCGCAGTCAACACCAGTTCTGTGGTTTGCACTTTCTCATCAGATGTCTAGTGGTCACAACCGAAACCAGAATGACAGTAAGACTTCTCAGGTCTCTAGCCCTCCTGTCAGTGTCTTCACATATCACAGCCACTCTATGGTTTGTTTTGTCCCAATCTGCCCCCACAGTAGTGTTGTGGTCTGCATGGCCTCAATTTGTCCTCTTACTTTCAGCTCCTAAAATCTTGACTTAAATACCTTTGACAAGTGTCTGTACAATAATTGGTACTACCCTGATCTTCAAGTTCCACACATTTCTCAGCTCCCGGGTCAAGTCCTTATAGTTTTCCAGTTTTTCACGCTCTTTCGTATTCACTCTGCTACACTTGCTGATTATATGGCTTATCATCTCGCCCTATCTCCTTAGAAGCAACATTCGCTGTTTTTGTGGGGTCTGTCGATCTCTGCTTAAGTATGCTTGTAAAATCTGGAGTTCTCCAATGATATATCTATCCATCAATCACAGTCTGTTCATATTTATCAGTCTATCTATCTATTTGTTTATTCATTTCACTCTGTTCATTTGTATATCTCGCTCTGTTCACATATATCTATCGATCTATCAATCTAAATGTTGCATAATGTACGATTATAAATACTCGTGTATCTGTATGTATGAATGTAAACGTGTGCCCAACATGCATCACTTTTCTCTTCTGACCAACGCACTATAATCAACTTATATTATATAATGCAATGTGTATAAAGGGCTATTCTTCAAGCTCATTTCAAAGCAAATTTCTATCATCCACGTATCTAAAATGCAATGTGGACAGAAGCCTAATTCTCCAAGCTCACTGTAATGCAAATCTCTATTATCCAAGTATATAAAACGCAATTTGTATCGAAAGCTATTCTCCAAGCTCACCGTAATGTCTCTATTACCCACGTACATAAAATGCAATGAGAAAAGAAGGCTCATTTCTAAGCTCATTGTAATGCAAATCTGTTATCTACGTATATAATATGCAATGTGTATCTACATATTTCATTTTTGCTGTCATTTTTGACGGCACAGGTAAATTAGTATGCAATAAATTTCCTCGATTTTAAAATGTAGATATTTCAAGGTGTTTTTAAATGCTTTTTGACTTTATCTTGGATATAAATCAGAGAATAAATTCGGCAACACTGGTCTGTAAAGATGTCTGAAGAAATGAGTTATGGTTTTTACGGCTTAATACTTTGAGGTCTTCAATGATGTGGGTTGTCATAATGATGAGCTGTGAGCCAAATAGGCTGAAAGATGTGGAATAGAGAAAGTCCCATTGAAAAAAAAGGGAGAGGGTGATGGCTGACAAGGCGACCAGACCAATCCTTCCTCTTGCTCCGCAGCCATACTATTACATTTTGCCACATTATCACATTAGAGCTTACTGACCCGTAAAGGAGGCTGATGCACACGCGGCCGACGTCGTTGTCGTTGTCGTCGTCGTCGTCGTCGACCGAAATGGGTCGTCAGTTTCCCCAGTCGTATGAGGCTCGGGGTAGCCGAGCGGTTATCTCAGTCATTTTTTATCTTGCCTTCTCGGCCTTTATCTACGTGTCAGTTACGACGAAGAGAAAATGAAGACGAGAGGATTCCGAAGATGTGAAGAAAGGTTGCTGTTCATGTTGGCCTGTTTAACTTCATTTTGGTCGACTTTTGAGCTCACATTAGGGCAGTGGTTCTCAATCAGGACATAACATATCTCCAAGGGGTTCGTAAAGCAACGTGGAGGGGGATGCAACAAAAGGTTGGCAAACGAAAAATCTTTCGTTTAATTCCCAAGTTAACCCAGAGAAAGCAACAGCAGTCAGCGCATTAAATATTTCTATAAGTAATGTCTTGATCAAGATTTAAGATTTTGCCATCTGATGAATTTTGAAATTTTGTTATTTACCCTTTTTAATATCAATATAAACTTTTCTGGTTTTGATTTTTCTTTAATTATTTTTTTTAGCCTCAAGTTTAAGGAGAGCGAGAAAAACTTATAAATCTGGAGGGGGGGGGCGAGCCTGGAAAAAGGATAAGAACCCCTGTATTAGATAATATATGATAATTTCTCTTTTTACAGAACTCAAAAGCTTATTTTATGTCCACATCTAAAGACTATATATGACTCCCCTACATCATTAGAAAACGTCGACCAAAATGGTCAGCATAGCTAGCATATGTTTCTTCAGTTTTTAAGTGATTCTGCCTGCTTCCCTGCATGGTTGGCTGACTGGCTATCATTATCATCATTCTTTTAAAGTCTGTCGTTGGACATAGACCTCCCCAAAGATTCTCCACGACTCTCTATCGCTGGCGAATTTCTGAGTTTATCTACTTCGTCTCTCTATCTTGTAATCTGCCGACCTCAGTAGCGCCTGCGATCTCTGGGGGTCCATGTTGTGAGTCGTGATGTCCATCGTTTGTCTGCCATTCTTGCAGTATGACCAGCCCATTTCCATTTGAGTTTTTTGATGGATTCTATGATGTCTCGGACTCCAGTTTTCTCCCCATATAATGTACTATCCTGTGATCCCTCCATGTGATGTGGAGCATGATTCTCTCATATGCACGTTGCATACTTCTCAGTCTGTAGGTCAGTCTCTAGGTTAGGTTCCATGTTTCAGCTTGATTAGCTATGTATATATGTGAGTACGACCAAATCACGTTAGATACACCGGTCCTCACAACATCACCGAAGTTAAACGGCGTCAAACTTGATCATTTCAAGACAGGACTGTCTGGGAATACCAGGTGTCTTATACAGCAACAAGATTATTCTGTGACTGTCTCCATCTCTGTTCTGTAAACAAAACATCTTGCCGAGCAAGGATCGGACTGTGCACCTGGTTCTTTGCCAGACTCACGCTGCTTTATAAAGAACACATGACAGTGAGCTTTCCTAGGAGCCACCATTCGCATATGATTGAATGGCTAATTCGTATATGATTTTCATCACGTATATATGTGTCACGTGTACAGGTCGCACCAATGGAGCTAAATGGTTGAAAATTTGAACATTTATTCCTTATTATGTCCACAAAAACGTTTTGTGCTTTGAAAATTCCCTTTCAAATAGATTTTTCTCTTACTATGAAATTTTGTGTTAAATCGGTTTTTCAGTGTGTATCCAGTGGATTTCAGACTTGTTTTAGGGTTTGTTTGGGTTTTTTTTTAATATGGACCTTTTTAGTGATAACCACTCATCAAAGAGTTAGAGAAGAAACTGGGCTTTATTTCAAGGGACAAGTAACCACCCTTAAAAGCTTAAGATCAGTTTGGGACAGTACAGTCAAATATCATTTCGTTTCCTTCCACTGCCTGAATTCTGTGAGCAGCTTCATTGGCTTCGAGGCCCAGTTTGAAATAACGCTACAAAAATGTCAAGTACTTCTATCCTTCAATAAAATTGTATAATTGTCTGCTGTGTTCGATTCCTGCTATAATTCAAAGGTTATAATCGATTGGCCCGTGTAAAACATATTGAAAGAGCTTATGAAACAATAAATGGATTCTACGATGAGATGTAGTGTGCCATAACAATGAAGAAAACGTTATAGGGACGTTGGCCATTTGAAACTAAAATGAAAGAAATAAGAGTGTACAAATGATTCTTTAAAAAAGGACAGATTTGTCAAACTTGGCCATGTTTTTCCTAATTTTTTTAATCAAATAATATTCAACTTTATTTTGTAATGAAATTGGTTATATTTTCAATAAAACAAGTTCCTTGTGTATGACTTTTATTCATACTGAATGATATCAGTGGGATACCTCCACGCTTATAACACAGAGTGTATTCGATTAGAACATGAAAATTTGTCCAAATGGACAGTTTTCGAACCCAAGAGAGTAATATACATATATATATATATATATATATATATATATATATATATATATATATATATATATATATATAATAGATTGTGGATTCGCTACACAAACTTGTTTATGTCTCTGCCCTCGCCTGATGAGGCCCGGAGAGGGCAGAAACATAAACTAGTTTGTGTAGCGAATCCACATTCTACTATTTATTTTCAGCTCTACTCTAAAACAACTTGATTTTCAAAGTATAAAGTTGAATGTATTGAGCAATCTGTGAAATAAATCCATCACATATCAGACGTTGCTTTATATTATTATACTATGCTATACTGCAAACCTGATCTTTACCATATATATATATATATATATATATATATATATATATATATATATATATATATATATAGTTGATTAGTAATAAAGTGGAATCATAGATAGTCTCTAGGTCTATATATGAAATGAGCTTTGAAATAAACGTCGGTAAGAAAAAAAAACGAAAATACTCTTAATACACTCCACTGGCTTTGTATTCACTGCCGAAAAGCAAAACTGAGAGTCCTTCTAAATCAATTCTAGTAAGTAATCGATAGCACTGCATACGTGCAGATACTTTTATTTTCTAAATGACTAACCGCTACTGAGATTGCATGCCTCTGCCAACGCCATTGTCATTGAAACCTGGATGGTAAGCTCATATATCGCTGAAATTGAGTTACTCTAAATTGCAGCGAATCGGTAACTCTGAATTAATCGTGTCTCTGCTCCAAAATGTGATCAATTCTTCTTAGCCTTGATTCTAAGGTGTTTTGTTTTCAATTACTTGACTAAGAGAATCTGACGTTTACTCACTTGGTCTTATTCGGAGAGAGAATTTCTCTCAACTTTGCAATCCGACGAAAACCGGTTTTACATGATCGTAGGGAGTAAGTAAATACGTACTCTCATATGTCAGATAGTTAGAATGTATATTATATGTCGGTGTTCAAAGTTGATCACTCGGCGATATACAAGACACACTACACGACACAGTCTTCAAGAAGAAGAAGAAGAAGAAAGCTACAAAAATGTGACAGAAATGAATCCGTGTATAATAAAACAAACGAACAAAGATAAAAAGAGAAAAACAATATAGAGGAAGAACCTAATACAAAAGAATGCAAAAAACTTACGGAGAAAAAAAACACATAAGATAAGAAAGAAAGCTTCTAGAATTTATGATTGTTATCATTTTTATAACTCTATGGACAATGATGACGCGTGTTTGGTGATGCTTACGAGCAAACCGAATTGATGACGTCACAAAAACGAAAAATAGGACAAAAAAAAGTATCATAAAATACAGATGAATATAAATGAAAGAATTAAGAAAAAAACTAAAATAGAAAGTTTTGAGACGGACTACATTCTCAAGTCCTTCCTGTCCGGGAATTTTCTGTAAAAAAATCTTGGTGTGCAATAAAGGCACATCCATACTATCTAGATAGATCAAGGACTCGTCGCAAGTTCCACACAAATTGCTTCTTCTCAAGAACATCTGCAATGTGGAATAGTCAACCCTCTAAATGTTTCTCCGACGAGAAATTTTCTCGACATTTTTAAATCCAGAATGAACAAGTGCCTTACTCAATATTATTCTCCCTTCTTAATTCTCTTATTGCTCTTCATTCTTCAGTGTTTCTATCTCTACTCTCTTGTTGCCTTTTAAGTCTTCATTTCAAATGTGTCATATTTTAGTGTTTCCAACTTTACAATTTTATAATCAGTAAGCTATTTCAACATGTTTTTCAGCTGGTCTTAATTCTGTGGCATAAAAACATTCTCTTCTTACTAATTCTTCGATTTGAAGAGTGTCCAGAGGGTTTTACTTAGGGTGACCAAAAGTAAACAAAAAGATACAATTGATAAATAATGCTTGGAAAACGGGGACAGGTAAGAATTTTTTTCAGTTAACACTGGCACGGATTTTTAAATTTTATTACTGAAGATGCACAATGTCTTGATTACGAACCGTTGTCTGAAATTCAATTTCAAAAATATTCTTGGCAGTAGTCTCTTCTTCTTCTACTTCTTCTTCTTCTTCTTCTTTTAATCTATGCATTTATTTAAGATCTTATGATTTTTCTCTGAGAGTCAATTTTTTAGATTCATGTCACTGAAATTTGAAATGAATGTGTGGCCCGAATAAAGATGAAAAATGTGTTATGTGCCCCCCCCCCTTAGATCAAAAAGGTTGCCCATGCTTGCTTCAAGAGAATAAGATGCCATAGGTCAGTCACTGATGAGTTGAAATCTGCGAGTCCTCAAACGTTCAGAGGGGACTAACTTCGCGCCGATCCGACGAAGGCAGAGTCGGCAGGGTGAGTTGGGGACACTTTTGTGTTGTAAATCCGTGCAATGTTAGCGAGAACCGAGCAAATGATTGGCATTGTCCAAATCAGGGGCTTCCAGCTCCCTGAAGTATTTTCACATACCTTCATATCGAACCAACTTATCATTATAAAGTCGGGAAAGAACACCAGCTCTTCAGTTATTTATTTTGCAACTTTCCACGGAGGTAAAGTTTGTTTCCAGAAAACATCGTTTTCCCCCTGTATCCTCTTTGAGGGGAGTGGTTTGAAGGTGCAAAGGGGAATAGCGGTTGCTGGCATGAAAAAACGAAATCGTCGGACCGGGTTCGAGTTTCAGCTAAAGCTGCTAACGTTCACTTCGCACCAATACCCTTGGAAAAGGTATGAATCAACCTCTCCTACAACAATGAGTCAATAGTAGAATAGTTAGAACCCTTTAGCCCTGTAAGGCGGTCAATCTCGAGCGTGAAGCTAGCGAATTAACCTCATGAAACCTATTCGCTACTGAATATGCACTGCAGCTCTATGCTCTACACAGAATCTACAGGGAAAAAATCTGCCTTCTCCAGCGTTCTGTCATTCGCCGATCGCATGCCACCAGATAAAAATTGAGGTGAATCTATACCAGCCATTCTCAACGGGGACGAAAGTTGAGAGCTGAAAGGGTGATAGATTGTCCTTACAAATGGACACAAAATAGACCGTCTTTCGTTTTATGGCCCTAAAATCAAGAAATGATTAACTACTTTCACTTGATGTGTATTTTCAAGATGATTTTTCGAACAATTGCTCCGTTTATTAATTTCCATTTCCATTATTGGGTTAATTCATTTTGCAAGCACACATAGATCGTCCTTAAACTCCAAATATCAGTTGTAAACAATCTATTGTAAAATTTACTTGTTACGGAATCACATAATGGAAATCGATGTTCCTTTTGGGAGATATACACACAAACTACTTGATGTTGGCTAAATGTATTAGATAATATAGAACAGCCAGTCTCTGCAGGGGTGATATCATCCTAAGGGGGCGAAAGTTAAGTTAAAGAAAGGATAAAAGATCTTTTTAAGAGCCATAGAACTGGAGAAAGTAGATCATTACATCTACCTAGGGCAACGAATCTCCATGAGACCCTCAAAAAAAGAAGAAATCAAGCGAAGAATCACACTAGGATGGCAAGCCTTTGGGAGAGCAAGCTCAGCCTTCAAAAATAAGAAGATCCCATTAATCCGAAAAAGAATGGTGTATAACCGATGCATCCTCTCGATAGTCACTTATGGAGCTGAAACATGGAACCTAACCAAGAGACAGACCTGTAAATTGAAAACTATGCAACGTGCACATGGAAAAATTATGCTGGACTTCACATGGAGAGACCTCGAGACAGCACAGTACATCCAGTAAAAGACAAGAATCAGGAACATCATAAAATCCATAAAAAATCTCAAATGGCAGTGGGCTGGCCATCTTGCACGAATGGAAGACAACCGATGGACATCACGACTCATGACATGGATCCCCCCAAGATAACATGCGGAACCGAGGCCGGCATAATATTAGATTGAGAGACGAGCTTGACAAATTCAGAAAATACTGGCTCCGCGACGCTGTGATAGAGAAATGTGGCGAATCCCGGGGAAGGTCTATGTCCAACGACGGACATTGAAAAACTGATGATGATAGGAGGGCGATTAAGAGGGAAAGATTGAGAAACCTTCAGCTATACCTTATCAAATGGATACACCATTTCAATTAGACTTGTTTTCCAGACCTTTCGTAAAAACGATGCCTAGGAAAATGAAAATTCTAGGAACCGCCTATTGTTACCTTTCCTGTTTCAAAATGGCCATCGCACAAGCTACAGGTTCTGTGTTTCATAGGGTTTGTGTTTTTAGCTTTAGTGATTTTAGATCTAGTGTTTTTAGACTTACTGTTCGGTTTAGGCTCAAGGTTATTGTCGTCTGCTTCTTTGACTACTAATTCGCTATCGACGCCTGTCACTTTACAGCTAGAACAGCGACCAATTTGAAACCGAAAGGTCACGATTGCCGTGAATATACACCTATGCCTTCTTATTCGTCGATGACCGCTATAAAACACACACAAGTATAACACTTCAAAAATACAATACAGAGGAGTAATTTGATAGAAAACAAGGTGGAAATAAATACGATGGAGTCGATGACCTGAAACTGAATATACTAAAACAACACGATTGAAAAGGGGGGGGGGGCACGCAGAAGAGGAAACATTGTATGAAACCAAATATTTCAATCAAATAATAATGCAATTACAGGGAGGAAAAAAGTGAAAGAAGAAAAATCTGAGGAATTCACGCTATGTGATTTGAAATCTTATACATAAGAGGTCTGGTTAGTCACTCAGTAGAAACCGTCACGTGACCAACGTCCTTTGGCAGCATGTCGTGTTTGGGGTGATCAATTGAAAACATCAGAAAAAATGGCACTATCAATGGATTCATTTTCTCGACATTTTTTTTTTTGTACACTAAAAAAAACGGATTTTCATTTTTTTAAAAACAACAAAAAAACAAGCGTTAACAAACTAGGGACCAATTTAGCATAAGCCCACTTTGCAAATCGGATACCGCTTGAAACTTTTTGGGGGTGTATTTTAAAGAAGAAAATTTTTCTTGATATAGACCGAGTATATGTTTAGATTCTCAGTCTACTAGCTCCATTGGTGCGACCTGTATGCCAGGTACGTATACACATACGTGGCCAACCAGCAGAAGAAACCTATGTTGACAGTTTTTAAGACAGTTTTAGTTGATGGTTTCTTATTCTCGTCTGTGATCCATCACTTCGCTGACGGTTATCATAAATGTACAAATTAAAGATTTATGTAATATTAAGTGAAAATCGCCAAAACGTTTTGAAGGTGGGGAGTTCAGTCCTAACCACTAACCAAACAACACTTTAATGACATCATGCTACTTAAAATGATCTTTGTCTCAAATCAATATATATATATATATATATATATATATATATATGTGTGTGTGTGTGTGTGTGTGTGTGTGCGTGTGCGTGTGTGTGTGTAATGATATTAGAACTAAAACTAGATAGACCGTGTTTCGCAAGAGGCGCTTTCTCGTGAAACACGATGTTAAGGTCTCTCTAGTTTTTTTCTAATATCATTATGATTCTCTATCTATAATTATGTACATATTGAGCACATAAAATATATCATATGAATTCATTTTTACTGACTCTTGAGTTTACGTTTCCTTAGGAATAGAGCACTCTGATGAATGAGGAACTTAAACTAGAATAAATATATCGCTTAAAATCAGCCATACCGTCCGTCTGAAGCGAAGGTTTCAATCCTGCCTCGTGGTATTAGAGGGGATAATGGACTGTCTATAGCCACTCTGAAGAGTTGTTACACAACGAAACAGCCCTGTCTGTAAATGACACTAATTATATATATATATATATATATATATATATATATATATATATATATATATATATATATAGGGGTTTGATTTTTGAAATGTCATTTTCAACAAAAAAAAGATATAAAAATTATTTTCACTTTACTCTTGAGAGCAACGTTTTTACTCAGTGCCAGATAGAAATGAAGAAATTCAGAAGTTCAAATGAAAGCCAATCGGAGTTACGACTTTTTGAATCGGTGAAACAATTGCTTAAAATTAATTACGGATGGATTGAAAGCTTACACTGGGCTACAATAACAAAATATTTATTATTTCAATATTTGATTTCGGGAATTTAATATCTGATATTTATTAAACTTATCAAGAAAGTTAGGAACTGTTGGCTTTTGTTTGTTCAATTTTACTCAAATAGGATCTTTAGCTGTTGAACTTACACACAGTCACAAAACTCCAGCAATCGGTCACACTCTAACTGCTGCCCACATGAGATCTGTAGCTGTTAAACGTACACGTGGACGAAAAACTTGAGCAGTTAAACAGACTTTAGCTGCTACGTCTCCTGTTTCTACCACCGCTCTCTGACGTGATAAGACAAATAAATAAACCAGCATACCAACAAATTTTGTGACACTGGTATTTATATGTATACTATTTATTTACTTGCATATTAACCAATCATTTCTTTGTAGACGGCAGTTAGTTTCTACTCTCGCTCTTCCTCATTATGACGGCTACGCAATCCCCTCGTTCGGGTAATATATTTTGGAAAAAAAAGACCTTCTGAGCCAAGAAAATTAGTGCAAACCAAACCGAATTTTTTACGCACACATTGGCAAAAAAAGAAGAAAATTTGATAAGGAAAACTAGTCTCCCTTAGCACTCAATAGTTATCTCTCTCGACAATGATCCTCATGATTACTGTATGACAGACGGATGGACATGTTGCTTAATATTATATAGATTAGGGCGTATCAAAAATATTTTCGTTTTTTTACCGATCTTTATCCCAGAGCTCATTCCAAACACACGTCTGCAGACCACTATATTATTAATATCATTTTTGCACAAATAAATTTATGTATGTGTGTGAGTGTGATTATTTTTAAAAACAAAAAACTTGTAAATGATAATGATATTTGATTTGATAATATTTGCGTTGGCAAAGTCTTGAGACTCTGCTTCTAAGACAGTCATTGAGTACTCTACTGATGATTTTCCACAACATTAATAATATCTAAAACTATATAACTGATTATCCCCGGAGATTCTTACCTTCTGGATCTAACGGTTGCTTATTTCATTACTCACTCACACACGTACACACACACACACACACACACACACACACATATATATATATACATATATATGTATGTATAATTATCAGCTGTACCTTTTTTCAAATTTTTCTGGCAATTATCAGGCATTACTGTAAACTGTGCCTCAAAGCTGCTGAAGATGCTCGCAGAAATCAGGAAGCGAAAGGAAGTGATATAGTGTCTGACTGTGCTGTCCATAACTGGTTCAAGCGTCTTAAGAATAAAGAATAACGACTTATTTTAGATTTCATGTATTTATTAGACTTGGTCCAGAAATCCGGAAATTCCAGAAATCCGGGTCACCTCCGGTCTCAAGTTTGCCTGATGAATGGAGCAGTACTGCAGCTGTTCTCAGTGGATGACAATATTAAACCAACCGGGAATTTTCTCATAACTGCTGAATATTCAGTAACATCTGTATGATATTTATTCGGAAGAAATTGGCTCTCACCAAGGCGGCCCACGAGGGGAAAGCCATTAAACATTCAGAGAATTAACCTATCAATCCCAAAATAACCCTCGAAAAGAGTCCTAAATATTTTGTCATCAAGTACCCTCAAGACGAAAACTAAGTAAAATTGCTGAACGTACGAAGATAGACCAAAGGGTCACGAAGTCCAATTCCATTCGTGAGAGGCATGAGATTTCAAGCAGGGATAACTGACTGGAAGCCATCAGAGTTGAACCTTGATCGTTGGATAAGGAAAATACAACCGGGGAATTCTAAAAATATAGGATAAGTACGTGGGCCTCCGCT
Source organism: Thysanoteuthis rhombus (assembly GCA_963457665.1). NCBI lineage: Eukaryota > Metazoa > Mollusca > Cephalopoda > Oegopsida > Thysanoteuthidae > Thysanoteuthis > Thysanoteuthis major. Next base: position 41,071,473 of record OY735216.1, on the reverse strand, counting down.
GCCACTTATCTAGCGCTGCGGGGGAGGGGAACGAACGGATTTAATTGGAATTTATCTCAGTGGAAACCCTGTAACTCGATAGGTGAGAAGGCCTGATCCGGGGAGGGGGACAAATGTCCTAAAAGAATGAAAAATTGAAAAAAAAAATCTTCCAGCAAAAGCCAATTCGAGCTATGATGTTTTTGACTAGATGCAACAATCATCATTCTTGTAACGTCCGTCGTTGGACATAGACCTTCCCCAGGATCTACCATATTTCTCTATCATGGGCGTAGCGGAGCCAGTATTTTCTGAATCTGTCCAGTTCATCTCTGCATCTTGTATTCTGTTCGTCCCGGTTTCGCGTGTGATCTCTGGGGATCCATGTTGTGAGGCGTGATGTCCATCGGTTGTCTGCCATTCTTGCAACACAGCCTGCACATTGCTATTCAAGTTTTCTCATAGATTTTATGATATCTCGGACTCCCATTTTCTTCCTGATATACTGTGCCGTCTTGTGATCCCTCCATGTGAAGTTGAGCATGATTCTCTCATGTGTGCGTTGCATGCTTCTCAGTTTGCGAGTCTGTCTCTTGGTTAGGTTCCATGTTCCAGCTCCATAAGTGACTATCAGGAAGATGCATTGATTGTATACTATCCTTTTTAGGATTATTAGGATCATCTGGTTTTTGGAGGTTGAGCTTGCTCTGCCAAAGGTTTGCCATCTTTGGGTGATTCTCCGCTTGATTTCTTCTTCCTTGGTGGGTTTCATAGAAATTTGTTTTCCTTGGCAGATGTAGTGGTATTTTTATTTCAGAATTTGATATTCAATATTTAGTAAACTTGATGCCCATGGGTAAGTACTTTATAAGTGGATTTACCAAAACACGAATACGAATTAAAACACAGCAAACCAAAGTTCACCACCGAACCAATAAATAAAAAACATTCTAAGAATAAGACGGTAGTTATCTTAATTATAAAAGATGACAAACAAAATGAGAAAAAATTTGTTTTTAAGGTCATTTCATGATTACTTGGGAATGTTTCGGTTATTCATCTATAAAAATTTTTATCTAGATTTTTTTTAATTTTTAATAGCGGTGTGTCCGAGTAGAGAGAGGGTTGATTCTCCTAACCTGGATCCGCGCCGTTTATTAAAAAAAAATAGACTGGGTGGGGGAGAACAGACACAAATATCGCTCGATCATTCTTTCTAAAAACTTGAAACATAGTAAGATTGAGACATACCTCTTTCTTTTCAGTGTAGCATTTCGGTATGAAAAATACTTCAGGTTGCTGAACGACCCTGCCTTGCACATTTCTAGGCTGCCTTTGGGCAAGGTGGGACACCTGTCAGCCCTGCTCTCATATTCCAGAGGGGTTACAACACAAAAGTGATCGGACGGGTGGGGTTGATATGTCGACTTAGACTTGAATCATAGTGAGGTTTATATCAGAATCCATTAGAAAACTCAAATGACTATGGGCAGGCCATGTTGCAAGAATATCAGACAACCACTGGAGATCACGACTCACGGCGTGGAATCCCAAAGATCATATGCAAAATTGTAGCTTGCAGGAAATTGTCGATTTAGACAGGTTCCGAGGATATTGGCGTCGCGACGCCGGCAATAGATAGATTTGGCCGATTTTAGCAAATGTCTTTGTCCAACAACAGGCGTTAATGGGATGATGATGATGATGATGATGATGATGATGGTGGTGGTGGTGGTGGTGATGATGATGATGATGATGATGATGATGATGATGATGATGATGATGATGATGATGATGATGATGATGATGATGATTTAGACTTGTACCTCTATTCAGTGTTGCGTCAAGGTGACTATAGGCGTCTACTGCTTGTAGAAGAGGTTTATATTCGGGATTTATCTCAGTGGACACGTTATTTCACAAAAAGTGAATAGACCTGATCCAGATTAGGGCGGGGGCCAAATTCCCAATTCACCCCACTCCCATCCACAAGCAGGCCCCGTGAAGGTGACAGAAATCAGTAAACATACGCCGTATTGCACATGATGCAGCCAGGGCGCTGCACTGTGTACTATCTTCAGCTAGTCTGGTCGTGTCGGTCCAGTCGGAGGTCACACTCACCAGTTTTTCTTAGGTTGTCCTCCCTTCCTCTGGACTATTGGCGTCCATTTAATGGCTTAATTCGCAGGGGCTTGTTACAGAGGTGCCCCAAGTAGCAGGGGTGCAGTCTGCAAATGGCGTTTGATTCGGGGGCTGTTGTTATCCCTCCCTGGCCTCCTTACTTGATACGTAGCTTTTTTTTTAAATCAGTAAAAGGCGGGTCAATTAAGAATTGAGGATCACAATTTCTTGCTCAATTTGCTGGATAATTGATCACATCAATCTTAATCAACTGGAGTAGAAGAGTTATACTGTGGACTCCAGTTATTACGGCACCCACGGAGGTTTAAGTGTCGTTATAACAGATTAGCCGCCGACAATAATGACTTTCTATTACACTTTCACAGTCTAATGTCCCATGTATGGGTTACAGGTCGTCAGATAAAAAGGTAATTATGCTAACTATGTACATGTCGGTATTTAATTAATATTTCTTGGAAATTCTTTTAGAAAAGAAATTAAATTTCACCCGATCTTTCATCAAAAAGTGACTGAATTCGTCAAAGTGGAATTGTCCATTTTCAAATTGTAGGATGAAAATATTTTCTATCAGTAAAATATCAACATTTAAGGGCAAAATTCAGTGCATTTCTTGTTTTGGCAGTGCGAAAAATTTGATGAGTTTTTTGGGGGTGTGCGTTTTGGACTATGTTTAGATTCAGTGCTTTTGGGCGTCAAACTAACACGAAAATATTTTTGAGTTGTCTATACCGCTCGCTTGATCTGAGTTCGCTGTTGAAATATGAAACGCAAATCCATTTCTTGTGTAGACCTCCAATATGGCTGGATGATGGTCAGGGTTTAAATTGACCTCTATCACGTCGACCAAACAATACACAGGCTTTAATGACCAATTAAGAATTCCCTACTATTTGAAAAAAAATAACGATGGCTCACTTTACTACAGATTGAGAAAAATTATGTACATTGGGTTTGAAGGGAAACTTGTGAAAGAAGAGGAGACAAAAGAAAGAGAGAATGGTGTATGAAATGGAAGATGGAAAAAAAAACGAAAATATAACAGGTCTGGATTGTCACTCAATAGAAAACGTTAAGTGACAAACGTTTTTTGGCGGCATGCCGTATTGGGAATGATTGATTACAAAATTGGAAAAAGGATGATGAATGAATAAGTTACTTTTTTCGCCCTTTGCTCGGCATGGATCACTAAAAAGTCTGAATTTAAAAAAAATGAATCAGAAAAACAAAGCAAGCCTAAAAGCTGCCGGACACAAACTAAGAGATCAATTTAGTATCAATTTACATTTCAAATCGAACCCCAGTAGAGAAAATACTGAAGGGGGTGAAAAAGTTTTTTTCTAGACATAATAGGGAGTATATGTCTAAACTGTCTGCTCTTTAGCTCCATTGGAGTATTGTGCAATAAAAACAGATATTTTTAGGTATTATTTATTACCAAACTGTACAGCACTGGAAATCTGTTGCCAAAAATATGGATACAGTACCATTCAAAAATGAGTACACCTTCACGAAAACGTTTATTCTATTTTATCTAATAAGTATATTTTCAAACCGAATTTAATTTTTTTTGTATTGGATCTAAATAAATTTCAAATATAAATAGAGTATGCGATGTAAATAGTTTTCAAAGGGAGTTCTCAGGGTAAAGACATTTATTTCAGAAATGGTTTCCCGTGGAAAACTCTTTCCTTATTTGAAGAGAAGTGTTATTAATTTGCACCAACGGAACAACAACCACCAAACATGGCTGGTAGATTGATGTTAATTAAAAATAGTATTGCTAAAATCGAGGAAAAATGCAAGGAAAGTTGGAAGTGTACAGAAGCGACCAGGTCGACTATTTGAACTGGTCCCCAGGCCTATTCGTTATATCAGGAGATTGGTTGAAGAAGACCCAACAAAATCGGCTTGTTTTGGGACAGCATACTGTGGTCAAATGAAACAAGAATCAATTCATTCGGGACCGATGGCATCCGACGAGTTATACAGTTTCATGGTGAAGTATACAAAAGGTAGGTTTTTAGTCTCAACAGTTGAGCATGATGATGGAAACGTCATTGTCTGGAATTGTATGATCTTTAATGATACCTGTGGGCTGCATTTCATCGATGGAATTATATATGCTGAAGAGTACGTGTTCTTGCATGATAATGGTCCAAAATATTACACTAAGAAGACAACAGGTAGAAGTGTTTGATTGGCCTAGCATGTCAACGGATTTAAATCCAATTGTGCACTTGCAGAATGTACTTGAACGGAAAGTAGAAAAACGACAACAATCCAACAAGACAGAAATGATAGACTGGATACAATCGTAATGGAAAAAATTCTAGTGACTGTTCGTGTAAACCTAGTGAATTTAATGTCATCAAGACTACTTGCAATAGTAGAGAATGAAGACGGCCATACCAAATATTGATTTTATATAACTTCTTTCGCAGGGATGTACTTATTTTTGGACAGCTCCATATTCATTTTTTTTTGTTACAGAGTTTCAATTCTATAGAGTTTGGTAATAAATAATACCTACGAATATCAGTTTGATTGTATGATTCTCCACTAGTAATAATATAAACCTGGTTAGGTTTGGTTCAGATGAAAATTCACTTTTCATATAAAAAAAAAAGAATTGGTAAGCGTGTACTTATCTATTGCCGATACTATATATATATATATATATATATATATATATATATATATATATATATATATATATATATATATATATATATATTAAGTGTGTGTGTGAGCTGATATATACATGCATATGGCTACACATAAATTCATAAACATATATATATATATGTTTGTGAATTTACGAATACATATATATATATATATATATATATATATATATATATAAAAGGACGAGGTATCTACTTAGAAAAACGAACAAAAATGTTAGACACGTAGACATTGAGAGTGATTACAGTGAAATGTAATCTATCTATCTATCTATCAATCTATCTATCTATCTATATATATATATATATGTATGTGTGTGTGTGTGTGCACGCCTGTGTTTCCAATATGAATACAAGTTATGCTCAAATTGTATGTACGTGTCTGCTAGCATTTTCGTATATTCGTCTTCCTACCTTACACGTCTCATATATATATATATATATATATATATATATATATATATATATATATATATATATATGCATATATATATTTGTATTGGGTGGGGAGAAAAAAAGGAGACATGGAAGAAGAGTGATTACAAAATTGGTCTTGTTTTTTTCTTGTGTCGGTGAAAAAGGAATCTCCTGCCGAGAGAGACTTCCCAACATTGTTTAATAAAGTGAAAGAATTGAAAGTGGAACTCTCTACAGGTGGGAGACGCGTTTGTTGCAAGGACGACGTAAGCCTCCTTTCTTCTCATTTGATAGCAGGTTACCTCAGTTCTTTTGTAAAAGATGAAATGTGAATCGACTGAAAGGGACAGAAAGAGCAAGAACGAGAGAGTAATAACGAGAGAACAAAGGTGAGAAAGGAGCCAAAGAGAAAGAAAAAGAGAGAACGAGATAGAGAGAACGAAAGGGAGAGAGAGAGAGAACGAGCGAAAGAAAATGAGAAAGGGAGAGAACGTGATATATATATATATATATATATATATATATATATATATATATATATATATATATATATATATACACACACATACATATATATATATATATATATATATATATATATATAGAGAGAGAGAGAGAGAGAGAGAGAGAATGAGAGAGAGAGTGAGGGGGGACGCTTACATTTAAATCAGAAATTTCTTCTTAGGTTATTCCACCCTTACGCCTAGATTTAAAAAATGTTACCTCTCGGTAGAATATGAATATCAATTGCAACAAACTTACAAGTACACGAATGTATTAGCATAAATGAAAGAAAAAGAATGTCTTTTTCTATCTACGCAGTTTATATCATCATGAGCATCCACTGGAGGAGGGGGTACAAATGGAGCATTTAAATCAGGCCTCCTCACCGAGGGTGTGGAGGTTTTGGAGTTGGAACTTTATAGCCCATGAAGGATAATGGTGCTGTTCTCTTATAATATATATATATATATATATATATATATATATATATATATATATATATATATATATATATATTACAGTACCAGACTGACGATTTAGGTACGAACGTAATCAACCAAGATTCACCTTTTCTTTTATTCAGAGTAATTGATAATTGGGTAAATTCAGTGAAATAGGTATACCTTCTCTACTTGGAACATTGGCACATCGTAATCTTCCTACACTTTATTTAGCTCAGAGCCAGATCAAGCTAAATCTAGTCAATACCCAGGACAAGTAACCTGTGTTCGTTTTTTTGTTTTGTTTTTTTATAAATTCTCATTGACTCTTTTCCGTTCTTCACGGCCATTTAAATTACAATTGTTTTTTCCCCTTCTAAGACGTCGTAGGATAAAGCAGGATAAAGCCCATCACCTCCTACGCCTTATGTATGAAATCTCCAGAACACCATAAAAAAAGTACTTAAAGTTCACTGAAAAACTATCAATAATTCTTTCTTAATCTGGATTTTTTTTTAGATATGATGAAACATGGTTGTCAAAATATTAAACCTCCTCCCAAATGATAACTTGCCGATAGACTTACAATAGTTTTTGCTGGTACTCCTATTTTTATGTTTTTAGCTATAAATTTTTCTGTGCAGCATATACACCGTCAGAAAATTGGCAGAAATTTCTTTTCAGCGATATATCAAGTCATTTATACAAGAATCGGGTTTTCTTGTCCCAAGCTGAAGGGGGTCAAAATGGCGGCCATCTTGAAAAATGGCTGCCACCTTGTGATTTCGACCAGTGTGTCTTGGAACCTTTAGTATGGTGTTCTGGTAACTTCATAGAAATGCATGGTGGAGGAAAAAATATTTTTCAATTTTTTCTCCAATTGTATCCCCAAATTGGGCTAGTTTGCCTGGACTTGATCTGATGAAGTGAGTTCTCACAGATTTTAATGATCGTGCGCAAAATAAGCTTTGACCATGCGAATTATTCTTTAATCAACAAATTACATATTCCTCAGGGAGATAGAGAGAGAAGAGAGAGAGAGCGAGTGAAAGAGAAGGGACGTGCCTTTGGTTGATAGACATGTCCTCTTCTAATGAGGATAAAAATTCACTCGAACATCGGAGAGTGACTATCCTTGAACATTATAAAGCCACTCCTTTGTGTGTGCAAGGGGTGCTTATAAACTCAAACACTCGTAGAAAGAAAGAAAGAGAGAAAGAAAGAGAGAGAATGTAAGAATTATAAGGAGAAAAAATGGAAATGTAAGAAAGATAGAAAGAGAGAAAAATTAGAAATGCAACAAAGAAAGAAAGAAAGAAACAGAGAATGGAAAGATAGAAAGAGAGAATAAAAATGTAGTAAAGAAAAAAGAAAGAAGGGAAAATAGAAAGAAAGAATGAATGAAAGAAAGTTAAAAGAGAAAAATGGATAGAAAGAAAGAAGAAAAGATAGATAGAAAAATAGAAAGAGAGAATGAATAGAAATGTAAGAAAGAAAAGAAGAAGTGAAGAGAATAGAAAGAAAAATATTAAAAAATAGAAAGAAAGAATGAATGGTAGAAAAAATAGATAGAAAGATCTATAGAAAGAAAGAGAGAAAAGGAGAGGTGTAATGAAGAAGAAAGAAAGAAAGATAAATAGAAAGAAGGAAAGGGTGAAAGAAAGAAGAGAAATATAAAAAGAATAGAAAGAAAGATTTTAAAAGACAGAATGAAAACAGAATAGAAATTGTGGAAAAAAATTTAGAGAGAATGACTAGAAGAATAGAAATGGAAAAAAAAAGAAAAATAGAAAGAAAGAAAGAGAAGAAAGAAAAAAAGAAAGAGAAGAAAGAAAGAATAGAAAGAAAGAAAGTAAAAGGCGTAGATGCAAATGAGACTACCATCCCTGCCGTGTGAACATATTGTGACAGGATGTCGAATAAAAGGGGGATGGGTGGACGGGGCGTGACTCTCAATGTACCGCCCCCATTTGTCGGAGATGTTTTGTTCACTTGTAAGCGATTTACGTTGGTTTCACCAACGACCACTTTTTTTATGTCTGCCATAGAGAGAAAATGTCTTTGAAATTCATTGAGAACATTTGGAGATATTGTGTGGACTTATATTATCTACCATACAGGGAAAGCACCTGCAAGAGGATTCTTGCATCTAACAAAAAAAATTATTAATTCTCCCTCAGCCAGCGGGCAATCTTTCCAAAGAATGTCATAGAAATTTCTCAAGAACTTCTGGAAATATTGAGCAAACAAGCAGACAGACTGATAAACACATAGCGAATATATATATATTGTGTCATCCACAGACAGCTGTTTCGATGTATTACATCTCTTCAGTGTGGCTCTAGACTTTATCCCATCCAGTACCGCGAGGCAGAATTAAATCCCTCACATCGGCCCCGGAGGCCGATATCCTACCTCTGGAGTACGGAACTGGGTGGTCAATAAGACTGAATTTAAGCGATATATTCATTTACGCAGAAACTCCTCATCCACCAGAGTGCTCTATTCCTATGGAACGGCATTGATCTTTTAACCTTGAATGATTAAAAATGCACATCTGGTTTCTGATCATTTTTGGTCAAGATCTAGAAAAAGAATTAGATGTCTGGTTCCGTGGGTCGTTCACTGGCTGCAATTCCCCCATTGCGCTGGAAATATAAGGCCAAGTTCATTGCTAGAACTGTACGATCTCCGGAACCATCCACATGTACGCGTGAACTCGAATTTGTGCCACATTTCACCCCCGTGAAGAGACGGATATATACAGTTTATCAAACTAGTCTTGTAAAACTCTTCATAGTGAAATAAGTTCAGTGCTGATTCGGTACTCCACTCAGAGGTAAAATGTCTCGGTGAGCAAAGGTACGGCGTTTCTCTTTTTCTCAACGTTTTAATGTTCAATGTCTACTAATTGAGAAAATACAGTATTCCTAATTCCCAGAACTCATTTCTATCATTTTCATCACTGTACCAACCTAATCTTATTTTAATATACACACGCACATAGATAAGGCTTGGTGCATTTCACCGAAGGATCATCAGCGTCTTCAAGAAGTACTTTTGCAATGCAGAAAAAATGTAGCAAATGCAGTTTCCTACATGTCTAGATGATGTACTCGATTTGGGGAAATGCATAACAGGTTATTGTTGGTTGTTGCTGAACAGGAAGGGGGAGGAGTATCCTTTGTGCGAGTAAGAAGGGGCAGACTTTGGGCATTCTTTATGACCAGTGGGTTAGTGAAATTTTTATCGTAAAGGATCTGTCTATATTTATGTGCTTGTACGTGTTTGTGTGATTAGTGTCTTTTTTTGTCGATGTATGTTCCCTTCTCAATGGGTTTGTGTATACTATCCAACACCTTGCGTTTTTATACGGTTAGCGTTTATTCTGATATGGTTTTATTTCAAAATTAGTGCATTTACTGTCGTCACTAGTTGGAAATGTTCATATCTTCAAGATAAATCTTTAATCGTTTTGTATTCGAATATAAGAGCAGCTTCGATGCATCTATGTGTTGTGGAGTCGAATATGTTTTTGATAAGGCAGGTTTTTTATAAGTTGAAGTTTTGTTTTCGTGTGTTTCTACGTCCGACTAAAGCATTCATACTATCGTCAAGTAATAGGACTCTCCAATGCTTATATATCCTTATTTTAAATCTTTATCATTAGATTCGATTCTAAATCCTATTGATGGTGACCTCTAAATCCAATCAGCCTTCCATTTATTTATTCTCTTTTAGCAACCTTTTGATTTTGAAATATTTACCAAGATCATGAATGACGAACTAGTATGAAACTTGAAAGTTGATAAAATCGCTTGAAAAGGGCTCTGAGTCACACAAAGATCAATGGAAAGAGCAATGCTAGGAATAATTCTAAGAATTAGAAAAATCCATGATTGATCATTCAGAACAAGGTAAAAGATATCGTAAAAAGTTATTAAGCGGCAAAATAGAGGTGGGCCGGACACATAGAAAGAAGGGCGGGATAACTAATGGTGCAAACGATTGATTGAATGGTGCCTACTAAATAACAAACTAAGTAGAAGACCAGACAGAAGACTTGGAGATTGAATATAAGGGTTTGCTGGTAAGATATGGCGGGAAATTAGTGCAGTTGGGAAATGCCTTTATCCAGCAATGGACCCAAAATGGCCGATCAGTGCATTTTGGTTTTTTGAAAATTTATCTTATTTTTTGAAAGACACTACGAACAAGATACTGACTGGAATATCGTGGCAATGGCAAATAAGACTATGAGAATATGACAAGTGACCAAGTTGACCATATAGTTCGTTCAAGAGAAAAGAGGGAATGAGTCCCATACAGTTGAGGTGACAGAAAAAATTTCATGTGAAAAATATTGAACAAAAGTAACCACTAAAGGCGGCGAAGAGTGCTATCCCTTTTTATATGTGCGTGTGTGCACGTGTTCTAAAGATCCTGGCCGTACTGTTTTGTCTACAGACTTGAAAATTGGCATCAATATTCCACTAGACCACTTTTTAATTTTTTTTTTTTTTTTTTTTTTTTCATTTTGGCGCTTTGGATTTATTGATAACATCTAGAGTTTCCAGAATCTAGATGCTTCACTTTTACTTAACCAGTTGATAACATCTGGATTCTGGAGAATTTAGATGTTTTTAGATATTCTTTTTACTCTATTTTAGATGTTTTTTTCACATGAAAAACGCCTCTGAGGTCATAAATAGAATTTATTCTGCTCATAATTATTCTTGGAATTTTTTTTATATTACTCCAAATTTTGACACTACGGTTGTTTAATTATTGACTGTGAGAGCGAACTATATCATTACTATCCACTAAATGTGATTTTTATCGTCATAAACGACATTTCATATGTAACAACGTAATATGAATCCAATGAGATTTTAATAGTCAAGACTTACTTTATTAAACTAGAGAGCACTCAAAGAGCGCATACCTCTGCCAATACCATTGTCAAGGTGGGATGAGGGTAATTATTCATAGTCTTGCCCCCCAAATTTGATCATTTCTCCCATAGCTGATTGTCAACCCTTCCGCAAAATATCATCGAATTTCATTGATATCTTATGGATAAATCGGGTGGCCAAACGTGAAAATTTAGCGATATTATGTGGTTTGAACTTATGACTTAGTTTATGCAGGCGAACAAAAAGACACGAATGAATACATACACCACTTTTCAACTTCGTTGACAGATGTCAAATATTATTTACTAGCTGAAATATCCGTCTACACCGAATTCAATATTCAACGAGTAAAATGAAGAATTAAATCTTTCGGTCTTGTTTCATTAAGTTTCATTTTTGACCCCAACAGAAGTGATCAGACAAGAGACATGGACATCATAGAATCCATTAAAAAGTTCAAATGGCAGTGGGCTGGCCATGTTGCACGAATGGAGGACAACTGATGGACATCGCGACTCACGATATGGATCCCCCGAGATCACATGCGCAACCGAGGCCGGCAGAATATTAGATGGAGAGACGAGCAAGATAAATTCAGAAAGTATTGGCTCCGTGATCCCCATGATAGAGAAGTGTGACGAATCCTGGGGAAGGTCTATGTCCAACGACGGACGTTGAAAGAATGATGATGATGATGATGATGATGATGATGATGATGATGATGATGATGATGATGATTTATATAGAATGCAAAGTAAGGGTCCAGTTTAGCATTACAGTTACATTGTAAATTGAACCACACCTCTAAAACTTTTAAAGAAGATTTTCTTTCCTTCAAACTTAAAACTTAAAAACCTTCCCCTAGGTCCATTGAGTAGACTTGGCAAATTTTTGTTGGGTTGTGTCCATATTCAAGTATATTCTATAGCGTAACAAACAGACAGATAAATAGACAGACAGACGGAGTGACATACACACACGCACACACACACACACACACACACACATATATATATATATATATATATATATATATATATATATATATCGAGAGAGAGAGAGGGAGAGAGGAGGGAGAGAAAGATTTAACAAAAAATGATTATGAATTAAATAAATCAAGATATTACTCATTTTGTCGAAAGATTTTTTTCTAATGACATTTTTCCAACACTGAAAACCAAGTTATGACTTTTTTTCCAATGGCTCCTTTTCTCTACCGAACATTAGCGAACGTTATGACTTTTTCCATAACGTTTTTCCGTTGACTTTTCCCTACGTACAATCCCAAGTGAGACGTATAAAACAGATGTGAAAAGAGAGGGGTGGCAAAGAATTGGTAGGCTGTTGGGGGGAGAAATCCCCTTTCCCACCCACCTCTCTCTCTCTCTCTCTCTCTCTCTCTCTCTCTCTCTCTCTCTCTCTCTCTCTCTCTCTCTCTCTCTCTCTCTCTCTCTGGAGAAAGAGAGGGAGAGTGTGAAAAAATCCCTCAGTTGTAAATGAACAAGTTACGGAACATTACGGAAAAAATGTACAACCTATTCATTTCTTGAGTTTTGTCACACAAGACAAGTTGACAATCACTGCGAAATTCTTATGACGTTGCTACCGACACTGCCCCTCCGCTCCCCTGGCTACGTTCCTGGAAATGGGTTCCAAGGCAGTGATGGGTTAGTAAGGAGGCAAAAAGTAAGGACTCAACTTATCCAAACCGCGACGGGATCGGGGATTGCAAATTTAGTGTCAGAAAATGATACTTTTGGCATTGTGTTCTTCTTTCTTCATAGATCAAGGTCAAACATGGTTCAAAACTACAAATAACGATTTTGTTGCTGTTTCTTTTTTTTTCATCGCAGTATAACTCAGACCGTCGATCTACAGCAGTGAGTAAATAGACAACTAAAATAGACGACTAAAAAAGAAATAGAAAAAATGAAGATGAAGGAGAATACTCGTCAAAAATTATTAAAATGATACTACGGTAGAGAATCCAAGAATAACTTGGTGCCGGAGAGATCGGAATAAAGAGTAGGATTGAACATTAGATTTGATCTTCTGAAACCCACTGAAGTTCTTGCTGCTCAGATGACAACACAGTTGGTACGTTTAACCAGATTTCCCTGAAGCGGAAAAGAGACATGGTTTCGAGTCTCACCGAAAGCTAACTTTGTTAACTTCTGATGTATGCTGTCAACTCGCTACCGTAGGATGTCAACATTAGTTAGCTTCTGATTAAAAAATATAACATAAACTCCGCTTCAAATTTTATTACAACTTTTGTATTGTTTATACAATAATTTTCTAAAAGTATACATTTTGTATCAATGTATTTATTTATCAGAATGAAATAAGTCTATGCAGATCGTACAGGCTCGTTCCATTCTAATGAATAAATACATGATAAATTTTCATAGTCAATTGAACCCAGCCAGTAAGACAATCAGTTGTATGTTTTGACAGGTATTAACTTGAAAAATCAACTGGAAACAAATTACGGAAACAAATATTGATAAATGTAACCAAATGCTACCAATAATTGTATAAACAACGTCGGAGTTCTTGAACAGAGTCTGTTCTTTTTCTTGTTTATGTAATAATCTCAATAAAAAAAGGTCTGCACATACAGCTATTGTAGACTTAACTAGATAGTACACGTCTGTCAAAATATAACGTTTTCTTTCTTTCAACACTTACTGATTGCTTTCGTTTAAAGCCCTGACAGAGAAATACTTGGAATAAAACACATAATACATTTTTATTTACCTTTATCTAATGAAGTATTATAAATGTTGTGTTTCTTGGGTTGGTGTCACCCGGGGCGGTAACTCAGGGTGATACCCCTAGTATTGCCAACTCAAAATTTTTTTCGCGCAATATCGACCTCAAAAGATGTCGAAAAACGCGAAAACGCGCTTAAAAAAACAAATAATGGTAGCATTTTGTGGCCATTTTTGATAGCTGAAATAGCTAGATCCATCGAAAATGACGAGAGAATAGCCAAAAAAATGTGTAAGACCAATGAAAAATAGCGTTAAAAGTAGCTGCGAATGTTGAGTTTTCGCGCTGCCACGACATCATGCTATCACCCCTCTGATGGTGTCACGCCTCGTCCCCGTCGATAGGCATCATAATTTTTTCTGATTTTTGATTAATTTATACTTTAATCTTGATTAATTTGTTGCTTTTTAGCGCAACTTTTGTTTGCCTACTGCCGAAGGGAAATCGGTCTAGGTAAAAGCTACGACAAGAAGCAACTTATAAATTAATATTAAGATAAAAAGCAAGTCAAAAGTTTCAACAAATGAAACACTTTAAAAAAATTCAAATTAAAATTCATGTTTTGCCTCTTGGAACTTTTCTGAAAATTTCTTTGTCAAACACTAATCCAAGGTGGAGACTGCAGTTTTATCAAACTTCAGTCCATGTCGGACGCTGAAGCTGGCTTTGTATTTCTACCGTAACAACAACAACAACTATCCTCACCAAATCCAAAGGAGTAAATTCTTCACTATTTCTTTATGCCGTCACGTTAAACCAAACTGATCTATAAGATTAACATTCTGTGATTTGAAATCGTAACCAAAGTGATCAGTAGGTTTCTCTCTCACCGACTTAGCTAAATCGACTTATCTTACATTAAAAAAAAATATGCATGGATTTATTTCATCCTAATAAATAAATGAAATTATGAAATTATTGTTTTCCCATTACAATTTGGTATCACGTCAGGGCCAAAACGACAATATCTAAGAATACATTTTTTATATATATATATATATATATATATGATACAAAAATTGTAGTAATCATCTTCAGTCTGAATAGAGTAAGGAGTGGAGTATGACCCTGCAGCGACCAGGCATGTCTGTTTTATCCAGCGGTGGGTTGAATCCGTAGATATAAAACCCGCGGATACGAAGAGCCTTCTGTATTCTATCTCATTACTAATTTGTCCACGCAGAAAAAAATACAATGTTTAAATGATTTTACAATTTCCCTGTATTTATGAGATATTTCTAAAGAATATCATGTTACTCTGCTTTTTCTTGTTTATGTTCTAACATAATGAAATCGCATTTTTTACGTATTTGCAAAAACAAATAAATAAATAAATAAATATGAGAAACTACTCTATGATTATGGTTCACCTGAACGTCCAGACCAAGTTTTATATCAATCCAACCTGATGAAGCTGAAAGAATTGGTATTTAACATATTAGGGACCGATCGACCGAAAAGCGTATTATAGAGATGCGTCGAAGCATCTAGGAATATAATTCATTGAATCGACTGTTGCGTAGCCAGGGTTCTCAACGCCCTGGGGCAAAGGGTGCAGGGGTGCTGTATCCTAGAGGAGGCGTTAAATATTGATAACCATCTAATATAGACCAGATCTCAAGTCTAACCTTTGAATTTTTTTTACTTGTCAAAACTCTTTTTCATTACATGTGTCTTATTCAAATTTCTACAACAGGCTGAAAAAGATGTTTTCTGACTTGTAGATGCAACCGAAAACATCAAGATTTAGATGAGAAAAAAACATCTTAATTGCCAGCACTGGTGTGCGATTAAAAAAAAGCTCACCTTTTTTTACAATTTTTTTTTTCATTTTCAATATTGGATGATGTATCGATGAAGGTAAAACAACTGGTCAAAACTCTTTTTCATCATATGCGTCTTGTTCAAATTTCTACAACAGGATAAAAAAGATGTTTTCTGACTTGTAGATGCAACCGAAAACATCAAGATTTAGATGAGAAAAAAACATCTTAATTACCAGCACTGGTGTGCGATTAAAAAAGAGCTCACCTTTTTTTTCAATCTTTTTTTTATTTCTATTATTAGGTGATGTATCGATGAAGGTAAAACAACTAGTCAAAACTCATTCTCATTCTTGTTCAAATTTCTACCAGAGACTAAGAAAGATGTTTCTCGTGTTCCTATTTACCCATACCCTCACGTGTACAAGATGTGACCCAGAGTTAAAACTGGTCAATGGTAAAGGTGATGAATGTTTTCAATTTTTCCCATCACAAAAAGTGGAATCTGCGAATTGAGTTTGAATTTCTGACCTGTTTACTTATGTTCCTTTCGGTCTCATGCCTTTTGGAAGAATATGAATTTGTTTCACCCTGTGGTCTGTCCCATGACAAGACGTCTTGGCAAAATGTCTTATCAATGGCCTGTCACAGTGTTTGACGGAGGAGAGAGTGGATGAGTGAGCAATAGGGCAAATCACTTCCCCATAACTCAGCTGCCTAGGTAGTAGTAACAGTGAAAGTTGCTAAACCCATAATCAAACTTGACAGGGGTGAATGAGTACATATATAATTCATGTGATGTTTAGTCACAAACATATTGTAAAATACACTCATATATATATATATATATATATATATATATATATATATATATATATATATATATATATATCAGTATGGTATGTGTGTATGTGTGTGTGTCAGTAGCGTACGGTGGTTATTATCACATAGCTGCTGCTATGATATTTTTTGTAATAATGATAAAAAAAGAAAAAAAGAAAAATAAATGAAGAAAAAACTGACAATTTGGAATACTGTAACTACCAGAACGTAAACAAACGGATGTAAAGAAAATAAATTGGGATAATTTCATTCAATATGAAAAAGAAAATGAAAAAGTACTTGAATTAAACACAATTACAGCTGATTTAAATTTGAATCATACCTCTAGCAAAAAAAAAAAAAAAATGATTTTAAAACCTAATTCTCAGAAAGGAATGGAAGAAACACAACTAACGTGAAAGTATGAAAAAAAATATCATAAAAACGCCCACAAATATATTCTCCAGATACTAAGGTAAAATCTAGGAAATATTTTACATCATTATCAAATCAAATGTACCTTGAACCTTCAGCATATATTTCTGAGGAATTTTACTTGATTTATTAAAAACATTACTTATTTTACTGAAAAAACATCTAAAAAGCAATTTCTGACATCTAGATGCTACTAAAAACATCGAGATTTTGATGAAAAATATCTAAATTGACAACACGTGCGATCAAAAAGGAGCTCACCTTGCATTACTTATTTTATCGCTCATGGGTTTGAATCATCATACGCCTTTTCCCACATTCTTGCGACGTAAATAGCTGTTTGTTGTGCTGTGATCTTGAAGGACCAATGACAATATTCCCTTTCAGAGGAGATAACAATGATTTTTTAATTATGTCCCTAATGAAATTACCAACCTTTTAAAAACGGTTCGTTGGATATATATATATATATATATATATATATATATATATATATATATATATATATATATATATATATACTTTCATATAAATGCCATAGTCATCATGTCAGTCTGTTCAGCTCAAATAGTCATGCTGAAGGGAATCGATTTATACTTTAACGAAAAAGATCTTGTAGAATTTGACCTAACACTAAGGTGGTTGATAGTCCTGTACTATAACGCCAAGATAACGAGTAACCAACAAGTGTAAAGATTACACCGTAATTACTGTAATGCTTAAACTGGGGTTTACGAATTTTCATTACGATAAAATAAAATGCGAAGTTGATACATATCTTACTTCACCGACAATTGTTTTAAAAACATGATTTTTTTTTGTTTGTTTATTTGAAGTTCTTAAATCCGGAAAACACCCAGGCTTTATTATTTTTATTTAGATAATTTTAGAATAAAATTATACGTAAGTACATTGTACTTTTATATTCAACACAAAGGATGTCGTTGAATATTTTTTTGAATACTCAAAAGATATTGAATAGCCGTTATATCTTTTACATTTTTATACTTCAAAGTTATCTTTTAACATATTGAATAAAATTTGCAACTTTTGACACCTGATTTCAAATCCTCTTACGATTTTTAAAATCATTACATTGTAGACGCGATCTGATTTTCTTGTGTACTTTGGAAGGAAAGTATTCATGGAGAGTTTTTTTTTTTTTTAAATAAGTATTTCACAAAGAATTAAGACGTCAGATTTTTTTTATCGTAGGAAAAAGTCATTACCGAACATTATGACTTTCTTCCGATGACTTTTCTCCATTCACTGATTGGAGTGTTAAAGTTCATTATTAAAACGCAGTATGTATGATATCTCGATGAGTGCACAGATGCAACACTCTGATCCTAAGCAGAGAACCGGAGGGTGAGACTTCGATCCTTGGCAGCACACACAGACATAAACCCTGCCATTTTTAACATGTACCATGCTTATATATATATATATATATATGTATATATATATATATATATATATATATATATATATATATATATATATATTGAAGACAACAGAAAAGAATAGTGTAATCAATTTTTATTAAACGTCTCTGGTTTTCCCACTTATGTTCGGATCAATTACATGTAAGAAAAAAATATGTTTATTCTAAATTAGGGGATCAAAAGTATGAATTCATAACTATGAGTTCATTCGGCAAGCGCTTTCAACCATTTTCTGGTCAACATCAATAACATGAAATTAAAGATTCTATAAGTCACGTGACTAAAAACGGTTAAAAATTCAAAATTTGTTACGTTTTCAATAACAAACGCCGAGATGAAAAACGAATAACATTATGGTTCATCCTGATTTAAAACATGAAGATAAGATCTACGTCTGATATTGTCATAATGGCTAGAGAATCGTTGAAAGAGCTACTTATGGACAATTCTTAAACAGACTTGATCCAAATATTCGTTAACTTGTGCGGAAAAAAAATAGAGTTGATGAAACAAACTTAGTCTATCGTCTTCAATATTTATAAGGTTGTTCTACTTGAATGGAAAAGTTGCTCTTTTCGCCTCTTATATACACGCACGCACACACACCCACACACATATATATGTATGTATGTATGTATGTATGCATGTATTACCTGTTGATTACAAAGTATTATTATTGTTTCACTCTCTACGAGATTTTCAAATGAGTTCAAAGTACTCTGTAATGAACAAGTAATATCCTATTAATATAATTGCTCTTCGTAAACATTTGAAGCATTCTAAAAAACAATTATGCAAAAATATATACGTGTATATATATATATATATATATATATATATATATATATATATACATACATATATATATATATATATATATATATATATATATATATATATATATATATTGTTAAGAAACTCACACACACGCACTCACAAACGTACATGTATATATACGCACGCGCATACACATATATGTATACGCACACATAAACATATAAATACACACACATACTTATAAATATATATAAACACATGCATGCACACACACGCATATATATACATATATATATATATATATATATATATATATATATATATATAATGATGGTAATAAATATTCTGGTTTACCTTGTGTCACTGATTGTTGGGAAACTGACACACATATGCGCGCACACACATACGCTTACATATTTTTATGTATACACACACATGAATATACACCCACATATATACACACACACACACATATATATATATATATATATATATTGGTATGCATACATACACACATTCACGTTATATATATATATATATATATATATATATATATATATATATATATATATATATATATATCGTATATATATATATATATATGAGAGGTTGATATTGTGTTAAAATGACTTCCAGAATGAACTTGCCTCCCACTGTTTCGAATTACCCCGCCCTTAAGTTCCAATTCAGCTCGCTTATTTCGCTGTCTCATGTCATAACATTTCTCTCATCGTATGGAAAAGCGGCGTATGTTAACAAAAAAATGAATGGATCTGGTGTTTGTAATGCGTTGACTTACAGTAGAATGAAAACAATGCGTCGTCACTCCAATAGGGAACGGTATGTACGTTTTTGTGTGTTTGCCATACGATATGATGATAACCTCTGCAAAAAAGTTGCTTCTGTGTTAGTTTCACTGACCTGGATGCGATGAATGAGGCGTTACTTAATTCACAAGATGTCACTAAAATAGTTACAAGTGTCATGTAATAGGTTGGTGCAAAAATAATTGCGGGTTTTCACCATCAACTTTAAAGCAGTATATCTCAGCTTGGAATTAAAATTATTAATCGAAATAAGAACCTTTAGGATTTACACGTTTTCGCCAACTCGTCAAGTCTATTCATCCCGGAAGCATAGAATACTGGGGTCCTGGGACCAATGAATTCTTCGAAGACGTTTTGAACTGCTGCTTGGTTGAAGACCTTCCCTAGCTAAAAGTAGTAGAAGTGCTTGAAAACGTAGAAATCGGTGGGGAAGAGATCTGGTGAGAAAGCCAAGTGAGGTGGAGTTTCGTAGCTTAGTTCCTTCCATTTCTGTAGGGTCAGTGGCACGACATACGGGCTTTTTCGCTTTTCGTTAAAGGTAATTTATGCGACGAATCGAGCCTTTTTGTTTATTCAGTTTGTGTAAATATCGAACAACTGTTGAATGGTCAACGTTTAGTTCCTGTGCAACCTATCGGTTTGTTTTGCGTGGGTCTTCCTTGATAATGACCCCAATTGGATGTTGTCAACCACAAAAGGCTCTCGTCTCTGTTTCGAAATTTAGAGAGCTGACTTGTACTTTCGATGTCGGTCACCTTGACCAAATACTTGTCTGATATTGTGAAGAGTTTTCACTGATTAAAATCACATTTTGAACTCAGTCAACAAAATTGCTTGAATTTGCTTTTTTTTCCATCTTTGAGTTGATAGTCCCAATTAAAAACAAAAAAAAATAGTGAAAAGAAATGAATAGAAGGAATTCACGCTTTAAAATGGTGTATGATACGAACATAGTTGATCAATAGTTTATTACAAAAGTTAGCATCAGAGTTTGAAATAACAAAAAACACAATTATTTTTTGCACCAACCTAATATTTCGTTTCGTACTGGAAGAAACTCACAGAGGATATACCTCAGCCAACGCCATTTCCCCTAAAAACAATAAAAATCTGTTTATATATAGCTACGACGCGTGAGAATTAAGTGTATTGACGAATTCGTAGATTCACCTCATGATTTAATCAACCTTTTCCACAATTATGGAAAATTTCATTGAAACTCACAGATGAATTTTAGAGGTATTGAGTAGACAGACTGTAAGCTTGTTAGATACGAGTGAATACATATGTACATAAAAATCCCTGGATCCACCTCAAAATTCTTCCATAAATTATCATTGTCGTTCATTGAGATCTTTTAGTTACATTGTGTAGACAAAGAAGAACAGCTACATAAATGTAAGAGAAAAATGAAAAAGATATCTCTCAATCGGCAAAAGATTCCTGGACCAGCCTTCAAATTTCATCAGTTTTTCTTTTAACCATGACCTATCCTTCTTGAAAATGTCATCGAAATTCAGTGAGAACTTTGGGACATACTGTAAGGACAGACAGACAGACAGACAGACAGATATATGTAAATTAGAAAATAGTTAGCATAATTTTACGGGTCTACTTTCGAGATGATATTCCCTCGATAATTCACATGGTGTGTTTGCTGATTTCGAAGAGAAAAAAAACTGAAGTCGCACTTGAACTGTGCGGATATTTTAGTGTTGAAACAAACGAGTTTTTCAAGTC
Organism: Thysanoteuthis rhombus; assembly: GCA_963457665.1. Taxonomy (NCBI): domain Eukaryota; kingdom Metazoa; phylum Mollusca; class Cephalopoda; order Oegopsida; family Thysanoteuthidae; genus Thysanoteuthis; species Thysanoteuthis major. Next base: position 41,049,807 of record OY735216.1, on the reverse strand, counting down.
TGCTCTGATTAATAATTCCGAGAGACACTGAGAAATTAGAGACCGTCTACCAAATCTGTCACGAGAACTCTCCAAGTAGGTCTCTCTCAGTTATGGTAGGTACGTTTTTGTGTGTTTGCCATACGATATGATGATAACATCTGCAAAAAGTTGCTTCTGAGTTAGTTTCCCTGACCTGGATGCGATGAATGAGGCGTTACTTAATTCACAAGTGTCATGTACTAGGGACCGTCAACCAAAACTGTCATCAAAACTGTCAAAATAGTTTTCTTTAGTTTTCAAGTTGATCTAGCTGGCTGGCTATGTATGTGTGTATGTATCATGCGTATAGGCTCTACTGATATAGCTAGAGGGCTGAAAATTCCACTATTTACTCCTTATTATGTCTAGAGAATAACGCTTTTTTGTTTTTTTAATTTTTTTCCCTAGAACATGTTTTTAGTGGAGGGGTTCAATTTACAATGTAAGCTAATGCTAAATTGAACACTTGGTTTGTGTTCGGTAGCATTCAAGCTTGTTTTTTTTTAATATTCAGACTTTGTAGTGATCACTGCCCTACGAAAGGTGAGAGAAGTAACTTTTCCTAAATCACCTGTCTTTTGAATTTTCCTATTGATCACCCCCAACACTGCATGCTGACAGAAGATGTTCATCTCGTGATGGTTTCTATTGAGAGACTAATCTGACCCGCTTGCTCTTCTTGTTTCTTGTTATAATGAACTTGTGTTAATAGAAACAAGTAGATTTATTTCAGTGACCACTTAAAAATCAGATTTTATTAAAATTCATAACTTCGTATTGAGAATTAATAATTTCTTATTGAGATAGGATGACCAGACGTCCGACTCTACGCCTAACAGTCCAGCTTTTTGTCCTCCGTCCGGCAAGAGGTCGCGCCAGACCTTTATTTGTCCTCCTTCTGGGGGTCTGACCGAAAAACTTATTCAAATTACCGCAGACAAGCGTGCTCAGAACAGTGCGAAGTGAAAGCCATAAAACAGCAATAAATGATAGCCAACAGCCACTACATATAATGAAAATACATGAACGGTTGTTAACGGTAAATGTATTTTTATTACATGCTGTCACCGTTGACAATACTGCTGATGAGCCTCAATATAGAGTTGTGAACAAGTGGAAGAGGGTCAGTCTGTCTGTCCAAGGTCGATTTCGTTCGGAAAACCTTTTTGAGAATTTTACAAATACTATAGCAAAATCACATTCATATATCAGAGTGATATTTAACAAATCAACAATTTTTCTAAGAATTCCCCGCCCGTAATATCTTTTATGGACTCCTAGGTTGGGAACCCTGGGCTAGAGTGTCCTTCTTTCTGGATATAACCACCCGATGTTGAGAATGCATAAATCCGTCTTCAGAAATTGTATTTCTGTACAGAACTATAAATAAATAGCACTCGCCATCAAAGTCAATTATTGAACAACCGCAGCGTCAAGATTTGAAGTCACGTGAAAAAATGTTTGGCCAGGATAAATTCTATTCATTACACTATTCTATTCATCACTGGCGCTTTCTATTGGAAAACATCTAAAATAGAGGGGAAAAGATCATCCAGAAAATAGATGCTTTTAATAAACCCGTTGGAATAGAGCCGCCAAAAAAGGTCAAAACACGCCCTTTTCCCCCAAAATCAAGAAAATCAATTTTGGTTGGGGTCTAGTGAAGTACAGATACCAAAGTCTGTCGACAAAACGGTATGGCCAGGAGTTCTGGTATACACGAACGTATAAGAAAGGATAGAACCTTTCGTCATCTTTGATTAGATTTGGCGGGAAAACAATTTGGGAAAGCGAGAGAGGAAGAAGGGAAAACAATGTGATGGGGGAAGGTAGGTGTTGAAAAAGCTTGAGGAAACATTATATATATATATATATATATATATATATATATATATATATATATATATATATATTCTTCCATAGAAATACAGCACTCTGGTGGATGAGGAATTTCAGTGTAAATAGATATATCGCTTATATTCAGCCTTACTTACAGAGGTAGGATATCGACCTCCGGGTCTCAAGTGAAGGTTTCAATTCTACCTCGTGGTACTGGATGGGATAATGGAAAGTCCATAGCCACACTGAAGAGATGTAATACAACGAAACAGCTATCTGTGGATGACACAATATATATATATATATATATATATATATATATATATATATATATATATATATATATATATATATGGTGGAAGGGATGGGGACGAAAGAAAAACATGGAGAGATTTGCTGGCTGAATATAGAAAGTCAAGAAGCAGATCTGAAGGCATGTAGCGATAGAAAGGTGTGAACATTGCAATACATTAAAATTCTTCATGGAAAGACAGAGCAAAGGGATTGTGCATGGATCCGCTCAAAATTTTAATCACTCCTTTCGTAGCCTATTGTCCATCCTTCTACAAAAGTCCACTGAAATTCTCCGAGAACTTTTGGAGATAACTTTTGTTGATATTATGTTGTGTAGACATATAACTACGACTGAAGAGGGGTCATGGATCCACACTCAAATCTAATCACTTCGTCCTTTTCTCCATTGCCCATGCTTCTACGAATTTCATTGAAACCCTCTGAGTACCTTCGTAGATGTCGTGTGGACAGACAGACGGAAAGACAGACGGAAAGACAGACAGACACGATCGAATACATATATCTCTCCAACTTCGTTGGCAGAGGTGATAAATTAAGGATAGTACAGGCATGAGATAATGGATAATCTGAGCTGTCAACACCCGTGTAATTTTCTCGGGTCCAGCTTGTAAAGAATTGTTTTAGATTTTTTAAAAATTAGTGACAAAAAAAAGAATGATTGTAAGAACTATAGATTGTGAGGGGGTGTAATGGAGAACTGTGTTCACGTAACATGAGAAATAAAGCCAACGAGAAAGTAGTTATTCGTCGGCAATATTCTTTCGACATGGCAGACTGGAACAGTGACGCCTAGGCTGAATCTTTCTTACCATTCTCATAGAGTTCTCCACGAAAATCTGTTTGCGTCGTTAAAGCACACAAGATTGGAATCGCAGCTTGGGGACCTTTTTAAAACAGCCGTTTATTTTTACATTCGTACGTTATTGGCTGTAACACAAGGATGATTAGAGAATACAGTAAACTCTCATTGTAACGGCACGTGTTCTAACGGCACTATTCAATGGTACATGCGTTATAACGGCACGTTTATTTTTACATTCGTACGTTATTAGCACAAGGGTCATGAATGAGGAAAGAATGGAGTTTGCTACACTATGAGATTTATGCGGGAAATTTTCGTTGTAACGGCACTCATTAAATGCGTTCTAACGGATCGTTTGATTTTGATATTCGAGTGAGATAATCACCAGAGATTAGTTTGTAGCAACAATACAAGGAAATTTCAGTGTATCCTTTCAAAAACTAGAATTAGTAAACCATTAAAACAACATTGCGTAAATTAATTGCTCATATTAACTTCTTAAAGATATACTATCCCTAAGGAATCAAGTGAAGAATCTTTCTAGGTTGATAAACTTTCGGTAGAGGAAGTTCAGTCGTCAAAAACAAGAAAATCCCATTAGTCATGAAAAGAAGCGTCTACAGTCAATGCTTTCTCTCGATAGTCACGAATGGAGCTGAAACATGGAACCTAACCAAAAGATTGGAGAGAGAATCATGTTGAACATCATTTGGGGAGATCACAAGAGGAAAGACAGGAGTCATAGATATCATTGAATCAATTAAAAAAAACTCCGATGTCAATGGACGGGTCGTGTTATAAGATGTCGTGGAAGAAGACCTCGAGATTAGATTATTATTCTTTCATCTCACTTTCTTAAAGTCACTACTTCGCTATGACAACGGTGAACAATAGAAGTAATAAGGCAAACCAGAAGAGAAGAAACCGATTAATGATTTAAATCTTTCAACAAAGACAATTAACTACAGGTCTGGTTAGTCTCTCAACAGAAACCGCCCCGTGATTGACTTCTTTAGGTTGCATGCCGTGTTGAGGGATGATCAATCTTTTAAAAAATGTTGAAGACGGTGATCAATGAATAAGTTACTTCTCTCGCCCCGCCCCCAACAAGCTTGAACACTGCCGGACACAAATTGAGGGATCAATTTAGAATAAACTTACATTGTAAATTGAACCCTCTACGAAAAGGTTTTAATTTATTTCTTAATTTAGCCGAAAGTTTTCTCTTTTTTTAGCAAACTCCAAAACTGCAGTTGTCCTTATTTTTTATCTTAAGAAGAATAAGAACAAGAAAAACAATCCTCACCAAAATTATAGGAGTAAACCGACATGTAAAACACACACACCATGATTACCAATAGGCCTTCTTACTAACTGAGCTAAGTTGACAAGTCTTAGATACTAACGAAAGTTTATCAGACGGATACGCTCAGGCTTATTTCCTTCTAATAAATAAATACATTCATACAAAAAATATTTATTTTCATAATTTTTTATCTATTATATATACTATACAAAAGTTGTAGTGATCATTTTCAGTCGGGATAAAAGTTGGTGTGGAATTTGACCCCAAAGTCTTATTCTTCTATGACAGGGTTGGTGAACCTGACACACGCGAAAATATCTTATCGGCACGCGTAAAATATCATTTTTGTTAGTGATTCTATTAAAAAAAAAAAAAAAGTATAATTCCCAAAGCTGTCCCATTAAAACAATCCTGAACTTATTGGTTGTCTAAACAGATTTCTCAGAGAATGTTTTAAACATTTTGTTCTTTTTCTCCATGAAATAATTTGTAAAAGACAAGTACAATAAAAAATGATAATCTGTTGCTCAAAGATTTTCATGTGTACGTGAGGGAATTTTTTTACAAGATTACCGCCCTAAAAAGGTTTGTCTCCTCTGGTTTATTGCGGTCGTTGACCCTCGAGCAACCGCATCCGACATTGTTGTCTGGGCCGCCATTTTTAAATATTTGATCCATCCTTGTTTTTCTTTTTTTTTTTTTTTGGCCTTTTCGATCTCTCTCTGTCTCTCTGTCTCTCTGTCTCCCTCTCTCTCTCTAAAACACTACATCTTTTGCCAGAATTTTTTGTTTCCTGTTTAAAGCTATTAATTCTTTAAGATACTATTTCTCCTTTCTCTCCATACGGTCTATGTCAGCTACTGTGAATAATACCTTACCCGTGATTTATGATGGTTTGTCTATCTAGAGAAAAATTCCCTTGACTTTTATGATTATCGACCTCTTCAAAAAATCCTTGATCCTCCATCGACTCCGTCTCCCATAAGTAAAGAAAAATGTTTATAAAAAGAAGAATAGCCTGATAATAAACATATTTTATCATACTATCAAAAACTCAAGTATCACTTACATTGCTTATTGGTTAACTTAATCCCGACAATCAATGAAGTTAGCAAGGGAAATCTCCTTTCCTCTCGAACTGAACGCCTCTTACTTTTGGTGAACAGTCCCCTAAGAATATCAGTTCAGGCAGCTTTAACGATGGAGACTTGAAGATTTATATTAGGAAAAAACACTCTCAGATGTACAACTGATATTTTCATTTCTGAGGTGTTTGTTTTCCATCTCTAAAATTCAATTAGTCATTAAGTGATTGGCCAATCTTTGAAACTGAGAAATTGAGAATCCTAAGTCTTTATGGTGTTCAGTTTGAAGTGGTATCAGAAACTATGCACTTGTTAAATTCTTTTCCATTTCGACTCATTTTTATATATTTACCAATGCATCTACTCATTTATCGATTTGTTAGAAACTATCAACCGAAAATGTCAACAAAAGTTTCCTCTGTTTCTAAGCTGGTCCGGCTGGCTGGCTATGTAGTTATGTACCTCACGTACACGCCACACCAATGAACGTAGATAACTGAAAAATTAAGCATTTACTCTGTCTAGAAAGAACGTTTTTCAGGTATTTTACCCGCTCTCCAATATTTTTTTTTTTTTTTTTTTTTTGTCGGGCTGGGGCTTTACATTTTAAGTTCCTGCTAAATTGGTCTCTTAGTTTGTGTCCGGTGATGTTCGCGCCTGTTCATTTTGAATTCGGTCTTTTTTAGTGATCACCACCCAACGGAAGGCGAGAGAAGTAACTTATTCATTGATCTCTTTTGTAACAAACTTTTTAATTGATCGCCCCCAACACGACCAATAGATGTTGGTCTCGTATTGGTTTCTATTGATTGACTAACCAGACCGGTTGTTTATTACCTGTGTTGAAACGTTTAGATTATTTATCAGTTCTTTTCTGCTGTTTTTGTTTGTTTTTTTTTCATTTCTTCTCTTGCTCGTTACTACCCTTGAGCCGTGATGGCTTCCAATTGAACCATCAACGAAATATATTTCTATACAATTATAGTATGCTGACTAATATGTCTGTACTTGATTTGTCTTTAGAAAAGAAACTAAAAAAAACTCATTACAATGGAAGAGTCCATTGTTTTGAATGGTGGGTGGGAGATATTTTTATCAACAAATTAGTTTAGTGGAAGAATCCATGGTTACAGACAGAGAGCAAAAAAATCCGCACTGCTCATTATATCAACTAGATTGTGATGGCTCTTTGGCGTATTGGACAACCGTTACCATCAAAGGTGGCAATGGGTTCTATCCTTTTGTGTATGCGCATGTCTTTGTTTGTGTACTTGTTTATTTGTTCCAGCACTCCTGGCCATACTGTTTTATCTACACATTTGGAAATTGGCACCAGTATTCCATTGGAGCCCTTTTAAAAAAGTTTTTGATAGTTGGAAAAAAAAGCTCTAGTGAGCTTTTTGGACCTTATTCTTACTGTTTTTGTTTTCTTTTGTTTTGTTTTTTTGCGGGTTTCTATGCTCCTGGCCATACCGTTTGGTCCACAGCCTTGAAAATTTGTATCAGCTTTACACAAGACCCTTGTAAAAATGTCGTTTTTTATGTCTGGAAAAAACATTTTTTTCGCTTTTCTGGGGCCTTATCCTGACGGGTTTATTAATAACTTCTAAATTCTTCAGGATTTATATGCTTTTTTCTTTTTACTCTATTTTAGAATTTATTCTCACCATATTCTTACATGACTTCAAATTTTGACGCTACGGTTGTTCATTTATTGACTGTGGTGGCGAATCATATTTCAGACTGTTTTTTCCCGCCTGTGTTGACTTCAAATTACATTTTGCCGCCTCATGTCGACTTGAATTAAATTTCTCCAATCAAAAAACTTCCTGTCTATGTTTCCAGAAGTCAAATCAGGAAGCTACTAATGTCTATAAAACCACTGCATTGAAAAAAAAAATCATTGCTTTTTCCATTCATGGTGCGAACATTTGTATGTTCACACCAGTGAGATATGGTAGTTGTAGTTGAGGATCGAGTGACAAATAAATTTCAAATTTACAACACCTTTCTCAGCATTATTGTCGACACCAACACAGCTGTGGTCTAGACAGCCTCAACCCTTCCTCGAATATCCGGTCTCCCCAATCTCACCTCAAGGATCTTTGGGCGGTTCCCAGTGAGCCAATTATTAGAGACATGATCCTGACCCTTTTCTCAGGCGAGGTTCTGGTATTTTTAATTTTTCACTCTCCTTGATCTTTACCCTATCGTCTGCTAAATTAAATGTTTACACCAGAGCTTTCAAAACTGACATTTTACTGTGTCGCCAATAATCTCGAGATGTGTCGCAAAATTAAATATAATTTCGCATATCTTTTAAAAAACACTTTTCTTGGGTCAGATGAAACTGCTAGGATGACATTATATAATTGGCTCGGCTAACAAAAATTAAGTAATGTGTCGTGGAAAAGTTAATTTTTTAAAGTGTGCCGCAAATGCAAACAGTTTTGAACGATCTGTTTTATACCCTATCAGATTATATTTGTCTCGTTCGCAACTAACAAGTGCAGTTAACTCTTTATTTCATGGGACAGTCTCTGGTTTTTGCTGACACCATTTGTCAACATGGTCGAACCCAATCTGTTTGCACAATTCCCAATGAAACCCTGTTCTTACTCTGACATATCTGAGCTAATATTCTCTTCAGGACAGTTTATTGCTCAGAAATAAAACATCGCCTTCGACAATAGTTAGAGAGACTGTTTCTTTTTATTCGAACGTAGTGATATGAAACACACAAAATTTACATCAGACGAATGATTTTTCATATTCAGTGTTTAAGTCTCTACTAGCGACGTTCTCGACACTCATATCTTACCAGTTTCCTTTTGTTTGAACACTGTTGCTGGTCGATTCCCGATACGGGAACCCTATCTTTTTCTCAATACTTTTTATATTACGATGCATAATATCATATTGCGAGCATGTTGTAAAAATGGACATTCTGATCTCTCTTGCTAATTCTCAACGAGCTTTTTTGCAATTGATTTTCTATGCAGGAATAATTTGAATAGTGCAGTTTTGATTAGTGTGTGTTTTGATGTAGTATGGTTGAGGTATTGCCTTTTAAAATTAATGTATCCAAGTGCCAGTTGAGAAAAAATGCATTAAAGAACTTGAACAATGTAGTTTTGAAAAGTATGGAAAATTTTTGAATGAATTATCCGCACGAATCAAGGTATATTTATAAACCAAAGTATGTAAAGTTCCAGTGACTTGAACAGCCTCAACAAGTAACCTTGCAGGTTTTACTGTGTATGTTATGTCTAAACATTGACGATCAATTCTTTTATTCTTATTCTTGTCTGAACTGAATCTATTTCTAAATTTCTACCAGTTTCAAGTTCCGTGTTTCGACCTTTGGAACATCCCAATAAAACAGAAACTCACGAAGTCCACTTTCCTATTTTCCTTCACTTCATCCGCCCCTTCAATTTGGTTCCTAATTCCAGAGTCCAAGGGAGATAATCATTGATGGTATCATTTCAATAATTTTTTTCCATTTTAGTGAAACAATGTCAAAAATCAAGAATCAAGGTGCATTATATTACATCGATCTTTATTCAGATCGTGCAAACAAATGTTGATCTTTACTCCATTTGGTCTTATGCCAAATTAATCTTAACTTAAAGTGAATATTTTTCAGTCATTTTACATGGCAGTCTGTCATTCAACACAATAAAATATTAAAGTTCGCCAAGTTGAAGGTTGTTGAAGACGAACAATCGTTATTGATTTCCGACTTCTTTTTACTTTCATCTTGATATTTATATTAATTTATTTATATTGAGACTCGATTTTCAATACTTCATCTTATCTTATAAAAGAATGAATAACAAACCATTGTTGTTTTCACAAGACTGGAGTGTGTTCCTATTGTTTCAGTTATTCGTGTTCTTGAGACAAGTTTTAGAAATAGACAACCATATAAGAAGTTTCATTTTTTTGTCAGACTCCAGTCCAAGTCTACCGCTAGATTTGACTATTTTTCGACCGTAACAACAAGAACAATCTTCACCTAGTTCAGCAGAGTAAACTGTCCAATGTTTGTCAATCCTGACATTGGTAGGCGGGTCTCATACCGACTGAGCCAAACTGACAAGTCTTAAATATCTACAGCAATTTACAAGTTACAAATACGCACGGGCTTATTTCCTTCCAATAAATCATCATCATCAGCAGCAGCAGCAGCAGCAGCATCAGTCTTTTAAGTCCGTCGTTGGACATAGACCTTCCTCAGGATTCGCCACAATTCTCTCTCATGGACGTCACGGAGCCAGTATTTTCTGAATTTGTCTAGTTAATCTCTCCACTTGTAGTCTGTCGGGTCTCGGGGATCCATGTTGTGACTCGTGATGCCCATCGAAAATATACATTTTATAATCATTCATCATCTAGTATATGTACGATACAAAAGTTGCAGTAATCGTCTTCAGTCGTGATAGAAATAGGAGAAGAGTTCGACCTTGCAATTAACCAGGCTTAACAAATATAATTCTATACGTAAGACGAATCTTCAGCTATCTGATCCGTGAATTGATCTTAGTTGCAATGAAAGTTAGGCCGCCACGAGAACTCTGCAATGAATGAGCCATTGTCATTGTTCTACGTGTTATTCGGACAAGAATCCATCGAACCGGAGAGGGTCTACTAAGTCTTTGAAGAACCGAACAAATAGGAAGTTCTTCTTTTCTATTTTTGTTAAACTCCTACGAATGAGTTTTGACTCTAGTTCCGTCTGTAACAACAATGACGGGTGCGCCTATTACAGTGGCACAGTGACGTACGCAAAAACAGATTACGAATTCACACCCACTTCTGAAGCCCAAGGCCGACTTGTTTTGCTGAAGTTTGCAAATCCCATTTACAATAACTACTAAAAAAAAGGAGTTGAAATGGGACGAGTAGTTTTGAAATAATATTGTTCGGAGTATTGAATTCTGTTTTGTTTACCTTTTAGATTTTAATGAAGGACAGGAGCTTGACACTAGTGCAGCCAAATTTGTTCTAATATAAATTTCAAATGAGTCCTTGTTATTATTCCAAGAGCTTTTCGGACGAGAATCGTCATCGTTGCAGTTATATCCACTTGAGTAAACATCGACTGAAAGTTAGAGATAAAAACAGCAAGGTTGATTCAAACAGCGCGATTCATGGGTTATCATAATAGGTTTGTCTTTTCTCTCTTCAAATTATTCGTTTCCCCGGGCTCTCTCGGATCAATCTATTTATTTCTTTGCGGTCGCGGCTGGGCCAGTCACTGGGTTCATGGGTAGGGCATTAGGATTGCGTTACTAAGGGTTAAGTTGAGATCAGTAACCACCAAGGAGGATTAACGGGATTGCCCCAGAATTCTTTCTACATGATCCCCAGTTGCATACAGCTCCTGGTGTACGCAGTTGGTTACCCGTGTAGATACTGACCAGAAGTAGTGTTTTCAGCGCGGTTTATCCTTGCCTCTGGGTTCCGTTTCATATTGGCTGAACCACTCCACCTTGAATAATTCTTCCCACTTGCGAGTGAATATCACTAAAATTAGAGGTCATGTGTCATGCAGGAGGCTGTGTTTCGATCCTGCAGTCCCGGGGGGGGGGGTATGTACACTCGATTATCATGGGTAGATATTAAAAAATGTCACGTACCACTGCTTAATGTCGGTGGCCACTGAGTGTTTTGTTGAGAAGAGAATGCAAAAAAAATGCATCAATTTCAGATTGTATCTACTACAAACATAAAAAATCAAATCAAAAAACATTGATCACAGCTGGTTACTTTCTCAATAGACAACGTCACTTGACTAACGTCATTTGGTAGTCATGTTGAGGATGATCAATTACAAAAAAATAAAAAGTGGTGATCAATGAAAAAGTTACTTCTCTCGCTTTTTGTTTGGTGCTGATCAATAGGAAAAAGTCCGAATTTTCAGGGGGGAAAAATAATAAGCGTTAAAATGAGAGATAAATTTAGGATGAATTTACATTGCAAATTGAAGCCCATCCTAAAAACCTATGGGGATTCAAAAAACAAAAGAACACATAATAATTTTTTTCTAGTGAATCTTGAAAATTTCAGCTCCCCAGCTGGTAGGCATAATATATATATATATATATATATATATATATATATATATATATATATATATATATGGATAGATGGATAGATAGATAGATAGATAGAGAGAGAGAGAGAGAGAGAGAGAGAGAGAGAGAGAGAGAGAGAGATACCGACTTTAAAACTTGAGTAACCCATGTTGACTGTTTCAGTGATAGTTTTTGGCTGCGTTTTCTAAAATCTAATGACGCAAACTGTCGTTTATAATTTAGATCAGGGATTCTATGAGTACCCAGGACCGGCGCACCCTAGGTGTGCCTCAATTTGCTAAATTTTCCCCTTGAAAGGTCAGTGCTGCACACTCTGAGGTCTGCGCTCCAGGCGGTTGCCTAATTGGCCTAACTGGAATTTTGAAGTAATCACAACCAACTAAACACAGCTTGTGAGCAGTGAACAATGCTGTGTACAAAGTTTTCAGCAATGCGTTTTACCAAAAACAAATTTCATGCAAGACTGTCATTTGATAATGATATGTGGATTGTGTTTCTCTGAAACCGTGTCTACGATCATCAATCACATTATAAAAATGTAACACTTAATTAAATTAGATTACTAACAAATATTTCGTGTCTGTTGTCTGTTCTATGGTATCCATATATTTAGCACTATACTCTGCTCAAGGGGTTCGCAACACCGCTAGACAGAATGAACGACTTCGCCGGGAGAAATATTTTGAAACCCTCGATTTAAATTAAAACTGCTTTTTTCAAGAAAGATGATAATCGTTGCATCAAAGTGATCAACGACTGAATTTGTTCCAGAGAAACGGGCTTTTTTTTCCATATATTCAGAATTGCAGAGAGCATAAGGGCTCTGGGTGTAATATATCTGGAGAACTCTGAAAAATCTATTGTATTAAATAGAATAATCTGAAGATTAAAATAACCTTTATAAAAAATTGCAGATGACGTAGTCGGACCTAGCGCTGTCACTGACAAGAGCAGTGATTCTTAACTGGGGTGATGTCCCCCTAGGGGGCATGAGTAGTTTTAAAAGGGGCTGTGAGCCAACGAGGGAAATATAAATTTTTTTGAATTATTTCAGGAATTCTCTTGCTTGCGTAATATGTTGATGAACATAACATACTCGTTTACCCTTGCTGTCACAGAATGACGGTATTCATGAAGTTATTTCCCAATTGCATTGTACTTTCAAAATATCAAAAAACATTGTATCGCACAGCATTTTTTTCTCCTCAATACTTCCTGGGTATTAAACCAAAAATTGAAATCTAAACGTAAAATTGAGTAAAGACACAATTAATCAAATTTGACGTAATATAAAATTCTATCTCTACTAAGCTACGTCATTAGAGGTCATTGGTGACGTAAGCGTGACAGACGACAAATGCAAATTACTATATATGGAAATTTGGATTGACTTTTTTTCCACATATTTGCTGGATTTATTTCAAACTAATCATTTGGTTGAAGATGATGGGAGACGTGGGGACAAGGTCCAACTGCTAAAGAGGGTATGGTGGTAAAATGGTCAAGAACCGCTGGACTAGAGGGTTACCCATGTTTTAATGTTGGAAATATATTTTTGACATTGTTGATAATACCAGGTTTTGACATTTTCAATCATGAATTCTCCAGTGGTCCCATAGAATGATTGTAAATTTAGACGGGACTCCACTACATCTGGACAAAGAAAGTTGACTAAATATCCATTTGATCTTTGAACTGAGTTAACAGGTAACGAACAAATGTATTTCCACATTATTTTGAGTAAAAAGTAAGTGTTACTGTTCCAAAATCCAGTTTGGTAACCATAAAATTAATTAATATTCGTAGAATCCAATTTTTCTGTAATGGCTTCTTTGTTCATGGAAAAAATCTAATTACAGAGTTTGAATTTATCAATTGATCATATGTCAATCATGGCGTAATCTAATTTGGCACCTTCAATTAAGATCAACAAAGAGACGGGAAACTGTGTTGCATAGTTACATCACAGAAGTATAGGAAGTGAAATATTTATAGAGAAAGGAATATCTTCATAATTAGCTGCCATGTCTCAGGAATGTTTTCAACAAAGATGTATGTAGATAGCACTGAAACTCAATTTTAGATGACAAAAATTGACAGTCTAAACTAAAATTAGGTAATCAAAAATTTGCAACTAACTGTATCCTTTCTTTTCTCCCAATTAAAATTAAAATTGAAATTAAAACCTCAAAGATATTTGAATTATTACAATATATTTTTTAATTTTTATTCTTAAAATATCCATGACCAATTTTTTTACTCGATAGAAATTCGATTCTATCACTCTATCGGCCCCTATTTCATGTACAGAGATTCTAAAAATTTGAACAGAAAAAAAAAAGAATAGTCTAAAACCTACTTTAGATATGAAAAAGTGCTCTTTTAATACCATTTTATTTCGACATATTTTGGGGTAATGTGTGCAAAATATGAAAGGTGAATCTGGTCAACTCCCTTGGGCTACGTTTTTGTTCATATCTAACATGTTTTTTGCGATAAAAAGCAACGGATATTGGTTTTTATTAACATAGATTTCTCTTTTTTGCAATTTGTATGAAATTCAATGTACAACTGAGGTAAGGATTTTGCTAAAAAAAAACAAAAACAAAAACAATTTCGATGCGTTCAGGTGACAAGATTTTGACCCGACTCGCAGAATCGTTTTCCTCATTGAATTTTTTCACCATTGATTTACGGACTCCAAGGGAGATTATTCAGTAATCCACTTGTGCAGCAGCCAAAGGGAGATAATTCTTTTTCTTTTTTTTCTCATCTTCATTTTGTTGCTACGGAATGAGTTTTGTTTTGTTTCGTTTTTTTGTTTTTTTCTTTCACTTACCCTTATAATGGCTTCACAGCGTTATATTTCATTTTTCAATTAAACTGGTTTTTTTCAAAATACTCATTAAAAACTTTGGGTTGAGAGATACATTAGAGTTTTTAGGACGATTGAACTCCTAGTTGTTTGTGTGGTAAACATGACATTTCCATCGATCCATTCTACAGCCTTCTTCAGGTGCACTATCCGAATGTAATGGGGGTGAAAATATTTTTTCTTGAATACCAGCAACCCTCATAACGCTGGATCAGTTTTATGTGTTTTGTTTTTTTTTACATTTGTTTCTGGTGGTAGCTATTTGGGGGGTGGGGATTTTTGTTGTTCTGGGTTTTTTAAATGGAAGTTACTTGATAATCATGGAGAAACTCAAAAGGCTTCATGCTTAATTCGATATGAATTTACTTGGTCTTTGGTGAAAAGAACATAAACTAACTCAAATATTATATTTTTATTTGAATAAAAAAAACTGTATTGTGATTTTTAAAGTGTGTTTTTTTGGGGGGGTATGTTTGTTGTTTTTTTTTCGAAGAAGAAGAGAATGCTGTGCCGCTTGGTGGTTAGGTATACAAAAGATCCAATGCTGGTGGGATTGAACTCTGTATATTTGAACCCACACCACACCACAACTGAATACTTCAGGAGAGTAAACAAAAATGAACTATGTCAGAAGATTTTACTTACGTTCAGTGTTACAGAAATCTTACCATTTTTTCCACAAAATTATTTCAAATTTGAACTGAATGGTTGATTACATTTGCTACCTTTATGCAGTCAGTGATTTAATGTATGGAATTTGAGTTCGAGCCTCGTAAGCGTAGCTGCCATCTTCTTACGTGACCGAATAAAACCATTTATTTTGATGGAGATTCACCTGTCCACGGGGGCAAATATGACATAAGGTCAGGTACATTACGAGGTCCTACATGCATAAGTGTAGGCGAGGATAAAGACTGACTAGTGTCACAAAGGTGTCAGACGTTTATTCTGCGTCAGTCCTGAAGACGAGAAAACGCCTGAGAATCAGTTATACCAACCTGAAGGTCAAAAGAAGGGAAAGATTTTTTTATAAAAAAAAAATATCTTAGTTAGGACTTTTCTAAGTTAGAAATAATTTCTATCAAAAATAAAAATAGAAAATTATGATTCAAGTTAAAAACACAAAATTTTCTTGCGAACAAAGAAAGTAGTGACGCTTCTGAATCGAAAACCTCAAGACAAATGGTATTAGGAAGCAAACTGTTCTGAAAACTTGACTGAGATAAGTTCAGTTGACCCAAACGCCGATTCTAATCTAAACATTTATTTCATGCATTTTATTGTTTACTAGTTTGCCCCATGCTGTCAACAATAACAATGATAAGCAATTTCGCAATTGAATTGTATTTATATAACATGAAAAACATTAGGTTGTGCATAAATTCTATTTCTACAAATCCTATTTATACTATGTTACGTCACTGATGATGTAAGTGTGACAGACGAAAGATGCACTTTTCTATTTTTTATGTGTGGATTTTACAAGAACCAAAAATAGACATGAAATTCTTTTTTTTTTTTTTTTTTTGGATTCAACTGTTGCCTTACGTTAAGTTTCAAATAAATAGTTTTTGAAATTGCTTGTTACATACTAGTAGACGAGTGGGATTAGACTGATATCAATTGAATATCAGCTTAAAAGATACAAATGACAGTTTTGTAAGATGAGGACGGCGTTATTTACTCACTGCCGAAGGGGAATCGGCCTGAGCTTTAGTCGCAATAAAAAGCAACAAATAAATTAAGAGTAAGGTAAAAATTATTCATGAAAATTTGAAATAATAATGAATTATGAATACTTCGTCAATTGAAAATAAAAATAAACGAAAATTGTATTGTTTATGTTAATTCTGTGAACGACACAGAAGTATCTTAACGAACTGTAGCCTTTGTTGGGGATATTTTTTCAGCTAGTGATAAAAGAATTTGTATGTACACATGCCCCCCACGGTGTATTTTTTTTTACTAATTCTCACTAAATTAACACAACGCCTATTTTTAATATATCTCGTTTTTCAAGGGGGGTTTTATTTATAAAATAAGTATAATGTAAAACTCAGCCCTTTTTTCCGCCATAAATTCAAAATTGCATCACCGTGTTACACGTGGGCTGGGGGTTCATCTCAAATTCTGTTCCCATCGTGAAACGCTGCATTTGCGTGTGGGACCTTTGAATCTTGTTTAAATTAAATTTAAAATTATTGCTACTGAAAATTTGTCTGTTTTGAAGTACAGGAAACTGTTTATGGAATAAATTACCAGAATATGTAGCGCTATCAACAGATGTAAATGATTTTAAAAATAATTATATTGTTTATTACACCGCCACAAAGGCCCCAGATATTGTGTATATTGTTATATATTATTTTTATACTTTCTTTACACACTAAAATAAATATTAAATGTTAATAAATGGAATTAGAAAAGTGTCAGTTGGAAGACGAGCAAGAGAAATAAATAAAACTATGAAATAAGTTATAATTTTTTACGAAATAAATGAAGAATCTGAATAGATATTATTACAACTTGGCTGGAGATATTACGAAGCAAAAAACAATTTTAATAATACAATAATAGTGAATCGTTTACAAATATTTTCTTTTACAAAAATGAAAGATCTAATCGAGCGCGAAGCATACGACAACAAACGAGAACTTGAGTTTGAATTGCTTTCCGTATTATTCCTTTTTTTTTTTTTTTTTTCTTCTCGTTCGTCCTTATAGTGAGGAGCATTTTTCTGTGCGTGCATGTGCTATTACGGAGGACCCAGAGCGTATTCTTTTTTACCGATCTTACCAAGCTTAGACAGGACATATTTTAAATAAATACTTTTTTCCAATATCCCCTTTCCAACTAGGGTTTAGTGTGTGGGGTAATTTACAACGTAAGTTTATGTTAAATCGATCCTTTGGTTTGTGTCCGACAGCGTTTGCACCGATACGCGTGCTTCTGAAGAGGCTAGGGCGTATTGCACACCACTGGATCGGGCTTTCTCAACTAGGGTGTAAGGATTTGAAAGTTGGAACCTTATAGTCAATAAAGGATAACGGCCGACTGCAAACGTTTTGCATAAGCCCAACTTAATGTTCGCATTTAAGAGATGGTGTTATTCTTTACTGTTAATAAGGTTGCCCTTAAGATACTTTCGGAATATATAGATTTTATCTTTCATTTCGGACATTTGAAATACTGAACATATAAACACAAATGCTAATCCCTTCAACTTATGCATGCAACCAATCAAACAACCAATGAATTCTCATCAATTCTAAATTCTGATCACTTGAGCAACGACCACAACCATTTAGTCGAAAAAAGAGCTCTACTGAGTTTTCAGCTAAGAAACTTTGAACAAATATTTTCTTTTGTTCAGAGTTATAGTTTGTGTTTGTTGTTCAAGCTAAGAAATTCCCACCCTCTTCCGCTCTGTGAAGGTGAAGTAACACGCAACGAACGGAAATTCTTCTTTTCTCTTCCCCTCTCTTATTTCTTTTTACATTGACAGAACGAATGTATGTTAAAGAAGCTTGTCTGGCCCGGGGGCCAAACTCCGTTGCTTCACTAAAATCTAAAATCTAATCAAAACAGAATTCATTTTTCCATACAATCCCTAAACTACGTGTCCCATTTTAACTCTTCTATCAGTAGTTCCTGTAAATGCTATTCGCAAACTTTAGCAAATCAAGTCGACCTGAGTTGGGCTTTAGAAGTGGGAGTGAATTCGTCATCACTTTGTGTGCACCTCATTGTGTCACTGATATTCGTGCATGACATCACTGGTTTTTGATCTGGTCATTATTATTACATTGAAAAATAAAGTAAAAATTCAATAATAGGAGTTTGAGAATTACACTAAATATGCAATGACTTATAAAATTAATTGATTTTTGTATTTCAATTCCTTTGGAAAACATGCTAATAAATGTAATTGCTTTGTTGGTAATCATCGGTTGATTCGTCTTAAAATACAATAGTATAAAGATTACCTCAAGTTATCATCTATCCAACTTCATAGCTAAATATTCTATGTACACTTCAGATCGTAAACCTTAACATTAACCATAATTTTGGAGACTTTTAACGAATTTCGGAGCGTTCATGAAAATCTTCAGGGATAAAGTTAGCTGGAAATGAAAAAATGAAAAATCTCTATTTTTAGCCATGAAGTAGGATAACTTTTGGCAACCTTCATGCAACCGCATTTTAGGACCAAATCATCAAGGTTTACTGCTTTGTGACACACATGAGTAATGATGAAGGAAGAACGAAAGCATAAGTGAAGTATTGAGGCTGACTTGATATATTCATTTATTTATATAAAATTACAGGAATCGGATATACCAAACAACTTGTCAAATAATTGCATCGTCATTGCTTCTAGTGTGTATTCATTATTCTGTGAGTACCTTTACGTACATAGATACGAGTAATCTATGAAAACTGGTATCAGATTTAACATTTTTAAGAAATTACAGGTAAATTATGCAATTTGACTATGGATAAAGTCAAAGAAATGGCATTGATAAGCAAGTAACTAGGATCAAATTTTTAATGATCAATTTCGATCAAAATTTTTTAAATATCGTGGTGTATTTTTTTCTTCAAAATTTATTCACTGATCTGAGAAAACGATTTAAAATATACTTTATTTTCCATTGCTTTCAGGCAATTTTTTTCTTTCAATTGGATTCCTTGAGGAAAATGTAATTTTCTTTCTCAGAAATAATTAAATGCAAAGTGATTAGATCAAAATATGAGACTGGCTACTGCAGGGTTAAACTCCACTTCTACCTCTATTCAGACTGAAGATGATTACTATAATTTTTGTTTTGCATACATAATGAATTTGAAAAATATAAAAATATTTTTTGGTGAAAATATATTTATTAGAATGAAATAAGCCCGTACGTAAAGATTTGAAAACTTTTCATTGATATCTAAGACATGTCAATTTAGCTCAGTTAATAAGACAGCCTGCTGGCAACAAGTTGGGTTTGAGTTCAAATCACGATGTGGGTTTTACATATCTGTTCATATCCCTCATTTTGGTGAGGATTGTTCCAATTGTTCCAATAGAAAAACAAAGTTAATTCAAGACTGTTACTAGAGTTTTACAAAAATGATTTTTTCCAATATTTTATCAGAATAAATTTGGCATAAAAGTAGCGTCAGAAGATTAGTATATGATTGGAACAAAATACATTACCACATATTTTATAAGTAAATACCGTTAGGGGTTCAAATAGTTGAGGGTCAAGATTAAGGTTTTTGCGGTAAACAATCTTTTTAATATTTTTGTTGGAAATGTCTTCTATTAGAAGACATACAAAAAAAAAGACGAAACGGATAAGGGAGATAACTCTGAATCTTAAAAGCAAAATGCAGTGTAAGAAACAATAGATTATGATGCTGGCTCATGAAAAGAGAAGAGTCTTTATTTTTTAGCTATTATCTAATAATTGAAACAATTCAATTCGATTATAGTTTTATGACTATACAACCTTTTTTTTTTTTCACATGTAACATGTCTGGTTATGTTGAGATATTTTCCGAGATTAATAGATCAAGTTACGTCCCTTGTACATTTTTTTCTTCGCTGTATTCCTCTATTTAGTTCACTGGGGCACACGTTGGCAACCTCAGGCCCACGGACCAGATTTGACCCGCGGCAACATTTTTTGTGGCCATCGGACAATCTATACATTTATTTGTCGTATAAGAATTTTTCTTAGAAAGTCAATTTTATAACTAATATTGTGAAATTACGATTATTTTGGCTTTACAAATCAATAAGATGATGATTGTAGTTCATGTTTGTCTAAGATAGAAATTATGTACGCTTTCTATAAAACTATCTACATTTTTGAAGAGAATATGCGGCCCAAACAAAGATGAAAAATGTCTTATGTGGCCCAGTAGATCAAAAACGTTGTTCTTACCTGAACTAGGGCATGCCCGTTCAAAAGGTGTATGTTTGAGGGCCAGACTTTATAATGCGTGTAGCAGTAAACATTTATTGTCATGTAAAATTATTTTCCGTCTGTCGTACACTTTTCTTCAATATTGACGACTTAGATATTTTATATATAAGTTTAGATCTAATTATAAAAAGCTAGAAAATATATCATTACCAAAAAGATTATTTAAAATTGATGAAAAAATTATTTCTCGTACCTTCTTTTCCGATGGAAAAACAAATTCATGAAGATCATGTTTATGATGCCGTTAATAGCAACTATCAAAACAGAAATGTCGTTGATAATAGTAATAAAAATCAAAACATATTTTTTAAATACTGTTACGTCTTCGAAACTATAATTTGATTTAATCTCGTTCCATGGAAAAAATTCGACAGAAAAAACGGATTCTCTCTCTCTCTCTCTCTCTCTCTCTCTCTCTCTCTCTCTCTCTCTCTTTTAAAAACAGTTGTTTTTTTCAAATGCTGTTACGCCATCTATCTATAAACCTGTGTTCGTGAACGCTGATGACCGTATATATTCGGACAAAAGATTATATCCATCTCAAGATGAATTTTTATTGGAAATCGAGCACCCCACCATCATCATAACAGAAACTGTAAATCCAAACGACTTCAAATGCAGTAATTTCTGATACGTTGAACAACATATCTGGAGAATATCAACTCTGTGCGATGGCAAGTTGTCGTGTTATCTCGGTGCGTAAACACACACACACACACTGAGATTTCGCAAATTTTTATTGAGAATGACCAGTGCATGGGAGGTAACTCGGACTGTTACAATCGGTAATACTTCATGTAATATAATAGTAGTTGAAACAATTCAACCTGAAATAGTATTATTAACTCTATTTAGTTGGTAAACTCTGCTTTGACATACATAAACCTATGGTGGTGTTTAACCAGTAAAGAGAAGCTCCAAAAGTCATACAATAGCCACCAAAGTATATTCAAATAAAATATTCATTAGAAATAAACACAAGGTAATCAAAAGCCTGCATTTTGTTTTTTATCAGATTAAAAAATTCAAATGTCCGTTTGGCACATCTGACACACTGTTTCTATTGTACTTTGACAAGTTTATGGCGTGCAATCTGATCTCATTAACGCATTCATTTCTGATCAATGTGTTTTTTAATCATATTTTTTATTAAAAATACTATACTTTTTGGAGCGTTTGTATGACTTTTGGAGTGTGTCTATGCTCGTCAAACACCACCATAGGTTTATGTAGATCAAAGCAAAGATTACTTTTAATTCTATTTTACATGAAATGTCTTGTAGTGGGACAGCTTGGCTAAACAAATTTAGTATTTTGTGATGAAAGCGTGTTATTACGTACTCCAAAAGCGAAATGCATTCCCCTAAAAATTAGATATAGAGCCATCATCAATTTTCAATATGTCACCCATTTCAAAAAGCGTCAACTGTTTTCTGATCAATTTTCTTATCAGTGTATGATATTAAAGACATTATTAGTTGAATTTATTCACCATACATAGTTTTGGGGCAATACATGAAAGTCATTTCAAATTCAGGAGGATCACCATGATGGAAAATGGTGGTCATGACACAATTCCAAACTCAAAATAAGAGGAGCAATAACAACCCAAATCGAGGGAATATTGTTGGAACATCTATTCAGCACTCTCCTTTACACAAACAGAGGGATGTACTGTTTGAGGCAGCTTTTTGCACTTGCCCTACCAAACATAAACCTTCTTACATTTGCAGGAGACATAGCTGTACTGGCCTGCATCTGGTGCACATATCCAGAGGGGGTCATTGTGCATCTTAGATGTCTTTGACCACTCCCATCTACACACAGTCAAGTTAGTTCTGCTGTAGACACCAGCATCTGACCCCACACGTGGTGGTTATCTTGAACTGTGAGATAGGAAGAAGCTTCTGGCAAATTCTTAGGTCACAATATTGAATTCTGCATAATAGAAATGTATGATTCAACATTCAACATGGTCATCCATATCAGACTAGTTTACACAACTTTATTGTAATGATAATTTTCATGCCAGTCATGGCCACCATCTTGAATTTTCAATGATTTGCCTGCATTCCCAAGGACTATATATTTTATATTTGTGGAAGCAATATTTCTGGTCTAAAACATTGAGTGTGTCATTTATGATTTTTATCACCATCATCATCACCACCATCATCAATATCATCAATGATGATAACAATGATAATTTATCATTCAAAATGATAGCCAAAATAATGTTAGGTTACATCGATGGTTGCAAGGGTGGCAAATTGAAAATGACGGCTCAATATCTCCTTTTTTTTTCTTTTGTATGCTTTTGGCTATAAGTATACCAAATTATCACAAAATGCCTGATTGGCTTGAAATTCCCAGCTAAGCTACCCCACTATTGCTACATTTGGACATTTTCCCAGAAAGAATTGTAGTCAAAAATGATCAGACACAGTTATGTCCCTTGTACAAAAGTATGATGAAATAGCAAAATGGTTATGTCTTCAGCATACATCCATTTCAGATTGTATTGAAATAACATGGGATATATTATGTTTTTTCCTTTTTTTTGCTTATTTTTTGATTATTTTGACTGAAATTTTCCAGTTTATAAATTTTTTTTATTCGTTTTTCCCCTCTAGAGGTTCAAGCAGACAATGTTTACACTTTTAAAAACTGAGACTAGTGTAATTTCATAGATAAGTTGGCATATTTGGAACCGAAAAATCAAAGATTTTGAATTTTACCAAATGCTAGGAAAATTTTTGTTAGCATTTTTGAGTTGATTTTATTATGAAAAGGATAATTTGTAAGAAAAGCAAAGTCAGTATTATATTTCACCCAACTGCAATATGGAAATATTCTGTGAGTATTTTTTAATAAAAATTGTAAATGGCCGTTTTTGTCATTTTTTTGCCATTTTTTACTTTTTTAAATATAAAAATGCTGATGGCAAACATTTTATTCTGACATGATAGCACTTAGTGAAAAAAATTGATCAGAATTTATGTTCTTTTAATGAGATTATAACTTCTCTTCTGACTTGATAGCAGCTGGTAAATTAAACACAAAACCCCTTCTCTCAAGTGTCTTATCAAAATGCATTTGGACACATCTAAAAAGAAAAAACTCTTGTAAATTTTATCATTTGGTGACTTAGAGATTCTAATTTTTCCTGTCATTCAAGAAATATCAGTTATTAATCAGTTAATGCACATCAAAATTTAACTTTTGAATTCATATATAAAAAAAAATGAAATTTAAAATCAAAGGAATATTTTCTTATCAATGCAATTTCCCTAGCACTTTTAGATAAATTTTTTGATTTTTCATTCAATTCACAAAAGAGTTTTATTTTTTCATCAAAGAGTTCTACCATGTTTAGGAGTGGTATGAAATGAAATTTTGGGAAAAAAGTTTATCAAACACATTCAAGTGAAGAAGTGTTATACTCTGTTTGCTCTAAAAATGTGCTCTTGTGTGACACAAGAGCACATTTTCCTGCTTTACTTTGAAGTAAAACAAATTTGAGAGAGAGCAATCAAAAAAAACTCTAATTATAAATTGTATTTAAGAGATGGACATATTTCGTCCGACAGAATGAATTATAAATTGTGTTATAATATATAGAAACTTATTTGAGATGATCTCCCAAAAACACAGTTAAGAGAAAGCAATTAAAAAAAACTAATTATAAATTGTATTCAAGAAATGGACATATTTGGACCAACAGAATGAATTAATATACCACTGAATTTAGACAATGTAAATAGAATAAAAAATCATAGAAAATGGGGTTGCTGCAGGAATTGAACCAACCACTGATAAGATAGTTGCTTCAAAGTAGCGATGCTCTTACCATTGAACTAAACAGTCGCCGGTTATGCAAAGGCCAAATATCTACTTTCAACCAAGATTCTCATCTTGTTTATTTTCAGTCTTTTCATCTCTTTCAACGCATCAGTTATCTATTTAAGAAATGGACATAAATAATTATGATTATGAATTATAAGCTTAATACCAATTAATATGCATAGCCTTACGATTTTAACAGGACGGATTTTTTCCTTAAATTTTTCCAACTTTTATGTGATATTATCCCCAAGGCATTCCTTTTCATTTATGATAATAACCAACTCCTTTTCATAATGTTAAGGCCAATATCTATGCCTCAAAAGCACATATTAATACATCAGTAGAACATTTTCTGACACTGAAAATAAATTTTACCAAGTTTTCCAATTTAGAGGATCATTGTTTGAATAAAGTTTTTAAAATTGTATTTCTATTTGAAGAAAGGATAATGATATTGAAATAAAAAATTATATAATTTTTTTCCAAAATTACATTTTTTTTTTTACTTTTTCCTTGCATATAGAATTATTGATTACATGTGACGGATGTAAGGGAAGTAATTCATACAGGTTAGGCTGAATATTAGTATCACAATTAATCAGTAAATCGCTAGAAAAAGTAATTTTTAGTAATATTTCAGAGAAATCTATAATCCTTTTCAATAGCTATTAAAAAAACCTAATGTTAAATATCACAGAAAATGTACTGAATTCAGAAATGCTTAAATTTTGACAACATAAACAGCCGGCATTTCAAGTTTTCAGATTTACCTATACAATTATTTTGTCAGAGTTGCCTCCCTTGCCAATGCTTTGTTTCAACCTTATTCTACGAGGTTTTGTCAATATTGAGTTAATACTTTACCAATATTAAATCCCAAAATAAAGAGGACAAAATATAACTCAGAATTCTTGTAAATAACTGTTAGATATAAGGGGTGAATTTAAACCATCTTCTACCATCTTCTACCATCTTCTGGAAGACAGTCAGAATTTTTCCGAATTTTTTTATCTATATTTTTTTGTGAGCATCTTCCAAGTTTTGAATCTTTTATTGTTTACCTGTAATAAATAGCTTTGTTAACCTACTTCTTTTGTCTGTTATCGATGAATTCATCATGTTTTTTAGTGGTTGCTAGGCGTTTCAACATGCTAAAACCTTCTCTGTTTTCTTCCGCTTTCAGTGGCCCAAGTCCCATACAAAATTAATCATATATATTATTCAGTTTGTTTTGTACATGACATTTCCAGATCATTATTCATTCCTTTCTGCTGTCTTCTCACACTAATAAAACTTTCATTTTTTTTTTTTTTTGTTTTTCATGGTTTATTATTCTTTCTACTTTTGATGTTTAATTGGTGAGGAAAGCGGGAAGTCAATTGCTGTCCACTTGAACCAAAACTCAACATCTTACAACAATAAAATTTTAATTTTCCCTGTATCTTTCATCCTTTCTCTTCTTTCACACCCAGCCTCGGAATGTAATTATCAACATCTGAAGCCGAGCTCTGAAGACAACGTATTTTAACACTCAACAAATAGAGGAATTTATCTTGAAAAACTGGAATCAGTTTCTCCCCCCCCCCGCTTACCTCAACCTTGCATCAATTAAAGGCAAAGATATAAATCCAACCCAAAAGTTTTCCTTTAAAAAAAAAAAAAAACAATACCGCTTGTAAATTATGTACAAAGAAAACAAGCAATTTTTTTTACCAACATAAATCATAAGCACATAACAAAAACAAACAACTTCTGGACATCTCCAAAAAAGGAACTCTTCTTTAAATTTCTTTCTAAAGACATCCTGTTTTGTTTGAACAGTAACTTCTGTTCGTATAGAAAAAACTGTTATTATTATTTTAATGACTACTCCTAACATTCATCTTAATTTCATTAATTGCTTTTTGTTTCAATTTCTTGCTCAGACTGATCACCCTCTGGCAGTGAACAAATAGTATTGATCTGAAAATAAAGAATAAGCTTTTGGTGAGATTTGAACCCACATTCCTCAGCTGAAGGGAATCAATAAAATTAAGATGAAAATAAAGAGTAGTCATAAAAATAACAATTTCAATAGTTCATCTTAATTCAAAGTTTAGGATCTTTCAGTGCCTGGATGTCAGAATTTATGACCGTCTAGTGCCTGCGCATAGCAGTTTGGCACCTGTCCACGCATGGTGGTCTGGCACACTTGCTGTTTTTACCTTTGGGGCTTTAAAGAATCTCCCTCCTTTCAGTTCTTTTCTCTCTTATATGCATGAGTAATTGGTGGAAAATCCGAACATAGCAGATGACATGACATTTGATTTTCAAAGATAGAATGATTCTTTTTTTCTTTCTTTTTTCCCCGTGAGCTATCTGCAACTTGAATTAGGAGCAACATTTTCTTACTACAATGCAAATCAATAAATTAATGACCAAATTTTAGTGTTTTTTGTTGGTTTGTTTGTTTTTTTCAGAGGGCAGTCACATTCAAGGAACAAGTGATTATTAAAACGGAAGATTTTTGTAAAAATGGCAGAAACCTCAATGAAGTTCTACAAATTTCTTCTCTTCAGTTTAAATTTCAAATAATGCAGGTATATCAAAACTTGATTAATAAGTTATTCACAGGCCAAGATTTAGTTTCAGATTTAAAATAGTATTGAATTATTTGCTAAATTCATTTGAGGAAAAAACATCAAATCCAGAAAGAATAGAAATTTTGAAAATTCAAACTGTTTGATAAGAGATTTCAGAATTAATTACTGCAAATTTAAAAAGAAAAAGTTTTTTTCCCCATGGAAAATGTTTTTGAATTAAATCCAAAATACAAAAATATACATATCCTGTCATCACAACAATAGCATCAAAATTTAAAGTCATGAAAAAATAATCCCATCAAACAATAAATATGGTAAGTTCTAGCATTTTCCAAAGGAGAACATCTGAAATAGAGTAAAAATAAACAACTGGGAACACCTAGATACTAGATATCATTAATAGACCCATCAAAATAAATAAAAGGTCAAAAAATCTTTTTTCTCAAAAATCAAAAAACATTTTCAAAAGGAGTACAATGGAGTATCAATGCCGCCATTTAAGTTTGTAGTCAGAACAGAGTGGCCAGGAGTGCTGGAACACACAAACACGTACACAAACATGCACACACATAACCAAATGAACTTTGCTACGCTAAGGTTAAACTCCCTTGCTCCATCAAGATCTAAAAGGTAAAAATTTCTCCCAACAATATTATTCCAAAACTATGTGTCTCATTTCAACCCCTTATTAATAGGTCCTCTAAATGGGATTTGTTAATTTTAGCTGAACAAATTAACCTGAGTTAGGTTTCAGAAATGGGGGTGAATTTGTCGTCAGTTTTTGTGTACGTCACTGTGTCACTGTTATTCATGCATGACATCACTCCTTCTGTTTCTGGTCATTGTCATTTGTCATTGTTACTTATGAAAATTAAGTCAAAACTCAATAGTAAGAGTTTGACAAAAGCAATAAAAATCCTACTCAACCTAATGGTTAGTACAATGCTTATGTCAAAAGCAAGCAAGAAAAGAAAGGCCTACTCAGCCTTATGGTTAATCCGCTACTGACCTTGAAAGCAGGGGAAAAAAAAGAAGGAAAATGCTTTGCTCACTGTTGGATTTGATCCC
The DNA here is from genome assembly GCA_963457665.1 of Thysanoteuthis rhombus. Taxonomy (NCBI): domain Eukaryota; kingdom Metazoa; phylum Mollusca; class Cephalopoda; order Oegopsida; family Thysanoteuthidae; genus Thysanoteuthis; species Thysanoteuthis major. The sequence continues at coordinate 41,021,983 of OY735216.1, read as the reverse complement.
CTAATCTACTGATGTCTGGCTGAATGTGCTAAACCTCTAAACCACAGATTCACTACTGAAAATTGTAATTTATTTGTAATTATATATAACATGGTTGGATAAATATCTCAAAATCATGGACAAATATTTACTGGCTTTTTAAAATTCTCATATATTTACATTATTTTAATGGTTTTATCATTATATTAACAATTTTAATGGAATCCTCAGTAGCAAGGTAATTTTCAACAAAAACAATAATATATATATATATACATATATATATATATATATATATATATACATATATATATATATATATATATACATATATATGTATATGTATATATATATATATATATATATACATATATATGTATATGTATATATATATATATATATATACATATATATATATATATATATATATATATATATATATATATATATATATATTATATATATATATATGTATGTATATGTTATTTTACAAAAAATACCATTTTTCATAACAGAAATTGAATGTTTACAAAAAAATTTGGAGAACTTGGAAACACAAGTTGACACAACATGACGTCACCTAGTGACTCTTTCTTTTTCCCTTTCTCTCGCTCTTATTCATATCTTAAATCCAGAAATCTTAAATTCTATGTCTGACTAATTACAATAATAAAGTCAACTTTCTACAGATCTTGTCAAGTCATGTATTGTTCTACATAACTTTGTACTCTCAATATAGATTTACTAATCAAGAGAGAGTCCCCCCCCATTTCAACCATCTGATCTATAAGAAAATTCAGTAAAATTGAACCAAATTTTCTTAAAATGCTGAAAAACTTGATTGAAAACCTCAGCAAAAAAAACATTTGTATCGTTTAAGAGAGTATGCTTTCAGTTTTGATCTTGATAAAGCAAATATCTCCACAACCAGTTTGTGAAATTGATGAACCATAAAATCTAATTGAACGGAGTCCAGGTGTTCTTCCATTAATGACACTTAATAAAACATTAAAACCAAATCATTTAGTAATTTCAAGTATTCTTCCAATTCAGAATTTTTCTTGTTTTTTTTTGGCTATGAGTCAAGGTCATCTGTTAGGGAAAGAAACCAGGGGAAAACATACATAAATTATGACAGTGGATCCTGGAAAGCAGCAATACAACTAAGTACCAGTTTTAATGTAACATGAACTTCAACATATATGAATAGAAATACATTTAACCGACTGTTACATGTGCTAACCAGCCTTTTTGCATGAATAGATGGATTGTTTTTTAGAAATCATCAGCCTAAACCATCACCAAAACTGTCAACAAAGGTTTCTTCAGTTTTCAAGTTGGTTTGGCTGTCTGGATGTATCATATGTACAGGCTGCACCAATGGAGCTAGAGGGCTGAAAGTTTCGACATTTACTTTTTATTGTCTAGAAAAAATGCTTTTATTTGTTTTTTCAATCCCACCCTCCCATAGGTTTTGAGGGGGAGGGTTCAATTTAAAATTTAAATTTATGCTAAATTGGTTCCATAATTTGTGTTCAGCTGCATTCATGCTTGATTTTTTAAAATTTGGTCTCTTTTAGTGATTACTGCCCCACAAAAGGCGAGTGAAGTAACTTATTCATTGATCACCTCTTATTCCAGTTTTTTTTAATTAATCACCCCTACCACCACATGCTGCCATAAGATTTTGATCATACAACAATTTTTATTGAGGGACTAATCTGACCTGTTTGTTCTTGGTTCTTATCATAATCAACTTATATCGATAGAAATAAGTAGATTTATTTCATAACGCTGTATTGATTAATTCATTGATCACCTCTTTTACCAATTTTTTAGTTGATTATCCCCAATATGGCATGCTGTCAACAGACACTGGTCTCATGATGGTTTCAATTGAGTGACTTACCTGCTATTTTTTTTGTATCATATAATAACAACAGACATTTGAATCCTGTTCATTTCATCAGGGAAGAGAATAGTTCAGGAGCTGAGACGACTTTAATTAAGTTTTTGGGTGCAGTCAAGGGGAAAAAACAATTCTATTATTGGAGATACTGGTTTGATTGGTAGCCGAAGTAGATTAAAGTATGAGAAATCTAAAGATATAAATATTACAACTGTCAGCTTGCACATTTTGTGTGAAACTTGCAACTTTTTATCAAATAGATGGTAAAGATTAAACAAACAAGATAATGGAGTAGGAAAAATATAAATGATCATATCCTACCTAATATCTACTCTCAAACAAAAAGTTCTATACTATACTATATAATTATACTAATCAATTTGACTAATTCATTACACCTCTCCCACATTTAACTAGGTCAGTCAAGGTCAAAAGTTCACAAAAACTACATAAACTGAAATGACGTATTTAATTTCTAAAATATTAGAAATTTAATTCTATTCATTTTACAATTTTTTAAAAATTTTAAATTCATTGCCATAAACTTAAATGTTTAAAACAAACCTACTCTCTGTTTTCTGTTTCACTAGAGGAGAGCCTATTTCTTTATTTACAGATGTCCAAAACACCTACAACTAAAAGCGATATTCAGTGTTTTTACTTGGGTGGTAAGATTAGTGATGTTGTCTACCCATTTATTTATGGAACTTATGGAGCTCGGTTATCACCAGTTCTGCAATCAGAAAAAAAGATTCATAAAGCTTCAAAGTACATCACTCTGGGTGTGTTTTATTACTAGACCAATACCAAGTGGGAGATGTATATCATCGCCATCATTACAAAAAACTTCACTGAAGTACTTGAGATGAATATTTGATATACTGTGTCTACTTTATAATGTATGAGTGTAGATAATTGCCTTACTATTTTAGATTCATTCAGAAATGACTTTCCTTCCAATAAGATGTACCTATTATCAGAATAAAACTAAAAAATATTGAATATTGTTTACTTAAGGAGAATAGAGATTATGACAACTAAAATTTTTTTAGAGTTTTTTTATTTCTAATATCTTACAAAGGATTTAAATAAATTGTAGTTTTTATGCTAATTTTGTTCGCACTTTCAAATAAATTGTAGTTTTTATGCTAATTTTGTTCGCACTTTCTTTTTTCAACTTCAATTTCATCTCCACCCTCACATTATTTTAAAGGCTAATTTGGATGATTAGAGAAGAACCTGCAAGTATACAGCTATCAATTTCATTTGGTTGATAGAGGCATTTTTTACTTTTTGATTCTATGGATTGACTCTTCCTTTTTTTTCTACTCTCTTGATCTATACTGATTATCAAGTACACCAGTAAGAGCCATCTGAAAATGTTTCCTATTTGTTTTTTGGGTTTTTTTTTTTTTTCAAAAAAGAGCTCTTTTGGATCTTTGAGATCATTTTGGACCAACAGTGCCCAAATTTTGTGTTGGTATTTTTTTTAAATAAAAGATCTATTTTTCTAAATAATTTTAGATCATTTTTCACATAATCAGTTCTGGTACATGCAGGGGCTATGGTAATTCATTTATGCAAGGGAACTATATAGTCAATATCTTAATATAAATCCGCCAAACTTAATTTTACATTTTTTATAAATATCTCTTGCTCCTATGATTCAAAATTTTTAATAACAAATGTAAAATATTATTGTATTCACATGATAAATTTATATTTTCCACTGACTTATGGTGATATTAATTACTTTTTGATTTTGGATCAGATAAAGCAATTCAGTCTACATATGATCAATTGCTTTTCTCTTAGAAGGAGAGAATTTAAACTAAGCTAAAAATGATATTCGATCATTTCCTATTTGAAATTGTCATAAAAACTGTCAACATAGGTTTCTTCAGTTTTCAAGCTGGTCCAGCTGGCTACACCAATGGAGCTAGAGAGCTGAAATTTTCAACATTTACGCATTATATCTATAGGTTTTTAGTGTGAGGTTTTATTTGGAGCATGAGTTTATGCTAAATCAATTCCCCCGTTTGTGTCTGTATTCATGTTTTTTTTTTATATTCAGTCCTTTTTGTGAGAAGTAATTTATCCATTGATCATCCCATTTTCCAACTTTTTAATTGATCGTCCTCAACACAACATGCTGCCAAGAGATGTTGGTCATATCATGGTTTCTATTGAGTGACTGTTCTAGTTGATAATTGATTCTTTTATTGTAACATACAATATCACTTTCAGATTTTACATCAATCAGACATTATTATTCATTTGTAATTTGGTACTGAATATTACTTACAGACCAACCAGAGGTCACTTGACTTTATATACAGCTAAATTTGTTGGTAAATACTTTATAAACACTAATACAAATCTACAAATAAAATACATAAGTATTTCCAAATACACCTGAAATCATAAAAACACATAAGCAGGGCCAGCCTTAGGAGCTGTGGGGCCCAATCAGAAATATTTTTTGCGGGACCCCAGGCTCAAAGCCAAGGTCTGTAGAATCGTAGATTTAGATAGTTTATCACTGACTTTATATCTCTATAGCAAAATGGAGAACAATCATAATGTGTGCTCAAAATTTCCGGAGAAATGAACTGTTATGTAATTCTATAATTGATAGACATATTACTTAATTCAAGTAAAGCAAAAAGAAAAACAAGTAAAAATACAAGCAATATACATAAATACTTCTGACTCTTTGAGAATTCAGTAAAAATATTAACATTGCGGCTGTTTTCTGTAACACCTGCAATAAGGTGTTAGGTTTATGTTGCACAATGTTATCGTGTGTGTTTGATAATATTAGAGAAAATTACCCTAGTGTACAGGGGACAAATGGGAGCCATTGGTCCAGTTGGCTTTGAGCCAGCCTTGCACATAAGCATGAGAAAAAAAATACTGATATCATTTTATGTATTTTTTTTTACCTTCCCTGATTTAAGTACAATCTATTTACTGCTTCAAAGACAATCAAAGTTGATTCCATCAACTCGAATATTTACACTTTGTTCATATATTTTTGTTATTCCTTTAATACTATTTAAGTAATTCAAACATCAGTTACAGTTAAAAACTTTTCTCTCTCAGACAGATTTAAATTTTTTTTCTCCTGAAAGGAAAAGCTTATTTATCAATATCTATAGGAACAAGTTGTACGGAAAAATTAAGAATACTATATCTTCACAGGTTTAATAGAAATAGTTTCTCACAATCCCAGAGTTTCTCTCAAATTCAGGTAAAAATTGATTGATAAATTAGAAAAACTGAGAAATAAAAGGGTTTATTTGATTTGGGGGATAAAAGATTTAAGGAAAATGTTACAACTAATTTGGCAGTCAAGGAAAAGAATTAATTCTATAATAAGAGACGATGGCTCAAGATTATTTCACAAAATGTTTATTCTATACATAAGATATTGATGACTCGCACCCAAGAATTAATTCAATTGAAAAGGGTGGATCCTCACTCTACACTGGATGCTGTCTGACAAACATAAACAAATTTGATTTGGTTTTATGAAGATTTAGAACAATAAAATAAAATGTTAAATTGTTATAAAAACTCAGAAATCATTTAATTATTGACTTAGTTTAATTGAAGTTTATTGCTCTGGAAACACCCAAGTACAATATGGTTTTACAAAGATTTATTTTAAATGAAATACAAAGTTTTTGAAACAGTCATCAGAGAGGTAAAATATGTAACAATTATACATTTCATTTCATCATAAATCTTCATAAAACCAAATTGTATTTAGGTTGTTTAAAGAACTTCATGAGCTTTGAATAAATAATGCTAATATAAAAAAAAATCCAAGAACTCATATTACATTATACAAAATCTAAAGATTTGTTGCAACGGCATTTATACAGAGAAACATTCCAACAATTATTAATGAATTCAATCCTTATGAGATGCTTCAGGAATGTATCTTTTTATTAAAGTTCTACAAGATTAATCAGTCTTTTAGTTAAATTGCTACTATAATCATATTTCTCTAACAATTTTCACTAAAAGCTTCTGTGTCCACTGCAATGATATATCTATAGCTAGGAATCAGACAATATCTTGGTTTATAAGAAATAAAAACTCCTTTCATAGTAAATTATCTAGCTTTTAAATTTGGTTTAAGTATATGTAAATATCTATTCTTTCTTGTTGCAAATAACACTCTAGCCAGAAGCATTCTGTAGAACATTTGTACTTCTAATGATCCAAAATAAATAAATAAATACAACTAGGGTCATACTTTAAAGTATTAAGAACCATGTTTAATATCAATCCTACTTTCAGTATAATTTGCACAAAACAAAAATTTCATCCTTATAACTCATCCATTCTTTTTTTAATTTTTTGCTAAATTCACTATGACATGGTTCAATGAATATTTCTTGCAGACACATTTTTCTTTGGCAAGTTAGAAATTTTTCATATTTTCTTCAAACAAAACTTCAGCAACATTAGACTGAAAAACTGTCACTAAACCTGAATTCTGCCAACAATGACTTCATCACATCCTTTGTTTCAGTATTATCAAAAGAATCATCTAATAATAATGTTCTTGTCTGTCACAGTGTTCTATAGAAATAAATAACCAGAAAACATCACCCAATAAAAACTCTTGAATTTACAATTCTAAAAGCTACTTCCTACAAACATTCAAATTAAGTTCATGAAAAAGTATATCCAACGAGAAATTGCTATTTGGGTCAAATTGTAGAAGAATATAAATAACAAAAGTGTCATCCTTTGATCAATAATCTTATTCAAAAATATGTAATCCTACTGATGACAAAACCTTAGTTTACCTGAGTTGTCAAAAATGAAAGCATATATGAAATATATGGAAACACATTGCATTTTATACACGAGGATAAAAAGTATTTGCATGGCAATGAACTTGGAGAAGAGCCTTCTGTACACATTGCATTTTATATACAAGGATAATAGAGATTTGCTTTGAAATGAGCTTGAAGAAAAGCATTATGTTGACCACAAACGGATTTTTTTGTTTTTGATACTTTTTCTATTTTTCTATTCTTTAAATCAAGCATTTTTATTATGCCATTAGAACATGAACAAAATTTTATTTTACTATGTCTATTGCATCCCTTTGCATGACAGAAGACATCTGTATATTCATAATTATTAAGAAACAATACAGCTAAACAAACAAATGAAATTTTTCATCAACTTTCTGGATTTTTTTAAAAAAATAGTTCTTAAATTGCAATATCAATCAATCAAAAGATAATAGTTATAAAAAAATATTCCAGTTGATGTGTTTGATTTGAATTCAATAAAATGTGTCCAACAAATAATTTGCTGTCATAAAGATCACTACTTTTAGAGAAACTAAGATAACATATAATTTACATGAAATAAACAATGCAGATTCAAAGCAACTTATTTTCCCATGTGATTTTGATAGAATATATTTATTATCATCAGATGCAATTCAGATAAATATCAACTCACATATTTGAATAAGGGACAAAACAAAAATTTTAGTCCCTATATCGGATCCATCAAATTCAAATTCTAGCTGAATTTAACATTATCAACAAAGTTAATCATCTCTTAATCATAATGTACCAACACTCTACAAATACCGGTTGATAATTTTCACAGGCTTTGTGTGCTCGTCAACTTCATATTATTTCAAATAATCTTTTTAGATTGATGAAAAATTGAATTAATTCCTCTTATCAAGGAATCATTGGCAATACTTTATGCTCTTGAGTACTAATACATTAAATTTTAACAATGATTTCAATCTAACAAACATTTTGATTTTAAAATTTTATAGAAAAATGTTCATATTCAGAACCATAAACACTTGATATACATCAGATTCTACAAAATAAAGAAAGAAATTTTTGTATCGTATGTTTTCAAAATGAATTTTTTGCAATCAAACTCCCAACAACACTTTTACTATTATAGTTGAACTCACTTCTTGGATCAATTCATAAATATGAATAAAGATTATCAATACTGACAATATTATGTGTTTTTCTGTGGAGCTTTTCTTCTCCATTTAACACCATGTTGCTTTTCTTGGGTTTTTGTTTTATTTTTCAGTTTTTAGCATTGGTTTTAATTCATTCTACACTTCCCTACTTATTCATTTATTTACTTCTTGGAAGATGAAAATGTTTCTTTTGGTTTCAATTCAATACTATAAGCTCATTCAAGCCATATCCTATTTTCTTGACTGTTTTCTATCATTACTAATTTTAATCTTTAATGACATTAAAACTTATCATATTTCAGCTTTTTGATTTTTTTCATCTCCCTTTTTAATATGATTTTCTTTTTTGTTCCTTTCCCAGAAAATGAATCTTATCATCAACAGTTCTGGTTAGTTAATCGATAGAAGCAGTCACATGACAAGATGTCTTTTGGCAGCATGCCGGGTTTGCGGTATTCAATAAAAAAATTTGGAAAAAGGGGTAACCTCCCTCACATTTTGTTGGGCAATGATCACTAAAAAAAGTTTTAATTTTCAAAAAACAAGCGTCAATGCTGCCAAACTCAAACTTAGGGATCAATTTAGCATAAACTTACATAGCAAAATGGGCCACTCACTAAAAACTGGAAAAAATTATAAAAAAAAACACTTTTTTCTTGACATAAGAAATGTATGTTGGAATTTTCAACCCTTTAGCTCCATTGGTACAGCCTATATACGTGATATATACATAGCCAGCCTACCAGCCAGCAAAACCAACTTAAAAACTGAAGAAATTTATTGACGGTTTCCAATGGGGAAGTTTATGTTTTCATTATTATGCTAAATTCTGGTTATCAGTTCATCATTTCCAGCAATCAATTTGCATTATGCTTACAGTTAGGATCAATTTTTTTAATGAAAACTATGAACTGCATCAACTTGAAAAGCTTACTACCATAGGCATATAGGAACTCTCTAGTTAAAGGGAGCAAAGGGCTTCATTTACCCCCAAAATTTTATGTCTTTGTATTTTGCCCAAATTTAGGGGAAGGGCAGTTACCCCTACCCCTTTCGCTCCTACTACTGCTACTTTACTAGCTGAAAATTTATCTATCAATTATGATATAACAATTTTTTATAGGCATGAGGACTTTAGTGATCTGGGACCATGAGCGGAAAACTACAACAAGACTCACCAATGTTATTTTTTTTCTGACTTTGGAGTAAAGAGAGAGAAAGGGGTCAAACAAGGGATAAGGTTCTGAATTATAAATTATCTGACCCCTTTGAATATTGTATATTTTAAACACTGATCGCCAATTCGGCACACTTGACCTATAGCCCATCTCCCCTTTTCCTCTAAAAGCTACCATTCACTACAATTGTGAAACCCAAATAATACAAATATAAAAAGAATAGGAAATCAGAGAAAGAATCAAAACCATCCTGACAACAGCATCCCTGAAAAAAAAATAGTACCAAGGAGAGTGCTGGAGTATTGAGTGGATTTGCCGTTACTTCATCTACAATAAAGGCCACCAAGTACCACTGCTGTAATAATCAAAGAGCACAATTAGCAGGTCTGGTTAGTCACTCAATAGAAGCCATCATGTAAACAATGCCTTTTGGCAGCATGTTCTGTTGGGAGTGATCAATGAATATGTCATCTCTCTCTCTCCTTTTTGGTGGAGTGAACTTGAGAAGTCTTAATTTTGAAAAAACACAAATCAAGGGATCAATTTAGCACAAACCTATACAGCAAATTGATCCCCCCCCCCAAATTAAAAAATAAATTTTTTCTAGACATGATAAGGAGTGAATGTTTATGTTTTCAGCCCTCTAGTTACATTGGTGCAGCTTATACATGCAATGCATACATAGCTAACCAGACCAACTTGAAAACTGAGAGATACCAATATTCATATTTTTGGTGACAGTTACTAATAAAGAATATTGAAAAAGTGCTGGAGTGGTGAGAAATTTAGTTTTAACTTGATCTCCTGTGAAAGACACCAGGTACTATTGGTGTAAAAGTTCAATGAGTTCAAATAATAAAGAATAATGAGGGGACTGTTGGAGTATTAAGGATACTTGCTGCCACTTGATCCTAAAGCCACCAGTTAGTACAAGTATGAAGAATCAATAAGGACAAATATGAAATGAATTACAAATGAACAACTGTAAGTTCAAAAATTCTAAGATATGTATAAGAAATTCGAAGAATAAATGCTGTCAGGACAAATTCCGTTTATGACATCATTGGCGTACATCTAAAATAGAGTTTTTACTCTGTTTTTACGCTATTTTAGAAATAAATACTCTAAAATAGAGTAAAAATATCTATATTCAGGAGAATCTAGATGTCAATGAACCTCTCAAGTGAGGCTCAAAAATTTTTTAAAAAGCCTCTTTTTCTTTAACTATCCAAATAAACATTTTAGAAAGTGTTTATCAGAGTACTGATGCCAATTTTCAAGTTTATAGACAAAACAGTATGACCATGAGCACTGAAACACACGTAAGTATAAAAAAAATGGTGACAATTGTTTAATAACGATAAAAATGATAACAACAACAACAACAATAACATTACTCACTGTATAACATCAGATAACATTTAACAGAAATATTTTTTCAATAGATTACAGTGAATACCTTTCCTCTGATAACATTGTCAAAACATTATATTTATGGAGCTGCTGAAACAAACTCATTACTGTAATCTTCAAGATCAGCATGAGGACCTTGATACAAAAGAATCATTGGTTCGATTAAGCTATCTTTGAATAAAATCTTCCCCAAAGACAATCTTTTTAACCCTGATATGAAAAGCACTTTTACAGTGAATTTTTATCGTTGAAACATATAACAGCTGTCAACTGGCAGAAAGGCTGGCAGTAATTTCTGAACACTGAGCATCCATTTCTTCTTGATGTTCAAAACATTTCAACAGTAAATGTATATCTACAATACATATAATAGAACTATTCTCCCCCAAAATGCTTGAAATATCTACTAAACAATGACGATTCTTTTAATCCTGACATTTATTGCATTTCGTTAGCAGATATTTATCATTTAAACATAGAACAGTCCTATTCTGTCAGTAATCCTTGGTTTAATTTTTGAACACTGAGCAAATATCGAATTTTTGTCAAGGGAGGTCACGCAGAAACTAAAGTTCACGGTTACTTCCCTTGGATCACATTTTCTCTATATCCTCTGAGTTCTGAAGTTGTATTCTTTTATTTTATAATATAATACGTTGAAAATGTTGTTTCATGACGGTGTATTTAGAGTTTTCCCACCTGATTTTCAATGCTTTCCTGTAGTTAATGTTTATCTATTATATATAAGATAGATTTAATCTATTAGTAATACTGGTATTGATGAATGACCACCAACAATAATTTGTTTACTTATCTAAATGCATGGCCATTTTAAATGATTTCATCCTACATACACAAGTACTCTATTCAGTAAAGAAGATTTTTTCCAACTTCCAGACCATCAACTATGCTTTTGTTCCTGATTTTCAATGCACAAAATACCAATCGGATGCAAAAAGTTGCTCAGAAAACGTTTAGGTAAAAAATTGCAAAATCCATTATTTAATCGACTTTTTTTTTATATCATTAAAAATGTTTCATTTTTCAGTGCAACAATTAGAAAGGCTAAATCCTTGCCTATATACACTGGGTAAATTTGGGACTAAAATACATATATATTGTTTCCATTCCTCACACCACCAAATTCTGGCATTTTTTTCTTCTCTATATACTGATATTAAATAAACTTAGTTCAACACTAATGTCATACTTGAAACCCATACGCAAAATAATACACTGAATTAAAAATATCAATATTCAAAATGTCATAAATTTTACAAAAGAAATGACTTTGTTGATTTCACATAAGTAACATTTTTTTTTTTAATTATCATAGAAAGTTCTTGTGTAAAAGTAGAAACAATCCTTCTACCTTTTAGCTAAAACACCAGTAATTTCTCTCATGTAAAAGTTGATCTTTTATACATGATTACACATAAGGGCATTGTGAATCTTTTTTGGCAAAAATATCTCTCTTGGCATCTGCAATGAGTTTAAAGCTTATCAGTCAGGCCCGAGAATTAAAACAATGCAAGGCATTTTTGAGTAGAATTTTTTTTATACTTGATATGACATAATTCAAGGATTCCAAATCTGCTGGATGGCATTTTGTATTTTTTATCATAAGCACAGTCTTTGTGAATATTGCTGTTAGGGCTACAGACTTTTTATACAACAAGGCAATTTGTTTATAAAAACATTTGAAACTCGTATCATCATGATAAACTTTGAAAGAAGATTGTAAAAAACTTTGAAATAAAGATTATTTTTGTAAACAATACAAAACTGTGCATACCAGTGTACCATAAAAATATGAGGAAACTTCAAGTACTTTATAGTCCACAGTCTATAAGATTGTGTGCTTATTTCTTTGTGGATATATATATATATATATATATATATATATATATATATATATATATATATATATATATATATATATATGTATATATATATATATATAATGGAGTAAGGATATGCTACACAAATATGTTTATGTTTCTGCCCTATTTGAGCTTCTTCAGTTAGACAAGCAAATATATTTCAAACTCTTCTCTAAATCAACTTGAATTAATGTTGAATGTATTGAGCACTTTATGAAATAAACCCATCATACATCGGATATTATATCATATTATATATATATATATGTATATATATATATATATATATATATATATATATATATATATATATATATATATACCAATCTTTGGAAAGAGAATTTCATCAGCTCTTCAATAGTGTATTAATGTGTTAATTAGTACCTCTTTGGCATGAAAAGTTGGAGTCTAAAATGTGAAATTAGGTATTCCAGCATTTTACAAAGGAATTTTACTTCATAGTCAGATGCCTGACTTGAGTGAGTGAGCAGATAGTTTGGGGGCAAAAACATGTATTTTCTAGATAAGAGTAGAAAAGCATCAATAATTTATGGTTTATGATCATTCTATAGATATTATAGAGTTGGATTTAGTATGGCAGTTTAGAATGAAGCCAAACATTAAACTATGGAGTCTCTTGCAGTTTAGTATTCTCTACAAGCAAATTCAGAGCCTCAAGTTTGCCTTGTCCTTGACCCAGAGCACTACACATTTTTTCACATGAAGAATCCTCTTTCTTTTTTTTTTGTTCCAGACATAATGTAGACGTTTGCATCAATATGCAATTACAATCTAATACAAAGCACCAGGACATTTGTATCATCTGCTGTGATAATGATTGTCATATTGAGATGCAGCATGACTAGCATGCTACAGCATGTAAGTGTCTGCCTCTTCCTGCACACCCATCAATTCATCTGCTGTCTCTGACATTTCCTTGGTAATTCGGAGACAGGTCTCACCACAGGTAACATACAACATACTGCTGCTGAGTATTTTTCGGACATTATCTGTTTGCCAGTCATCTACAATAAGCTGAATCAGTTTTAATTTGCTAAATGGACAAGTTTCCACTGCTTGACTCTATGACCAGGCATTGTGGTAGAATAATCTAAATCTTCATAGGAGCCCCTCAATATTCTCTCTGCTGATTTAATTGATAGGTCTGTGTAAGCATCAAACACAACATCAAGTCTCTCACAGAACATTGCTTGGAAGGGCTACCCCCTATTCTTTCCCAGTTAACAATTTCTGAAGACAAAGAGCTGTATTATATTTCTATCAATTTCCAGTATGAGATTCTATGCCCAAGTTGATTGAGAATTTTTATGAGTTTCATATTGCCTTTCAGACTCTTCACAGTCCATGGGAGAAGAACATGTTTGAGTATCAAAAGCAGTCTTCATTCACTGATACAATACAGTAAGTTCTATGCAAATGGCTATATAAAAGTCAGCACATGTAATAAAGGTTCTCTATTTGACTCTTTGCCAGTTGTGAGGTAGGTTAGAAAATCTGTTGATTATTGATACATAATTCTTATTCAGTTCTTTTGTCCTGGTGGCCATAATTGTTTTACTGGAGCATTCTTGATCACACATCTGAGGTCTGCTGCATTTTGTATCTCTGAAGCATCTTTCTGGAATTTGGATAGTTCATCAAGTTCACCTTTCAGCTTCATATATTTTGTCTGCATGCCCATGGACTCATCAGTAGCAGCAGCCTTTTAGCTTCCCTCATTCAGCATAAACTTTACCCAAGATTCGACAGACCTCTCTATACCGTGGGTGTCATGGAATCTGTTCTTTCTGAACTTGTCTAGTTCATCACGCCATCTTATATTTTATCAGCCCCTGTTTTGGATGCGATCTCTGGGGATCCATGTTGTGAGTCATGATGTCTAGTGGTTGTCAGACATTCTTGCAACAAGACCAGCCTATTGTAATATAAGTTTTCTTATGAATTCTATATCTCAGACTGCTGGATTTCCTCTAATATACTGTGCTGTCTTGTGATCTCTCCAAGTGAGGTTGAACATGATTCTCTCTAGTGCACATTATATGTTTCTCAGCTGAAGGGTCAGTCTCTCAGTTAGGTGTCATGTTTCAGCAGTGTCTATTGGGAGGATGTATCGGTTGTATACCCTTCTTATTAAACACTAGAAGAATTTTCTTATTCTTAAAGGTTAAGCCTGCCCTGCTGAAAGCTTGCCAACCTAGTGTGATTCTTTGCTTCATTTCTTCTTCTTTTGAGGATTTCATGGACTAGTAGTCCTAGTTAGATGTACTGGTCTACAGTTTAGGATCTAAGTGTAGAACCTATTCTCCTCACCCCAACGAATTTTACAAAACACAATAAAATATATACAAAACACAATTTAATTACATGAACACAATACAAACAATAATTTAATACAAAATAATTTGATAGTTTTAATATCTTATTTTAATACAATAAATATAAAATGAAAATTTAAAATTAATGACGGGAATGCTCTGCCATATGGTTCAGTGATGAGATGACAATAAAATTCATAATAACTTTTGTTAATTGAATTAAAATTTACGAAGAAACAATTAAAATACAGTCATGATAACATTTTAAATTGAAACTAGGAAGTTGATATTATGTTTTGTAGAGAACTGATATTACACTTTGATCCTGAACTAATGCCATAAAAGGCTGGACCAAAGGTATATGTCCAGCATGTCTGAACCAACATTGTCTACAACCTTCATGCTTAAACCAGTTTTTGTAAACTATCATGATAAGCACTTAATCTGATTTTGTGTAAAAGGAATGGAATTGCAGAATTTTGAAAAAAGCTTTTTTTCTCCAAATACACAGGTTCTTATTTTAAATTCTCATATTTTTATATTGCTAAGGCACTGTTATTATATGAAATGTTATATCAGGTTTTTTCAATCTTTCTTCTTAATAATAACAAGAAGACTTTGATGATAAAATAATCTTTTATACATGTTTGAGTTGTTTTTTTTCTATCTCAGGTGTAGATTGCTTTATTTATCTTATACTAAAAACATGAAGAATGCTTGTTTCTGACTTTTTTGAAGAGCTCTCAAAAGTTGTACACTACAAGCTGAAAATTTGTGTATGGGGTTAATTTGACCCCAGGATGGACATAGGATACATAGTGTAGACCACTGGTGACCTCTACAAGTCAATTTAGGGTCAGGTCAATTTTGACATCCTCCAATCTAACAGAGACAGCTGCACCCTGAAGCTGCAAATTAGTGCACAGGGAAAACTTTATCCCAGGATGAACATAGAATAGGTAGCACTGACTTCTGTTGACGTCTGATGTTCAATCCAGAGGCAATTCAATTTAGGCATTTTTAAACCTAAAGGAAACAGCTGCGCCATAACAGAAGCAAATTGTTTTTAATTGTTAACTTAGCACTCGGATGAACATAGGATAGGTGTCACTGACACTTAGGTCATGTCAAATTCAGGACAATTTTTGCACTTTTGAAATGTTCAATTTTGGCATTTTTGACCCACCTGAAAGTTTGTGATCCTTATTTCAAGAAGCACCTTGATAAATTTTACTACATGACCTTCAACTTTCAATTACTTTTTTCCCCATTTTATGCCAAGTACCACAATTTTATAAGTATGGCTAAAAGTTTTACCAGGATCTCTACACCCTAGGTAAAAAATACCTCAAACTTGAATAAAAAAAATTATCTTATTGCTAAAATGAAGTAAATTTGGCATCAGAAAATATTTCTACGAAAAATTTGTTTTTATATGATAATAGTGCTTTAACAATATAAAATTATAACAATTTAAAAGGATAATTTCATTGGGTAATTTTGAAAAAACATTTCATTCTATTAATTCTGCATTTTCTAGTTACTCAACACTATAAAAATGTAAAAATTCAAATAAATAAGATACTCTGGTATTTAGACAAAAACGTTTTATTAATTCAGCAATTTTCAATATTTCTTCACAAAATTGTAGACAAAATCAGATTTAGTATTTATTATAACAGTTTGGATAAACTGGGTTTAGTCATGAAGGTTGTAGACAAACTGGGTTTTAGATAAAGTGAAAGGTTACTGAACCACAAAACTAAGATAGTGCCAAAAGATAAATCGGGAAAGGAACCTTTTTCTTGAAAGAAAGAGACTTAATCACATACAATGATTAGTTCTGTTTTTTTTCTACTCTGTATCAGAAGTTGTCACAGCGCTTTTTCTTTCATTGCAGCTGAAAGCTTTAATAACAAGTTATCAGACCTTTGGCGACATGAATAATATTAAGCGGAGGGCCAGTAGGACCAATCATGCACCCCCTGTATACAATTTTCCATGGGAACCAGATTGTTTAGCAGGGTCAACTGAATGCTAATCAAAAATGTTCCCATGAAAAAACTCGAGGCTATGTATAATTTAAGTGTATCCATGGCAACCACACATTACTGATAGAGACAAGTAGGTGTTAATTCCACCATATTTCAGTCAATTTTGGTGGTAAATGAACAGAAATGGTACCAAAATTAAGCTAACACATGGATTGTCATTTCTCAGTATCATATGTTAATTAGTTCATTTGCATACTCATGAATATTTAAGAAAATGAAACAGAGTGTCAATATTTTTCCCAAATCATAATTGTTTAAAAAATCTCAAATCCTAGACAATTTTTTCGTGTTGACCAGATTATTTGTCAGGCTCAAACAAATGAGAATAAAAAAAGTTTACACGAAAAAGCACTTCCAAACCCCTGTAATGACTTCATATGCCACACCCTCCACTGCCAGTAGAGTACAAGAATTTAGGGACAGGGGAAACGAAAATTCAATATCTTCAGAAGTATACATAACAGAACAACAAATAGTACCTTAAAATGTTTTCATTTAAGTACTCTATGAATTAAAATAGTTATTATGCAAATTAATATGCTAATTTGGTCAGATGGGGTCAAAAAGTCATGGAAGTCAGTTATAAGTGTTTTTTCAAGGGAACATTTTGGATTCGCATTCAGTGAATGAACAACTTGGTACCAATGAAAAAAAGTAAGCAGTAGGCTGCATAGTAGGCCCTACTGGCCCCTGGCCTATATAATTACGAATGGGGGGGATTCAAGCCTATATTACTTAGTCAATGTGTGTAGCGGCTTGCAAAATCTTGCCTTCAATTGTAAATCAAAAGATTTATTGATTGTTTCTCATTTTAAAACAATTTGAATTTAAAAAGGTTTTAGTACTTATTAACTCAATTTTAAACCTAACCACTATTATTTCAAAGGAACAAAAATAATGTTCTGACAGCAACCTAATCAAGACAATAAGCTTGTATTTACTTATTTATTTATTTATTCATCTTATAGTTACTTCGGTTATAGAACCCGTTTTGTTCAAAAACACCAAAATCGAGGGAATATACTAGTGTTGCCAGATGGTTGGAGACGTTTCTGGCTGAAACACGCCAAAAATTATCCAAATACTAAAATTGTTTATGAAACTTTGCAATGCTGGAGTACATATCGAAATATAAGCATTCATTAAAAATACAACTGCAACGAAGTTACCTTTTTGTTCCATACGAATGGTAGAAGGTAAGGGTCCAGTTTAACATTACAATTACATTGTAGATGGAACCCCCAAATAACTTTTAAAAGTTACCTTTTTTCAAACTGCAAGTTTCCTAATGGTATCACATGGATAGAAAACTCAAAAATTACCGGCAGAAATGTTTTTTTCTATTTTTGAAAAAGACGTTGAAAAGAAATGAAAACATGGCAAATATGGCCTAATGCTTTTCAGAAAGGCTAAATTGGTCATATTTGGCGATTAAACAGCCAAAACAGCAACCCTGCGAATATAGTTGTTAGTTGCTCGGAATTAAAGCTCTGCGTTGCAGATTTTACAAGTAGAAGTAGTAGACAAGTGCACATACTATTTGGGTAGGGCAGGAAGATCTTGTTGCACCGATGTAGAAAAAAGGCCTGCATGTGTTGAATAAGTGTTGAAAATAATTGGGATTATGAAAAAAGGCAACAGTAAAATTAAGTTGTTGAATGAAAATTAATAATAATGAGTGTTTATAAAACATTGCAATCCTGAAGCTGGAGTGGAAACCAAAAATGAGAATTTATTGACAATTCTACAGCAACAAGTTCAAAATAGGTAAAAAATTAGAATATGGCCAAATGCAATTCAAAAGGGGCTAGATTTGTCGAATTTGGCCATAAAACGGGTCAAATGGCAATCGTGTCTCTGAGCAACTAAGCGGGGTGAGTGTAGGGTGAAGAACGGGGAGAGAAATGTGAGGGAGAGAGCGAACAGGCACATGAGGGCACTCACAATTTCTCGCTCTCTTCTTCTTCTCTCTCTCTCTCTCTCTCTCTCTCTCACACACACACACACATATATACACACACACACACACACATATACATACAAACACACAATTTCCAATTGACAATTTGACAATCGTATGGATTTTAGAATCATCACTAACTTTATTTAAAATATACGTAGAGTAATAATATACGTCCGGATAAAGGGTCTCATATCTATTTATGTTTTTTACAGGCAACCACAGGTGTTATAAAATCCCAAAAATCCATTTTTAGATATCTTTTTCTTGGATTTTGTGAATTATAAAAAAAATCAGCTTGATTTAATTTTTACCTTTTAATGGATGATATTCAGTGATCACAAAATAATTTTTCTGAATCACAGCAATTCGAACTTCAAATGAATATATTGTTCAGTTTAACTTACGAATTGCCAGAAAGTTTCTGGTAGGAACTGAAAGCAAATCTCTTGCTAACATGACCTACATTTTTTTCATTAATGGACCTTCCTCCATTTAAATATTTTTTTCTCCATTCTCATTTTCTCAATCACATATTTCGCGATCATATCATATTTTATGAACAAAATTAAAGATCTAATGCTAAACACTTTTAGCTTCTAATAATACTTATTTAGTTGACTTCAATAAACGTTCAGTCGTAAGGACCTTAACACCAAAGAAACATGAAGAAAGCAGAATTGTGTTTTTATCCCTTTCTGTGAAAAGTTTACATTAATTTTTATTTCCATACGTTACTCTTCCGGCATTGAATTTTTATTCAATCTTTAATCATTAAAATATATTTAAATTCAATTAATTTTGCGTATCCAGCTTTTTAAGAAATTTTATTTTACTTTAGACGGAACAGCTTTGTTCGGATGAAGCACTTTACTGTTTAGCTTCTAAGCCATTAGTGTTGCTGCTGTTAACCCGGCTTCATTCTATTTTTTTATTTTTCGGTTATGTTTCATTTATTTATTTATTCGTGTATTGCAAAAACAAAAACAAAATCAAAATGAACATTGCCGGTTTAATTAAAGGAAAAGAAAATAACAAAATGGCAGAACTTTATGACTAAATGAAACAAAACTTCATAACTAAATAAAATAAACTTCATAACTAAACAAAACAACACTGAAAATCGCTCGAAGAAGTTTATTTTCAATATTTTCACTCAAATTGTTTTTTGAGACAGTCAGAAGAGTACCTCAGGATTATCATTGGGGGTTACAGGCCTCTAATTTGCCGACAAAGTGGACGTCCTCCTTTGAGACGCCCCTGGAGACATTGCCTTATTTGAACTAAAAAAGCATTCAGAGGGCATACCTCAGCAATAGCCGTAGTCATAAGGGGTAATGTACATGGATCCGCCCCAAAATCTAATCAGTACTTCCGTAGCTGATTGTTCACCTTTCCACAAAATATCGTTGGAATTAATTGAGAATTTCTAGCCTGTGGACTAACACGAAATTCGTCGATATTTCGTGGTTTGGACATAAAACTACAACATAAGGGAAGTAAATGTGGATTGATCCGTCCCAAAATTCAATCAGTTCTCTTGTGTCCACCCTAGCAAAAGACGTCATTGAAATTTATCGATAACTTTTAGAGATATCGTGTAGACAGTTATGAGCATAATGTATTTTTTTCAATGGAAATATATCTGTCAATCGGAAATAGATTCCTGGATCCACCCGAAATTTGTACCACTTCTTTCTTACCTTATCGTCTACCCTTCCACAAACAAAAAAAATCATTGAAATTCTTTCAACATTTTCGGAGATATCATGGAGACAGACGAAGCAACAAATAAATAAACGAACGTATAGACAAAAAACAACAACGAACAGACGCGACCAGAAACATATACCTCTTTTCAACTTAGTCGATAGAGGTAAATGATCAGATACTACATCTCTCTCCATACAGGTTTGGGCTGTTGTTGAACGGGGTCGGTACTATTTGGCGAAGCCGATTTGGCGTGGCCGATTTCACGTGAGTGTTTAGGCGTCAAACCTACTTTGGCGTCTGCCCATTTGGCGAGGGCGTTTGGGCGTTAAAAACATTATCATATTTGTTTATCAAAATCACAATACGTACATCTGTTA
Source organism: Thysanoteuthis rhombus (assembly GCA_963457665.1). Lineage (NCBI taxonomy): Eukaryota > Metazoa > Mollusca > Cephalopoda > Oegopsida > Thysanoteuthidae > Thysanoteuthis > Thysanoteuthis major. The sequence goes on along the minus strand of OY735216.1, from coordinate 41,001,189 downwards.
TTTTACGGCAGAAATGTTATCATTTTTACACCCCAGTATAATGCCACTCACTGATTTTTTTATGATAAATTTCTCGCATTATACGCGAGTGAATAAGGTACGATTTTTGAAATTTCAGGTTAAAAAACGTACCCGGTGATTTTTTTAAAGCAAGAAATGAAATATAATCCCTGTTGTGTGGTAGAGATCTTCGATAAAAATGAGTAACATCTTGTTATATTACTAGATGCAGATAAAAGAATTTATGTAACTGTTCCTTGGACGTGAAAACCTACGTGTCACCGAATATTGCACATGATTGGAAAATGAACTGTTTACATTAAAAGAGGTAATGTTTTTATATTCTGAATAAAGTTTTATTGGAATTTCAAAGCTTCACCTTTCAATGATAAATAAGAATCAAATATATTCTCTTTCTCTCTCTCATACACACACATAGAAGGCTGATATGATTCTGTGATTATATATATATATATATATATATATATATATATATATATATATATATATATATATATATGGAGAAAGAGAGAATTTTTTCAGTTTTTTTGAATTTGTGAAAAAATCAGAATTTGAACGCCCGGTTAACACTCGTTTTAAAAAGTATACTGAAATTCAAATAATGATTGAAAATTAATAAAAATTTTCTGTAATTATAAAATCCATTGTATCTATTGAAAGGCTTCCTTTTAAAAATAATTAACAGAAATCAACTATTTATCTTCATTTAAATATTGTTTTGCTAAATCAAGTTGCGACAAAAAACAATCAGAATATTAAGATGAAGGTAAACAATAGCATCAAAAGGAAAGAAAATTGTCATCAGATTTAATGTTTTAATTTTACAATAAAGTTACATTCATAGCTTCAAACCCTTTTGAAGTTTGATTTTTTTTTCCGACGCCAAATCATCCGTCGCCGAATGGGCTTAACGCCATATCAGTTATCGCTAAAACGCTCACGCCAGAACGCCCACGCCTAATTGCTTCCGCCAGATAGTCCCATTCATTGGCCAAAGATATAGATGTGTCATTCTAAAACGAAACTGAATACACAGGAACGTAAGTCATAGAAGTAAAGTCACCATGCACGGTCACGATGAGGTAACTGAAGAAAAAAAAAACGTAACCAAAAGTTTAAAAGTCACAGGAATTAAAGTCACAGAACTAAAGTCATAGGACATATTATCATTAAAATACAATAAAAATACTTTATTTAATTTATCGTAATAAAATGAGTAATAAATTAATTTATTTAATTTTATTAAAAAAAGGGTTCAAATCAAATTGAAATATTGCTTATTCAATTGCCCCCCCCCCAACCCTTTTCCCTTATGACACTTAAGTTCCGGTCACCGAGTTTTCATATCCCAGTTGACCTCGAAAAGAAAAAAAAGCACGTGTGGGTATTGAAGTTTGAAAAATGCGTAGGACAAGTATAAATTTGGGGGAAATCCTCCTTTATTCCCTCTCCAAATATACTTTAAAGTAAAATTATAATAAAATTCAAATTACTTCAGTGTTTCAGACCTGGAGCAAAAGTATCCTCTTTCTCTTTAAAAATCCAATAATGTCCGTTTCTACAACTAACTCCATTTTGGCCGCATGATTACGCACGCATATTTCGATATTTAATCGTTTCCCCTTTTTTTTTTCAAGGATTTATAGAAGATCGTTAAACGTGTACAATGAATCAATATCATACTTTAGAGAAAAGGATAGTCGACCAGGTACACTTTGAAAATTGATAAAAATTTTAATGACAGTGTTGGGAGTAAATAAGGTTTTTTTTTCTTACCCAGTCTGTAGTATTAGAAAGAAAGAAGTTAACACTTGTCTTATTAGTTGGATTTTAGTAATCAAACACTGATTAACTGCCGGGTTTTAAGTAAGATACCACTCTTATTTTTCCTGGGTTATTATACATCGCCATAAAAAACTGATTTTACAAAAGGCAACTGATTTTAGATTTTACACTACACTCAACAATAGAATCTAGGTCTTTTGACCGGCTACCCAATGAAAAATAACCCCAAAAAGCGAAGAAAGTAAGCAATTAAAATGAGCTCCTATCTGCAAATAAGGGTATATTATCATTCAACATTTATTAAAAACGATTTCTGTCTTAAGTGTTCTTGTTGCTTGTGTGATTTAAAAGGCCAGAAATACTCATTTGAAAGTGCGTGAATTACGAAGGCATAATCTTCCCCCAAGTTGTTGGACCAAACAAGACAAAGGAAGTGTTGGCAAGAAAGTAGAATGAATTGGAAATAGCTACGTTGACAGGGGGAATCAAGAACATTGAGAGTCTTGATCAAAAAGTAGAGATAAGTAGAGAGAAAGAAAGAGAGAGAGACATAAATTTGGAAGAATGTAAAAGGAGAAAAAGAAGAGAAGCCCCAAAAAGAGAGTAGTAGTAAAATAATGAATGAAAAAAAAAAAAAAGAATGAGTGTGTGCGCGCAAGAGTGAGGAGGGAGAGCGCGTGTTGTTGGCTATATTTGGTGCAATGTTGTGTTGACTAGGCAGCAGCAAGAAGCCTAGGCCCTGCCTACTTGCCGTTTAGATTGCTTTAGCTACTCGTTAGTTAGTTGCCTGCCAGCCAGCCTTGGTGGAAAGGACATTCGCCGACTGTACAGAGATTGTTGCCAACCCTAGAGTGCTTGCCTACCTATCTTGTATTGCAAAACCCGCTACTCCAACCTACTAGAGATCTCAGTTCACAAAAGACTTACAAGTACACACACACACGTTTACAAAAAAAACACATCCGCACATCATTTATTTATTTTAATTCCATTTCTTTAATTGTTCACATCTCGTGTACACAGCAGTCGTTTTTTCCGTCCAGATAGACTATATATATCTATGTATATAAAAAATGAAATTAATGTTTATATCGACTTGCGTACGTACAACTGAGTGGTTCGTTTATAAATGTGACACATTACACATAAAAATTGACGTTATTTAAATTCTGAATCTTTTCTTTCAGGTATCAGTTTTATTTATAACGAAAAATTGTTCGATAATTTTAAATTTCGCTTTGATACTTACCACGAACTTAACTGAACGATTGTGCCCTATAGTACAAGGCTTTTAGTTCGTTTTTCTCGCTGTTAAACGTGTCTAATTATTAATAAATCTGAATGAGCACAAAATTAAGTATTTCAGATTTTAGTACGCCTTTGTGATTGAATATTGTTAATTTACAAATAATATACATCCAATCAATCATATGTAGGTATGATAAGATTATTAACACAGTACTTGAAAGAGGCTAAACAATATACACAATAAATTATTATTCAGATATACACACATACATTTAAAATATATATATATTCAGGCTAAAAAAAAGGAAAAAGAAACAGCAAAGAAGTGTCTGTTCCATCTGAGATGTAAAAAAAGCAAAAAATCCGTTTTTAAAGAAAAATATATATACATACATATATGTATATAGATATATGTATAATATATATGTAAAAGGGTTGAAATCGTGGCATATAGTCTAAATTAACAGACCATGGATGAAGGCAGGCCAGGTGGCACGGGAGGAATGGTGCCCCACGACACGGGTACTCGCCAGTTCAACTGGCAGGATTGTTACAAGACAGCCCAAATGGTTCCACTCTTGGATCTTGCACTGGTCGGTAGTTACAACATACGGCGACTAGTCACCAACCATGCGAACGCTATTGGTTGCCCTTCCGAATACATATTCCTTCCCTTGCTATCATGTACAGCCGGTAAGTAAATAAATATACAAGTAGGAGTAAGGATAACAGAAAGTGGGGGGTCAGTTTTATGCAGTGCTATTTGACTAGAATGATCCCCCACTTTTCCCTCTCTCTCCTTGCCTTGTGTTTGCCTGATAAAAACTGTTCTCGTCTATTTTAGTATAGGTATATTAATTTACAGACTCAGTACACATGATGAAAGATTGTATTTTTATTGAGCAGTGTGCTTATATATTATTTGATTAAAATACTTACATCAGGATTTTTAGGCGGAAAATAATCTTTAAAAGAGACGTCATTATTACTTACTTGTCTGTGAGAGTTTGTTTAAAAAAAAATAACTCTTCAATCACATCTAGTTACTTCATCATCGAAACCTATAATTACTTGTTTCATTATTCTTAATCTGAAGATAATGATGATATCAAAATAACTTTAATTGGCAAGTGCTTGGTATCAATAAAGTTGTGACATTCTGTGATTTTCATTTTCTAATGACGTCACAAATATAAAACTTGAATCAATTTATTTCAACAATGATTCTTTCAGTGTCACAAAACGTTAGATACATTTTTTGTTTACTAGGAAATTAAAGACTAAATATTCGGTGAAACTAATCTATCGATCAATATATTACACCGAACCAGTAATGGTTTTTGTGTCTTGGAGTCATAGGCCTCTCCGACAATTGATTCTTTAAAAAAAAAATATGTGTTCTTTCCTTATAATCTTTGATAAGCTCTGATCAAAATCTATATGGGGTAAATTAATCTGCCGTAAGTCTAAAATGTTGCATTTCAATAGAATTTAAAATACATATACTTGAAAAAATGCCCTGCGAGTGAGGTTGAGGTATCATTCATTGTCACATCAAGCTTCATACATTTTATTTTTAGTTCATATTTTCTTGATTTTTTAAAGCTAAAGCAACTGTCATATTCCTTTTAAAGAATTAAGTGAACATGAGTTATTATTTATGTAAGCTTTCTTCCTGATTAAGATATTTCCCGGAACTCCCTTTGATTATTTATGAAAAAGTTTGTTCGAGTTTCATATTTCGGTTATGTTTTAAAGTTCCTGATTTAAAGGGTGGTTTCGGGGATTCCAGGTTTTCACTTTACCAGTCGTACACCTTCTTCTCGATTAAAATTATTTTATCTTAATTTTAGAACTCTGGATACTTTTTAATCATTATTCTTCTTCCATCGTTTTTCTCACCAACTGTCGAAAATGATAAAAATTTAAAAAAAGCCCAAAACAGGAAGTATTTTCCATGAAAATGAAATTAAACGTTTGTAGTTATTTTTTAAAAAAATCATTGTTTCCACTCAATCGGCCCTGATCTTTTTGTCGTAAAAAAGAAACATGACGAAATAATGATTATAGAAAAGCCTTATAACCACAATTGGTTGATACACCTGGCCTTTTTTAGTTGCCATGTAGGGAAGGTGGTCCCAATAGTGAAGTTTCACACTCCGCAAACTCAATGTTAAAAACGGCGCACTATTAAAAACGATCTAATTTATTCGAAAAAGCAGTAACAATTTAATTTATGTATTATACACTTTCTTTCACGAATTTGCTTTTTTCTCTTTTTTCGAGAGCCGTTTTGACATCGAGTGTGCGAGGGTGTGAAACTTTACTATCGGGGCCACTTACCCTACGTTGTGCCCTCTTTTTTTCCATATAGAAGGTGTTATATACGAACAAACCTTTTTCACCTTGCTGGCTAAGAATTTTAATTTTCCACACTGTCACTTAAACTATTCGTAAATCTTTTTTGCACCACTGGAAAGAATGCTTTTGAAAAACGTGAACTTAAAACCATTTCGGTTTCGAAATTTACTACTAATATTTAGTTTTTAACTGATTAAAAATCTTGCTTGAATCCTAGAGTGTTGATCGGGGTTTTTCGCTTTCGATTTTACAAGGTGAAAAAATGATTCTCTTTGAAAAATGAAATCTGTTAGTTTTATTATTTTGGGGGTCCCCAAAAATCACCAACGTTTTAGTAACGGAGTCAATTAATATTTATTTTCCCTCGATATCCGTTCTTTGGAAAATGTGGGCGGCAAAATAGATCAGAATTCGTGACCCAACTTGTGATTGATGTTGAATTGATTTCAGTTAAGATTCACTTAAGTTAACCTAGTCGAAAAAAAAATGCCAGTAATTTTTTATACCTTCAATTCATGAGACCTAGAACTTACCAGGAATATCTCAAATTTATTAAAGCAATTTATAAAGGTTTTAGAAGTTTTTTTGTTTTTTCATTTACTATCTAACAGTAATCCTATAGCTGGACTTTTACTTTCCGTTCGTTGTACGGAAGTGAGGCTCCGAAGTATTCCGTGACTTCGCCATCTTCTTTTCGTTAACTTCCGTTTTTGTAAAAGAAAATGATCGGTCTTAGTTTGAGTTTTCATTTAGGTGAAGAGCCACGCGGGGCTGCCCCAGGGTGTGTGTGGCTTTTCCTGGGCCTCCTCCCCCTAAACAAATAAATGAAAACACAATAAATTATTCAAACTGATAAATTGTTCTCACTAAAAAAACTAATGAACTAGGGGGAAGTAACCGAATACTTCGAGCCTCACTTCCATCTAAAAAACGGAAAGTAACTGTCCAGTTAATTTATAATTACAGTTGCATTCTAAATAGATCTCCCTGCTAAAACCTTAAATTGATTTTCTTTTAAACTAACAAATTCCTGGAAAGTTGGAAGTTCTAATGGATTAAAAGCAAAAAAAAATTATATTCGATATTTTTTTTTCGACCATGTAAACTAGTCGAACTGAAATGAATCTTAACCCTAATCTCCTTCAGGGTATTTGATTTCAGAACTGTCACATGAAGGGAAATGTTTGATCGTTGTGAAACGATGACAGAAGACAAATTTTTAATGTAGCTCACAGTAAAGTTTCTCCACTTTCACAGTACTTCTTGGAAATTAATAAATGACCCGAAAAAAAAAATTCAGCAATTTTTAGCCCTAAAGGGAGATAACTTTTTTCAATATTCACACAAGTCTTTTTAGTGCCTGGTTTGCAAGGATAACCAGATTATCGAACTCAGTTTTGTTTCCAGTTTAATTTTTTGGAGAACATTTTGTTTTTGTTTTTTAAATTTTGTCAAACCTTTTTTTTTTTTTTTTTAAATGTAATATTTGACGATGAAAGGAAGGTTTCTAGCTACGGAAAAAATGTAATTGGTATATTTATCATACTTTGGAAAAGTCGATAATAAGTCGTACTATCAAGTACGAACCAATCGCTAGATAAAGTTTGTTTCATATTTTTTCAACAGTTCTTTTAGATTATGGTCTGTTATTATGAACAAGAATTAGTTAATAGTGACAAAAATGTGTGTTAGAATTCCATTTTTGGCCTCTCATTACGCTCACGTATACATTAATTCACCAAGTATGGTTTGTTATTTATAGCTAAAAATGGCTATATTCATTTCCAGCTCAGTCACTTACAGCCTTAAAGCCCACATAAAATCAAATAACTAAACACCGAAACTCCAGAACAAATTATTTACGAAAATTGTAGATTTATTTTTTTTATCAAACTTACTATTTTTTTTAAATGGCCAGATTTTCGGGTATCGTATATTTTTATCAGGTAATTTTGAAACTAGATCTAGCCAGATAATAACTAATTTGGCAACCATGATATACACCCACAGACAGAGTTTTGTGTCTTATTTTCGAATAGTTCTCAATTCAATATTTTAGAGTTTCGGATTTCTCATATGGCGTTAAGGATCCCCAATGAATTAGTGCACTAAGTTCATGTTTCAAACTAAGCATTACCAATGTTCCCATATTAATCGCAGCTTTGAATTTGAATTATTTGCTTTTTGTGCTTGACTTATCACTTAATAAACTCAGATAGGATGTGTATGTATGTCCGATTGCGTGACCCCTACTTCAACATGCCCTCTGCGTGGTTACATTATAAACAAATTTTCTATCTGCCCGAATGACTTGCTAAAAGTGCTCAACATGTGCATTTTGGCCGCCTGTTCAACCATACAAATAGAATTGAGGGAAGTTTGGAGATAATTCAACAACATTTTCAATGCCGGAACTAAAGTCACCATGTTGTTAGGACGTTGAGCTACCTAGAAAAAAAAAAACGCGACCCGGAACTCAAGTGACAGACTGCCCACTTTATTATTATAGTTAGTACCCCTTCGTAAAGCCTTGATGAAATACCTTTTGTCGAACTGACATCAGTCAAGATGCTGACTGTGTAGTATGGAGTACTGCAAGTTACAATGTTGATAGGTCAAAAGGCATCAGTTGAAAATTTAATTCTAATCAATTTTTTTCATTTATAGTTATTCAAATAAAGTTTTTTTTATTGTGATTTTATTTCAATTATGTACCTTTTGTCCCTGGAAGAACAGAATAAGTAATAATTTGAAAAAATTCGATTTATGATAATAGAATTAATAATACTTTTAAAATGAAATAAAATACATTTTGTGTCATTTTTTTTTTTTTACAACTAAAATACATAAGTAATATCAAAGTTGATATAGTGAATCATAATGGCATGTGGTCACTACTTCTGATATATCAAAGATAATCTTTTAATTTTACGATTTTGTTAATTTCTGATCACTATGTTGAATAATTATACCTTTTTACCAGAAATTATGCTTTTTCATGGTTGTATACGTCTTCTGGAGTCACATCAAAGCAAATATCTACAGATATTACTTGATAATTTATTTGTGAAAAAAATGTCCTGAAATAAAACTTACTTCATTATAGAAGTATTACTCACTTTATCATTAAAAATTAGAAAAAATCATTTTTTATTCTATTCTTCCGCTCAGATAGTGAATTGGTTAGTATGTCTGCTTCACACAGAGAAGGTCTTGGGTTTGATTCCTGTTATGAACGAAGAGTATGGAAAACTACTCATCAGAACAAATATCTTGTGTACTCAGCAGCTAATTGAGTACGCTCTGAGCTGTGTAATTAGGATGAACTTGCATCCTGCCAGGGGTGTGGTCATAAAACTTGAAAGAATAAAGTCCTAGTCTTGACCAAACTTGAGACTTACAATCAATCAGTTGATGTATGCAAGAGAAACTGGGACTTCATCACCATCCATAATACTCTACTGGGGGATGCCTCTTAAGAGACGTGACACGTTGCCTTTTACCTATTTTTCCTGTGAGATATGGTACAAAATAAAATCTCAATACAGCCCTTATTCATTCAAATTTACAGGAAAAAGATTAAATTATTTGATCATTACAAATTCAGTTGAAATATTTGTACTATAGTGTTGACATGCTTGATTCATGCCTTCTGACATTAACATAGTAACTTGCAGTAATACACTGCTTGCATTTTTAATGATGCCCTTTAACCTGTATTTGGTACCCTGGGAGGGTCTTATAGATTGAAAGCACAGAAAATTTTTTCTTTCTTTTAAGAGGCCGGAAACTGAGACACTTTTTCTTAAGATATATCTGCGCACCAGACGTAAATAGAAATTTGATATGTTTGTTTTAAAATAAGATTTTGAATAAAAAGATTTTTCCCCAGCAAAATGCAGTCCAGTTAAACTATGTTGGTTGATAAATCACAAGAGAACCTTTATTCATTCAAATATACAAAATCAAAAATTGGATTATTTGATAAGCACTTATTGAATTAAAATATAACTTCTTTTTTTTTTTTTTCAAGAAAATTTATGAATTTCAGTCTGTGATTTTTATTCCAGTTATGGTTTTTAGATAGCTCAGCGTGCTACATATGTTGTGACTTCAGTTCTGGTTACTGCATTTTAAAGAGTTCTTTTACGTGTGTGTATGTGTGACAAGGCTTATTTTTCTATTTAAGTTAACTCACTGAAGTAGCTTTCTATGCTGGGTTAGATATTTGAGGAATTAAAAAAAGAACTAAATCCTTTAGACTTGTGAAAAAAAGTTTCCCTTCATTTTCAAACTCTTGAAGGAGAAAAATGTCCCCCAACACTTTTGACCAATCAAAGGTGAAAAAAGTTAACCTTTTCTTTTGACCCGCTAAAGGAGGCAGAAAAGAGTCTCCTTTCACTTTTGACCTCTTAAGAAATATGTATTATGTAAGATAAGAAGATATGTATATTGAACTGAAAGTAAGAATCCTGTTTAGCATTATACTTACAATATATATGGAACCCTCTCTAAAACTTTTTTGAAAATTCAATTTCTCAAACCTTTTAACTTGAAAACGTTATTGAGTATTCATGCAAAATTTAGTTTGGCAATGCCTATGATTTGGTGTTTTCTATGGTGTGGTAGACGAACATACATACAGACAGACTGTGTGGTGCATTTCACTTCTATATATAAGCTCAGGCCGCTATACTATCCGGTCAGTGCTCATCTGCTCCTGTTGGGTCTTCGAGTATCAGTGCCCGAAGCTGCACTGCCCTTGGGATCTGTGCTTAGAGTCAGAGACAGCCATACTGTCCTGATTCTCTTTCAGAGGGACAGTAGAAGCCTATAGCCAGAGTTGGCCCTGGGCCAGCCAGCTTCACCTTAAAAATCCATTGCCCAGGTTGGAAAGGTTATTCCATTCACAGACACCACCGTTTATGGTTCTACTGCTGTGGAAAACTATCCCAACAATCTTTGTGTGTGTGTGTGTGTTTATATATGCTGGCAGAAAATACCCATCCTCTGGGCAGCATTTCCCACCTATATTGTGCCTATGGCCATAAAACATTAGATCATTAAGTAACTCACATTTTTGCAGCTATAAATTTCATATAGCTGAGTATAAGTGCCTGGAGGTAAGGTATTTTAAGCTAGTGTTAATAAAAATTAAAGGTGTTTTTGAGTAAAATATAGGCACTTAAAAAAATGTTCACTTCAGTTAACTGTTTGATTTATTTTTAAAAAAAATGAAATATGAGAATGAATTTAAATAAAAACTTTTTTTTCTACTCCAGGTTTTATTTACAAGTAAATTGGAAAGTATGGCAAAATTCAAGTAAAACTTGTTGTTATGACTGTTGGGATAGAGTAACAATTTAGAATTGGTTTAGACTTATTTTTGTTGTGACTTTTTTTTTTTTAATAACAGGCATCCTGATATTTGAGTAGCAAATAAGCTATTTTATGTGCTTCATGAAGGCAAATAGTATTCAAAATTAATACCATGGGTTTTGGTGGAAAATTGTTTCAGTTTACATCACAGTTTTCATAAGAAAAACTTTTTCATTCACCTTTTATGTAATATTATATGAATACTAAGAGCAAAATGTAAAAAAGAAGAAAAAATTAATTATTTTGACTTGCTTATTTTTTAGACACAGAACGATATCCATATAACTGTTTTAGTCTCCCATACTTGGAAATTCTAAACGTCACTTTTTGTGAAGTCTTAAAGATGTGTTTTTCAGCTTGAAAATATCACTGAACTCTTGGAAAATTATAGTCTAAAATCATCTAGAGAGAAAAATCTAAAGCCTACAACCATTTTTTGGTGGTAAAATGCAGTTGTCAGGGAAAACGTGACACAGATGTTAAATTAATCTCCATTATATAAATGATTATATCTAAGATTCAATCCATTAAATGTTTTTGATAACCCTAGGCAATATCTTGATGATGGTAGTGGTTATGAAGTGAGTATATATATATATATATATATATATATATATATATATATATATATATATATATTTGTATTTGTCTATGTGTCTGATGATTGTACATACATTTTATTCGGAAACATATTTGGTCCAGCTCTCATTTTCTCCATTCATTTACGTGGTTGGCTGTTCGATTTGCTACTCTTTTGAACACCGGTGCTGGATGAAATATGTTTCCTAATAAAATATCTCTACAATTATCAGTATTATCACATTAACTATCCAATCTGATGAAATATAGATGTTTTGTTTTTTAAATCCCTAAAACAGTTACCTGGTAAAAACTGATGATCCCAGCAAGAGACAATTTATACATTGTTCCATAATAACAAAGTGTTTGTGAAACAGGGGAAAAATCATTACATAAATTGCATTGGCAGATATTGGGAAATAAGTGACTTCTTGTTTATTTTCTTTTCGTCTCAGAGTAGAAAGACAGAAAGGTTGATTGCAAAAACACATTAGAATCAAAATAATCAGAATTTTCCTGGAAAGTGCTTCAAGTCGCAAAAATGATAGTTGATGCATTCAATTTTCTTTCAAGTTTCCGTCTAATTTTTGGAAAATCTTCATTTGATTTTGAGGAAACTAATCTGACAATGTTGCTTGGGAGTTGAGTAAATATATACAATGCATCCCCCTCTTCTGTTTATTGATGTGTTTGAGTTTATTGAAAACATTTAAAACTTCATATTCCAAATATTTATCCATTTTTTTTTTTTCTCTCTCCATCAGCACTTATGGGTCGCAAGACAAAAATTAAGGTGAACCAGTTATGGCAAGAACCACCTGTGGTTTGGACTATGATTGGCGCCTATCCAGGCACCCGAAAATCTGCTGCCCTTCGACAGCTGATGACTCCTCTCCTGGAGATTCAACGAGAACTAGAAAAACAGTGGCACCTCTCCCGTCCAACCTCTCCTGGTGCTCCCCCTCATGGAGGGCCAGGACCCCAGAAACTCATTGCTGGGCCAATGCCCCAGCAGGAACTCTCAAATGTGCTACGAAAGAACAGTGGACAGATTCTTTGTTTTGCTGAAGACCTTCACCAATTGCACAAGAGTCTCGAGCTTGATCATGAGAACTCGAAAGGCCGTGAAGATCTGCTTCTTCTGTATGATGGGGGTCCCATGTTCCATGTTGAGAATGGTGATATGACTACCCTTGATTCAACATGTTTTAACCACACAGGAATGGGTCACCCGAAATTTGTAGTTGATCTTTTCCTAAATGGACAAACCTGGCTTAGCAGTCGCTATCTTGTTGCATGCCCCCACAATCCAAATTTTTCCACGATTTGGAATTCTATTCCATTAACAACTGATACACCCTCCATGAAAACCATTTTTCAGACGCTTCATACGTACCATCAACAAAATCGAGAGTATGTGTTTTCTACTGAAGCCTGGAAGGACTTGTGCCGGGTCCATGATGAAGAATGGGCCAGTATGGTCAGTCAACTTGACCATGATGAACGACGCCGGAGTGCAATTGAAAAATCACTTGGTCAGATAGTACGAATGGCTGGAGTCCTTAAGGCACTTATCAATGCCTGCGAGTTCACTATGCAAACAACAAACCCAGCTATCTATGAATGGGACCTGGTCATTGACAGTGAAACTCTGCACAAGGCCATTGAACTCAGTAAGTATTTTATGGAACAGAAGCTTGCACTGATGCTTGTTTCTGGCATGTCACTCAGTCTCCCTCCACCAGTCAGCGTATCAGCTGCTGCAGTTGTACTCCAACAACAACAATACTGTGCACAAACCAACCATGTAACATCCCAGACAGCGGCTGCAGCTGCATCTCAACAGCAACAACAGCAGCAGCAGCAACAACAACAACAACAGCAACAACAACAACAACAGCAGCAACAACAACAAGCGAACCAAGTTACACCATCAACCCAACCTTCCCAGCAACCGACCCCGCCTCATCCTTCAGCCGCTGCTGCAGTCCTTGCCATCGCCCCACCGACTGCTCAAGCTCTTGCCGTCCTATCACCTGGTATACAAACCCCACCCAACAGCCAGAACCTTCCTTTGCCGCCCATCAACAGTCTGCCGAAAGAGTGGGATCAACCTCAGGTGATTCTTGCTGACGATGACTATGAAATCCCTTTCATTCCTGAATTTTTCACTATGGACAAAGCATCATTTATTAACAATCACGGCAAGCGAATGAAACGCTTGCTCGAATGCTATGATGATGGTACTGGTGTCTCGGCCACCACGGCTGCTCAAAAATCAATCGCTCCTCCAGTTAAACAGCAAGCCACCAATAATCGCCATCCAGTTTGGGTCTCGGTGCTGTTCTTCAAGAAAGTGTCGGAGTTCGGTGTCGGCACAGCCGAACGAATCAAGCACCCATCAAACAAGAAGGTCTACTGGCGCTTTAAGCGTAAGCACCCGTTAGAATTGGATGAGAAAACGAAACAAATGCTTCACTATTTGAGAGTTGACATGAATCTCTACAATAAAATTGGGTCAAATGTGTACGAGACATCGTCATCACCTGGACCACCGCCAGTTGATGTAATCGATAACTCTGAAGTTGTTGACGAAAATTCTGCTGGTGGTTCCAGTACGGCATTTGACCCTAGCTTCAGTGTCAAACAGGAACTTGTACAGATAAATTAAATATGAAAAGAAAAAAAAACAGACAATGATAGTATTGAATGTGATGCTCCATTTATCAAGTAAAAACTTAACTTTGTCAAGCATCACTTGTTATTTTATTTCATTTCTTCTTTAAATTTTCTTCTATTTTCAATAAACACTTTTGCGGGTATTAGTAAACGAAATATACTATGATTATGGTATATAAAAATGAAAAATTTGAAGTGGCTGAGAATATAAGTAAATAACAAAAGTGTTATTTCCATTTTCTGGATGTATATTTTATAAGTACAGGAATACCTTGAATAGTGCGGTTTTGATTAGTGTGGGTTCTGATGTTGTATGATGAAGGTATTTCCGTGCAAATTGATACAACTAAGAATCAACTGAAAGAAAAATACATTAAATTCTAATAGAACCTTGACCAGTGCAGTTTTGAACTGGTATGGAAAATTTTGAAATGAATTAACTGCACTAATCAAGGTATACCAGTTTTGATTTTTTTTTTTATTGCATTTTCTTTTCTTGAAATATTTACAGGAAAAATTGCCAGGTTTTCTTTACATAGCTTCATATTATGTATTACATTTGAAAAATGTTTGATCGGGTTGATGGTCTTCTTTGAGATTATTAGAAGAAAAAAATATTTTTGATTTTTTGAAAAACTGATTTAAAGTTTTACTGAAAGTACGCAAAAAGAAAGATTGAAAATATCTCAGAGACGGCCATTATCTGCCACATTTCCTAAATGATGCTAAGATGTTGGATGCTCTAACCAGGGTTTCCAGATTTGTCCAGAATTTGGAAATCATCAATGTTTGGAGGCAGAGATTCAATGGCTGCCTTCAGATTCGCTCGATTTCCAAATTCAACACTATTCTGTTTTGGGACGTATCTGAGATGAAGCTTGGATTATCTCCCCTTCCTTCCCAAATCCGGCCGCCCTAACTCTTACCACACCTGGGTACTATATGGGTAAGGATAATGTTTCTATTGGAAAACTTGTTGGTTTATTGTAACTCATTCATTATGAGATTGTAACAGAACTTATTTGAAAAACTAGAAAGGTATTAATTCTTATTTTATATTAAAAAAATCATGTAGGATTTTAAAAATATTTTCAAATGAAATTGGAGGGAGTTGAGCTATTAATCATCTTTTTAAAATCTACCTCGAGCTACCTTTTCTCATTGGAGAATCATTGATTTAAAAAATACGTACGTTTGTTTGATTGGAAAAGTGAAATTACCTAATTTTCAGATTGGCTGGGGTAATAAAAAAAAAAGGAATATATTAGATAATCTACATTGGGCTAACTATATGGTTATGTATTAAAATCTTAATTCTGCTGGTTGATTTTCTGTAATACATTATTTTATACATGTACCTGATTTTAACAATTTAGCTTTTGCAGTAATTCAATTTCTTGAATATAGAGAGGTTTGCAAAAGTACAGATTTGTATGTTGATATAATCTACAAATCTTTCTGATATGGTTAAAATTTTGTATCAAATAATCCATTTTGCATTTTAAACTTTATCATAATATCATTTTTTAACTGTACAGTCATTCATTAGTTCTTGACTAATATTTAGTCCAGGCGCAACATGCCTCAAAGACTCAGTGTCTGCAATTGCTTACATTGACTAGATGCATGTTTTTCATATTGTATGCCATACTTCATAATAGAACTGGTCCTAATTCACCAAATTTGATGGTGATCTCTGATGCTCTATTAGTTTGAGCTCACAGCACTGATTTTCATTTCAGTTCATATTTTGGCTTTGAGTTGGACAGGCCAGAACTTAGTTTTTATTTCTCTATCAATTTGAATCATTCCTGAACAGTTCTTGCTTGAGTTTCCTGGCTGATTACAAGAGGTTTTCCTCTAGATCATGGCAGTATATAACATAGTCAAAGGTCAAGGAAACATCTTCATATCATTGCAGATTCATCCTTTGTTGATGGTATTTGCTGGATAGTTAACTGTGCCAATTTTCCACCACAATCAGCCTTTTGATTTTAAGCCAGATTATTTGAATTTGGTTTCATCTGACCTCCCTCCATATACCTTTTGAGTCACTGATGTTTGCTTTTTGCCAAGCCAGTCTTGCCTGAATGTATTTATTTTTTCACCAGTGGCTTGTTGCATATCACCCTGTCTTTAAAGCTAGCCGTGTGCAGTACTGTGGAAAGTGTACTTGTGTGAACTTTAACTTCAGCCTCTGAAGAATGCAACTCATTCAGCATTTCAGATGGATTAGCTTCTCAAACAATTTTTATTTTGGTCCTGCCAATTATTTTGATGGGATGGTCAAACTCAGGCAGAGACTGTGTTGTATGGCACTTCCTGTAGTTTTCACGACTGTTTTTACTGCGCTTAAAGTAAATTCATGGCTTTTGCAATTTTTTATATCTACTTTCTTCATTGTGCGTTTTTAATGATACAATCTCTGAATTATGTAGATGGTTCTTTTCCCATTTGTCACAAGCAGCACTAAATGATGATACAAAATATACACAAGTGAGATAGAAAGCATTATGGTAGGTAGAATAAATTGCCAAATTTATGGTTAAAAGCAGAAAAAAATGGATTTACTTGGACGATTCCATCCTGAACATTAATAAGACAGAAGACAAATTTATTGCCTGAAATGAAAGGACATTTTTGAGTAAAAGGTCTTTTTAGAAAGAAATTCACTCTTGTACTCAGACTCTGTGTCATCGTAGGAAGTTGAAGATGTTTAATATATTATTTGATGCAGAATTGTATTCATTTGAGAAAGATTTGCAAATAACATGTCATTTTGAGTTTTCTTTAGATAAATTATTATGCATAATGAGAATAACGGGGTGATATTTTATTTATTTTCATAAGTTTTTAAAAACAATTTTTCGAATTCCAAAATAAGCCTTTCAGTGGTTATTATGTGATTTTAGAAGTCTTAGAGATAGATAATGGGGCCAAGTGCCATTAAAAACACAAGTTTTGTCAAATTTGAATCAATCCAGGAGTCGTTTTAGGTAATTTCCTTATTGCTTTTATCACTATGTTTGAGCTGATGCATTTTTCAGGTTTTATCTGTACCTTTTATTAAAAGGTGAGGCACAAGCAAATTGAAAAAATAAGGCAAGCAAATTGAAGAGAGGAGCAAATTGAATCAATGAACATGGGTAATCATACATATACAGTTACTGCTACAGTTGCTATGAATGTTAATTTTTCAAGAGTAATTATTTGAAACCGTAGGAGGGGTTCCTATTATGGATAGTTCTAGATCTTGGTTTCAGATATTTGTGGGGAGGTAGAATAGGAGGAATGACTACATGTGTGTGTGTATATGTCTGTGTATATATATATATATATATACAAAATCTTAGCATGAGGTCCTAATTGCAAAAAAGAAAATCTCTTGATAAAATATTTTCCATTAGCGAGGAAGAGAAAGCAACAAAATTTCATGAAATTATCCAGAATCATCTAGATTTTATTTTTGATTATCTAAACTTATATCTAGTATCTAGGTGCTTATTTTCAGACAGACATACATTTGATGAATTATAATAAAATCATTATCTATTTATTATATTATTTGCATGTTTGTTTTTATACATTATTTAGTAAGCAATTATCACACTATAAATTATTTACAAGTTAATTGTTAATGCTTTAAGAGTTTAATATTTTTTTTTTTTGGAACGAATTACTGAAATACGAATTACTGAAATCCCATTGGCTTAATTATTCACTTAACGAATTTTATTTGATGAGATGTTTTACTGAATCGATTGTCCTTGTTAGGTGAGGTATCACCATGTGTATGTATATATATGTGTATATGTATATAATTAATGAAATAAGTAACAGTTAGATCTGGGAGATATGTAGTATCTCCATGAATAATCAGTTTTATAATTTGAAAATTTTTTCTAATAATACATACATACATACATACATACATACATACATATACATGTATATATATGTATATATATCAATAGTCTGGAAAGCTTTACAGCTTCAAACACTAAATATATTAAAAACAAGTGCAAAATTTATATCATTTCAGTCAATTATTTCCAAATATCTGTTAATGCTATTCATGATAGTTTTCAAGGGTTTTTTTTCATACAGAATTAGATATTATGGTACTATGAGTAAATTTTCTCTTGTTGGGATCACCAGTTGTTTACCATGTAACTTGTTCGAGTATTTAAAAACAAAACAGTTATATTGACATGGCACCCCAGCAGTATTGATCAAACACCACCATCCTTCCATTTATGATTTTAATATTTAGTTTTGTTTCATTATTTTTAGGTCCATGCCATAATACATGCAGTTCGTTATTCATTTATATATATATATATATATATATATATAAATGAAATGACAATTCAGAAGACCTTTTTGTATGCAAATGAGATGTCTCAGTTTATTTTGAAGTTATACCAATTCATCATGGCTTCTTCAGAAAAATGATGGCTATACAAGAAATTTTCTATTATATATATTTTGTGTTTGGTTGGATATTCAACTATCTAATACACTTAACATTCACCCAATTTAGTTGTTGATCACTAAACCCATCCACAACCAGACATTGACTCCATATAACATACAATTTCATGTATCTCTAATTTTTTCTGAAGATGCCAAGATGAATTGGCAAAACTTCATATTAAACTAAGAAATTTCATTTGAACACAAATAGATCATCTGAACTGCCATTTCATTTTAATATTGTCAGATAAATTGTAATCCACATCAATGCACTGATCATATATACATGCATACGTACATACATGCCCTGAGTTACTTGACACATGCCAATCTTCTCAGTAGACTTGTGAAACACTGGTAAATTATTTTTTCAGTTGTAAGCGTCCCTGTGGTGATTTAATTTTTTTTAGTTAACTGAGCAGAGACATCTTACATGACATGACATTGACCTTTCTACTGGTTTGGTATATGCAACTTTTTTTCAGACTTTTGTGAACAGCTTCCTTCACCCAAGTCCATCTCCAGTGAAATTCCGTATTATTTGGGCCTAAAGATGCCAATGTACTTCTTTTTCTTCTCCAAAATGTTTAGCCATGCCCAACTTTGATTTAATCTGAAATATGGATTTCTGGTGTTCTTCCAGTTTAATACAGTGTCAACCATAAATGAACTCACCCCCATATCACTTTTTTTACAGATAGGTAATTTTCTTCTAAACCAAACGCAGCAGGATTCTCTATTATTTCTATTGGGACATTACTCAATCAAAACAGATTTTATCAGATCTTATCTATGTCCAAACTCTACAGCATTGAAACCCTGTTGCCAAAAATAATTTTTCCATTGGGGTATTCTATTTTTGGATGGCAACATATTCATATTTTTTACCTCAGAGTTTCAATGCTTTAGAGTTCTACTGGGAATGTTTGGTTTAGATGAGAATTAACTTTCTATAAGAAATCAAAAAAAGATGTAAGGTTGTACTCACTTATGGGTGATATTGATATCTGAGGAAGATTGAAGAATGTATTGACCAAAATATATTGATAAAATCCTCAAGGATCAGTCAAAATGCCTCATCTTGGAATTTCAGACAATATTTATCGCATTTTAAGTCTATATTTTATAGCTAAAGGATGAAATAAAGTTCAGTTTCTTTGAATATCGTTTTAAAAGCAAGATTTTCTGGGTTTTAACCATTATATTATTATTCAGAAAATCCTTGGAATAACACTGTTTCCTGAATTTCTCGAACAACCATTTGGAATCATCTATTTTGAATGGCTAAAAGTGGGTAATTTTTTCAAAATATGGCTGAACTTGGGTATTCCATTTCTAGATAACAATATACGCTCCAAAAAGTAAAGATAAAACATGTTGAGATCTGAATGTTAAATAACATTATTCTTGATCTAAAAATAAAATTCTTTATATATATTTAGAAATATTTATATGTATATATATATATATATATATATATATATATATATATATATATATATATATATAATATACCAATCAGTTATTAACAAAATTATAAAACCCTTTTTCAAGATACTGGTTTTGAAATCATGTCCAGCATACTAATTTCCTCCCTTTTAATAAATCTAGCTACTTTTTGCTATTCAAAATGGTTATTCAAGAAATCCAAGAAACTGCGTTAGTTCAAGGATCGTCCATTATACATACAAACTCTTGTTCGGACAATCTAATCTCTTCTTCCCATCTTCAATTTAACACAACGCTTCACCCAATTCATTCTACAGCCTTCCCAGTGGTCTATCAGTCAATGTTTGGCTTTTGGATTTCAGGATGGGCACCTCATATATCACCGTTAAATTGGTACTATACAGTTTTTCTTTATTGTCCCATCTAACTAAATGCTGTGACAGTGTCAGCATTTTGTACGAGCCGGGGCAAAATTAAGCCTGAAAACTTTGAGGATGATCAAAGTTTTTATATAAGAAATGATATTAGGACTAAATTTTGAGAGCCTTGGTGAGCTTTGGGTGAGGCTCGGGTAAGGCTGCTGGGAGCCAGTGAGGAAGTGTAACAGACTATACTATAGCATTATCAAATATCCTGGAAATGTCTTCTAACATTTTTAGTCCAATGCATAGTATTTACTAAAGGAAATATGTAACTAATTCTGTTGGTAAATGTTCTCTGTTAAAACAAACCCAACACTGTTAAAGCATATTCATACCCTGTGGGTTTTTTCTAGTTCATTTTTCTGAATTATGCATAAAAAAACGATCAGAAGAAGTATTTCATGTAAGTATATTTTTCTCACCAATGATTTTGCAAGAACTAGGATGAAAATCTAGTCTGTCCATTCATTCTATTTTATCCATGTGTTATGAAAGTGATCATGTATGACTTGTCAATCTTATGGTAAATAAGCGACTGCTATATCATGGTTATTTGTTTTGCTTATTGAGAAAAATGAACCCACTCTGTGTGTGTGTGTGTGTGTGTATATATATATATATATATATAATGTATGTAAGTATGTATATGCATATACACACACATATATATGTATATATATATATATATTATGAAGAAATATGAACTTACTATTTGTGTGTGTGTACATATATATATATATATCAAGAAATATGAACACTTTTTGTGTTTACATGTGTGTGTATATATATATATATATATATATATGTATGTTTGAGTTTTATGACATTTAGGAAAATTTATTTTACGTGTTGTACCTTCATCAGAAATAATGTTAAAAAAAATGAAAGTTTCAAAAATAGCATTCAGCATTCATGCCGTTATGGGTGAAATAGATATTATTTTGGTTTTGTTATCTTTGGGATTTTTTTGCAGTGGCAGTTACAATAGGGTGACTGGTATAAATCGTATTTTGATTATTTTTCATTTCTTGTCCATTTTTAAAGCTTTTATTATTCAACATTTCTGATGAAGCCATATAGGCGAAACACTTAATGTCATAATACTTTGATATTGTCAGATTCTATATCCAAGTAATACACTCACACAGTTATATATATATATGTATATGTATATATATATATATATATATTATATATTTATATATATATATATATATATATATATATATATATATATATATATATATAAGAAATCTGAACACTCTTTATGTGTGTATGATGATAAAAAAAATAAATATATATATATATATATATATATATATATATATATGATTATAAATTGCATTATATCATACAGAAACATGTATTTGAAATCATCTCCCATTGTTACACGGTTAATGTATCATACGACCTAGACAACATAAATAGAAAAAAAATTGAAGAAAATAGAGCTGCTTCAATGTAGCAATGCTTTTACCATCAAGTTGAACAGTTGCCGGTTATGCAAAGGCTCTAATAACTGCTTTCACTCCAAATTCTCATTCTGTTTATTCTGTCTATTCGTTTCTTTTAATGCAACAGCTTAATGGTAAGAGTATCAATCGCAGGTTCAATTCCTTCAGCAGCCCCATTTTCTTATATTGTTATTTTTATTTACATTGTCCTAGGTAGATGATTCATTAACTATGTGACGAATGGGGATCATTTCAAATAAATGTTTCTATACAATATAACGCAATTTATTATCATTCTGTCAGATCATATACATCCATTTCTTAATACACACTCACACACACACATATATATATATATATATAACATGCGTCCGTCCCATTCTGAAACAATAAATTTGATAAACCATTGCAAGAAATGAAGATGAAGATTTTTTTTTTTATGGTTTAGTCCACTTCAAAACATTTTTTCAACTTGACTTTTAAATCCGTTTTAATGATTTAAAAGCTGTGAACTACTAGTTGTTTGCTACGTGCTACCAATAACTACAAAATTTCAAATCAGTATCCTTTTTGATCTAGCCACTCAGAATAAAGAGACACTTGTCTGTTTTATGTTTACCCCATGAAATTGAATGTTTGAAAGTTAAAAAAAACCTTAAGCTACGGAGAATGCATTATATAGCTTCCCTGGTGATAAATAATTGTTCAGAAATTTGTGTGCCATATGTGCTGAGGATCAGTATGGCCAACCCAAAAAAGATTTTCCGTGTGAAATTGACCTTGAAAAAGCATCCAAAAATTCCAAAACACACTAAAAAAAACAATATTTTTTTATAGCAAAAAATAGCTAGATTTGTCTGAAATTGCTGGGAAATAGCGCTTAAAATAGGCTAAAAATAGCACTAAATGTCAGATGTTTGCACTGCTAAAACAATTGCGCTAAATCTGATATGAAAAGCACTAAATTTGCCACCATGTTGAGGTTAGTGATAAGTGGTTTCGGGTAATTTTACTGTTCGGCACTTCTAGTGAGTGGTAATTTGGTCATCTTTTATGATAATGCTTATTTCAGTGTTAATCTGAAATAACGATTCTACCAAGTACTGTATTCTTCACTTGATATGGCATGTTTTTTTCTGAAGTGTACCTACATAAATTACTTTTCTATCTATTGAATTGAGTGAAAAGTTGAAGTAAGCTAAGCTAAGAAAAAAAAAGTGATACGTTGATAGTCCTCTGAACTGCTTCTTGGAATTATTTCTTTTAGTTTAACAGTATGGTTACTTATTGATTGTATTCGCACTTCTATTAGAGATAACAGCAAAATCTTCAATTTTTCGTTAGAGGACAATAAAATTACTCAATATATAATGTGGCAAATTGCTAACATCATCTACCAATTTCTAGTTCCAGCCACAATAATCCTACTTCCTATTTTATGACGGAGAAATTTTTTTGTTTCTTTTTTTTGTGTAGACTGTGATTCTGCATAATTTGTAAGTATAGGACAACCAGTTTATGCTGAAAAAGAAATTTTGGTATGTTTTAGTCATTTTTTGGAATATTCGTTACATGCACGCATAGCGCAGTGGTTACAGCATCAGACAAATTACTGTTAATGATGGTTCTAGGTTCGATCCTAGTGCGAGACAGTATAACAATACCACTAACGCTAAAAAGGGGAGTACGGTCAATATACCCCCGTCGGATAAATAAAGGGTTCGGTTCGTTACTTCCCAAATCTACCAGATGATACCTGACGAAGGCCGTAGAGTGCAACGGCCGAGACGTTGTATGAAAAACAACAAAGACGAGGATGGTCCGAATATCAATAGAAATGAGAACAGTTAATTATGATAATAACTTGCATTCCAAGGGAAATTATGAATCACCATCATCCATATATATACTCATTCTTATCATGTAAATCTAGCATAAACTTTATTGTAAATTGAACCCTCCCCTGAAAACAGGGGGTGTCCAAAAATTCTAAGAAACCATTTCACTACCCATTGAGGGAGAGTGTGTGCGTATGTTCGGGATTTAAAGTGTTCGAATTGGTTTGATGTGGGTTGTAGTGATTAATAACTGCAACCACAATAACAGTTACATGAAAATGTGTTTTTTTTCCCAGGCTTCCGTTGACCAATGTCTTTTGTCTTGTTGGAATGATCAATTAAAAAATTGGAAAAAAAGGGGAATGAATGAGTAAGTTACTTCTCTTGCTTTTGTTGGGAACTAAAATACCCAAATTTTCAAAAAACAAGTATGGACACAAATTGAGGGACCAATTTAGCATAAACTCATATGGATAATTGAACCATCTACTGAAACCTTATTTTGGTGAGGAAAAAAACAAAAAAAGCATTTCCTCAACTCTGTAAGGGGAGTGTGTGTGCAAAATTTCAAATTTCAATTATGAACTGTGTTAGGGCTAGGTAAAGTCCTGATATGTAGATACATGGATGATTATAAATGTGTTATATTACTTGTAAACTCTATTTGGAATGATCTCTTGTTATTACACAGAGAAAGTATCATTTGGCCTTGACAGCATAAATAGAACAAACAATTTTAAAAAATGGGGCTACTGCAGGAATCAAACTTGCAACTGATAGATAGCTGCTTCAATGTAGTGTTGCTCTTATCATTGAGTTTAACAGTCACCAGTTATGCAAAAACCCAAATAACTGCTTTATCCTCAAATTCTCATTTTGTTCATTCACTGTCAATATCTGCTCTATTTGTTCCTCAATGTGGACAATCATATTATCAAGGAATGGATATATAATCTGACAGAAATGATGATAAATGCATCGTATTACTTACAAATTAGATTTTCTGTAATTGTTTATTCTATTTATGCTGTCTAGACCAAATGATACTTTCACCATGAAATAAAGGGAGGTCATTTCAAATAGTGGTTCAAAGTAAAATAATGCATTTATAGTTATTTCTATCAGATTATACATCCATTTTTCAATAATATAGATACATAGATACATATAAATGTCAGAATACAGGAATAACCTAAACCCAATATATAAACCAGTGTTGTAGGTAGCAGTGGTTGATAATTATAATTAAAAGATTTTTTATAATCAAATGGATGTATAAGGCTGAAGCGAATCATTTTTTTTTTTATGCATCCACGCGCTTTTCAGTTGGTATGTTGAATTTCAATTTTCTCAGTCATATCATGTTGGATTAATATGAAACTCGGACCTAGACTTTTGGGTGAATCATCCTTATCTTCTTCTTTTCCTCCTTCAATAACTACTACCTCTGATGGTGGATGTATCATTTAACTTATGGTTCTTATTTATTCATGTATACCTTTATTCACATTAATTATCAAATTATTTAGTATTTAAATTTTTATAAGTGTGCATGTATGAATTTGAAAAAAAAATTTATTTAATTTTAATAAAACATTTTAATGTATGGATTCTTCGAATCTTCCAATCTCTCTAATACACAGATTCCCCAAATCTTTTGATTATTCAAATAAATTATTATTTTCAATACACTGATTGATATGAATTATAAATATATATAAGTGATTTCTATACTGAAAAAAAGTTTTCTTGTAAGAAAAGAAAAAAAACAAAAGAAAAGTAACAAGCAAAATCCTATTTAAAAAAAGTGGCAGGATTTTTGTGACTGGAACTAAAAGTCAGATGACATCACTCTTTGCCTCTCTATTAATCTGATGCAAAGAATAATTAAATGATGAATTTTGGTTCAAAATCAAACTGTTTTCGCTAGATATTTGATGCAATAATAGTTGCAGTCTTTCAACAATAACTTTAAAGCTGTACATCTCAGCTTAGAATAGAATTTATTAATTGAAATAAGAACCACTGGAAGCTATGCATTTCTACCAACTACAAACTTTATTTGATTCAGGAGTCCTGTACCAATGAATTCTTTGAAGACACTTTTAGCTGTTGATTGGTTATTGCTGACCTTCCATTGCAGGAAGTGATTGAAAGGCTTGAAAAGATGGTTTCATTTCAGCGGAGTCATCTGGGAGATGTGGTCAGGCATTGTCATGGAGGAGAATCATTTCTTTTGATTGAGCAATACTAGATGTAAACAGGTGATATTTATTTGCTGTGATGGTTTTGGCAAGATCTAAGAAGTTGTAGCGGATGACTCCACCCCACCAACAGTTGTATAGAATCCATTTTTGTCACATATCACAATGCAATCAAGAAATGGACCATTTTGTAGTGCAAAGGAAGTGCAGAGCAGACTTTGTTACAGCATGTTTCCTCTATTGTTACTCAGCTCATTTGTCAATTTTTTTTTGTCTTCCATTTTTTTGCAAATGCTGAACAACTATTGAATGGTCAACGTTTAGTCATTCTGCAACCTCTCAAGTTGTTTCGAGTGTGTCCGCTACAGTAATAGCCCTCATAAGGTTGTTGCCAATCACAGAACACATACTACAACCCTCCTCATGTTCAAGGCCCTTGTCCCTGTAACAAAATTTTGGGAACCAATATTTAGCTGTATATTCAATGACTGAAAACTTCATTGAAATTGTGAGCAGTTTTTGCCACTTAACCTCTCCTTTTAAACTCATGTTATTGAATTGATCAGATTTGCCTTTTCCCCTCTTTAATTTGATGGCCTGCGATAATTAGTGAAAATAAACCTTTGCCATAAATCAGTAGAATGAAATACACATTTAAAAATGATATAATACATGGGCAAAGTTAAATCTAGTTTATTAGAAAATAAGCATCAAAATTTAAAATAATAAAAAAGCAATTATTTTTGTAGGTAGCTGATAGTTTTTTTCACTTTGGTAAATGTTTTCTATTCTTGTTTTTTTTTTAATGATTTTAAGATCTAGAGGAATTCTATTTGAAATGATGAATAATTTTGTTTAAATGTGCAGAAGATAATTCATTAGCTTAAATAAATACTCAAACTATATCATAACATTTATCATGTAATATCCTAAAACCTTAAAAATGTGTTATGAAATATAAGGAAAAATAGGTGCTTTAGTAGAAAAGAAAATGTCATATTGAATTTTCAATGTGCCATTTTTGAAAATTAAAGAAAAATAGAGTTTTATTTAAAAGAAATCAATTCATGAAAATTTTGTTTCTTCAATAAACTGATACAAAGAAAAATATTGACATTGTTTAGGGATTCTTATAGCTGAAATCAGCTAAGAGTAAGGAGCAAATGCTTTTTTTTATAAAATGGCTCTTTCATAGCTGAGAGCAACTACTGGTGAGTGGGTGGTAAATATTTGCAACTGCATCAGAACCATCAGTGAGTAAATGTGGGGAGCCTTTCCTGGTGAAAAAAAGACTTCCTGTTTTCTTTCTATCATTGCATGTAGACGCCATCATCCTATCAGTTGAATGAGATTAACAATCACACACATATTTATATGTTACACTCTCAGATTTCCTTAGCTTGGTTGCAGGTATGCGCTTCTATTGACTGTCATAATCTCTCTCAAAAACTTGTACCAAATGAACTCAGTAGGCTGAAAAAATCCAGTTTTATAGAGAATATTAAACTAGATTTATTTAAGACCCATTAGCAGGATATTGTAGACTTGTGCAAACGAAAAATAATCATGACACACGCAGTTGTATAACTGTCTTTGCAGATTGAGTGTCTTTTACGTGTTGAACTTTGAGAGTTCATTTCTGCAGTTTTTTTCCACACTGGGCTCTAGTTCTATTGCATATTTTACATTACTAAGATGAACGGATAGACAGACTCTGAGCCAATTTGATTATTCTGCATAAATGATATGCTCATTTTGTATCTCCAAAGGATGCAAACTATAACACAAAGTAAATTCATTAACTATGAATAAAATGCATATTCACAGCCATTTTAAGTGCCACTAGTCCTATTCATCTAAAAGCCTTTCTTCTCTACTTTGATGACTTACGCATCACACTTGGTCATATAGTATACCAAATCTCTTATTGTCACTCAGTCAATAGAATCAAGGGATGACAAAAATCATCAAACAGACTTATTAATCATTAAAAATCTTTTTGGTTGATATGTCATAGAGAATTTCATGGTTGTATACAGTTTTCTAAAAAGACATTTTATTGCACAATTCTTTTGCATGAGAAGTGTTCTGTAAAAACTTGTAAAAATCATGTGCATGGCAAAAGTTCCTTCTTTTGATGTAAGAACAACATTCCAAAAAGCTAAAAAGGACTTTTTAATTATCATTCTTAACATTATCTAATAATGAAAAATATTTCTAGAAATTTCATCTTGCTTGCTTTGTGTTACATTAAAGCTCAAAATTCATAAATTAGACCCGTGGTTTCTAAACTTTAAATACTCAAGGACCTCTTCAGTAAAGGAAATCATTTAGCAGACATTTATTTTTAGCATCTACTTATTATACTGCACTTAGTGAACTACAATAAAAAGAAACATTCTGAATGGATCACATTTATTCAAATTCTAATACATGGTACAAGTCTGTGTACAATAATTAATTTTTTTCCACTTGCTATGTAATGGGTGATGATGTTTTTTTGCCACAAGATTTGCAATCTCCCCTGAAGATTAGTTGTCTAATCCTCATGGGTTTTCGGACCCCTGGTTTGAAAACCACAGTCTTAAACCATTTGTTATTTGCCCTGAGAGAATGGGCATGTATTAAAGAAATTTAATTCTTCTATTAAAAATTATTTCTTTTTTGATAAGAAACAATGGGAGGAAGTCTGATGTCTGGTATTCTTTGATGCTCATGCAAAATTTTTATAAATTTGATTACTTTTATCAACAGTCACAAAACATTTTTTGAGTTGAATTGATTAAAACTAACATAACCTTCCTTAACTATTCCATTGTACAAGGAAACGTATGACTAATAAGAGAGAAGTCTACATTTTCCAGCTCGGAATGGTGAATGAATGGCACACATGTCTAAAGTGATTCGTGAAAACTTTTTATTGGCATATAGAAGATGATTTTTTGTTTGTGATTTTATCAAAAAATGGATATCGTTAACTCATCAGCTATTGCCTCAGTTATTAATTGTCTAAACAGAATTCTTCAGGAATGCTTTCAAGCGTTTTGTGCTTTCCCAATAAAATATTCAGTAAAATACAAATATGATTGAATGATGATCGTATGTTTAAAAATTAGAAGAAAAAAAATTAATTTTTAGAACAAAACAAAACAAGTACACCTTAGGATGTAGGGTACATTTGAATTCTGCAATATGTACCATCAGATTTTTGTGGGCATCTTCAAGAGAAAGATTTAAAAATAAATAGAGATTATTTTTGTGAATTTTTAAAAAATGATCTAAGGAAAATAACCTCTTTGCTTTAGTCATTGGACCCCAGTTTTGTATGAGTACCAACAGTCATCTAGTCAGACTCACACAACTTGAAAAAGCCATAGCCAAAGGGGTGGAAGAAAAATCTGGTATGTTTATTTTCTCTGGAATGAGGCCTAAATATTTGACGGGAACCTCTGCTAGAGGGTGAGAAAATTGAAAGAAGTAGTATATAATGGCTTGTTGGCTGGGTGTATATCAAGCTAGAATAGATCCCAGCACTATATAGTATTCTTTGCTCGACAAAGAAGGTATTTGAGAATTCCCTCATGTATAGAGTCGAATTGGTTTCCTCTCTGTATCTAATATAATCGTTTTTCTGTAATCATTTTCTGAAGAAGTGCAGTTGTTTTTTTATTTTGTTATGGATTCTACAACTGATGAAGGCTCAGGAATAGATTCACTGGAAAATTTTGGCAACAACATCAAGAACGCAAGGAGTTTGATTGATAAAACAAAATTTTGTATTTCATTTAGATGCTTCATCTACTTTTTTTCAAGAATTATACTCAAACAATCTACAGAAACCCCATATTGGATTGATATTTATTCATCATCATCAGTCTTCTATTGGTCGTCGTTGGACATAGACCTTCCCCATGATTCACAAGGCCTCTCTATTGTGGACGTCACTGAAACAATACTTTCTGAACTTCTCTAGTTCATCTCTCCGTTTTGTATTCTGCAGGCCTCAGTTATGCTTTGATTTCTGGGAATCCATGTTGTAAGTTGTCTGCCATTCTTGCAACATGACCAGCCCATGGCCATTTGAGTTTTCTAATGGATTCTGTGATGTCTTGGATTCCTGTTTTTCCCCAGATATATATTTTGCTGACTTGTGATTTTTCCATGTGAGGTTGAGAATGATTCTTTTATGTGGACATGGCATGCTTCTCATTTAAGAATATAGCTTATTCAACAAAACTGAGAAAACTCATTCTGATGTCAAAACTGTGTAACAATATGGGAAGTACTGAAGGAATCAGTTTAGGATAAACTGGCAGAAACCTTAGGAAATTTAAGAGAATTTCAAATGGAGTGAATATTTTAAAGGTTGATGCACAATTGATGGGACAGTTGTGTAATGGAGATGAGGACCACTACCAGTTTCAAGTGGCTTGCTTAACAAATTATATATACTTTTACCTGAGAAATAGTCAGATTCCAGACCATATGAATCCTATGCCGATCAGATCTTCACACTAAGACGCATCTGAGAAATGTCTGGTTATCATTCTCTGAGAGGGGAATTTCATTGGCTTTAAAAAATTGTTCTACAGTATCAACAGACCTATGCTGTGGAGTGTGCTA
Source organism: Thysanoteuthis rhombus (assembly GCA_963457665.1). Taxonomy (NCBI): domain Eukaryota; kingdom Metazoa; phylum Mollusca; class Cephalopoda; order Oegopsida; family Thysanoteuthidae; genus Thysanoteuthis; species Thysanoteuthis major. The sequence goes on along the minus strand of OY735216.1, from coordinate 40,970,671 downwards.
CTCTCATATGATGTAACTGAGACTGTAGTAAAAGCAATGGAAACATTTACAGTAATTCTCGTCGCATATGCACAGACTATGGCTACTGTGATTGGTTTCAGGTTCTAACTGGTGTTCACCAAGGCTGTATTCTGTCTCCAATATTGTTCATTGTCACTATTGATGAGGTTCTCAAAAAAGCAATGGGGAATTGGCCTCATTTGGCACGGAGATAGAAAAATGGTGGATAGAGACTTTGCTGATTATAGAGCAGCAATATCAGGTAAAACTCTTCAAAACCTTGTGGGTGCAATTGGAGATTCTGCTGGAGGACTAGGATTAACAACCGCCAAACTCTGAATGACATTCTTATAAGTCAGAAAAAAAAAAAAAAACAGGTCTGGTTGATCACCCAATAGAAACATGACCGATGTCTTTTGGCTGCATGCCATGTGAATAAGTTACTTTTCTTGCCTTTGGTTGGATCCTTGAAAAGTTTGAATTTTCAAAAAACAACTGGGCACAAACTAGTGACCAAATAAGCATAAACTTACATTATAAATTGAATCCCCACTAAAAACCTATTTAGGTTGAAGGGATTTGAAAAAAAAAATTTTTTTATAGACAAAATAATGAGTAAATGTTGAAAATTTCAGTTCTTTAGCATCAGTGGTGTAACCAGTACACATCATACATACATACTTAGTCAGCTGGACCAATTTGAAAACTGAAGAAACCTATTTTGATAGTTTTGGTGACAGTTTCTAATAGTTAATGACTTCATCTACCTGGGTGACTTAATTAATGATCAGGGTGATATGGACTTAAAACTGGAGAATTGACAAAGTGTCAACATCTCTTAGAAGGCTTATCAAAATCTGGAGAAGCAAGAAATTCTCCCTGAAAACCAAGGTCCTGTTTTACAAATTCTAATGTCCTTTCCGCCTTGCAGTGAAACATGGCACTTGGAATCCAGTCACAAGAAGAGAGTGGATGTGTTTGACATGAAATATATAAGGAAAATACTAGGCGTCAGGTAGAACAACAAAGTTAGGAACCAAGCCAATCTACATCCAATTTTGAATGATATATGACTGTATGACCGATAATTTTCAAAGAGAAAAAATTTGAGTGAAAGGAAAAAAAAAATATTTCTATGATTTCTATATTACATACTTTTAATTTATAAAAACAAAGATATATTCCAAAATGCAGAAAGCCTCCCATGTACTAGGCTAATATTTCCAAGTACTGTGGGGTATTCTAAACGGAAAAATGGAAACAAGGCTGGCTGAAAAACGACTGGTGATGAACTGACTGAGAAGACCTCTGATGGGTGAATAAAAGCTGGATTCAGTGGTATTGTGCAGCAGCCACCTCTTGTTTTTTAAAAAAAAAGCCAAAATAAATGAATGAACCAGAATACATTTCCCAAACTCTGTAATGGTTGCTGTCCAATCCTGTTGACATTTGTCAGTTCCAAATAATAGGGAAATGGCTTGTATTCTGTCAGCTCCATCACCTAAAAAGTTAGCACAACACCCCTGGCTTGAATGATATCAGTGATCAATAATCTTAATGGATTATCCAAGTATAGACAATTTTCATATTTTATTCTTTTCAAAACATCAGGGGGTAATTAATTCGTAGAATAACTTTTGAGTTTGGATGAAAATATTTAGGCATCTTGTTATATTTTAGAGCAAGAATGAGACTATCCTGAACTTCTTATGCCTAGCAGTACCAATCGTGGAAGATAAGTGGCAACAACTAAGGTTACAATTTATTCTATCTCTGAGCTAAATGTGGAGTTTTTATAGCTTTTATAAAGCAGAAAAAATTCTCCTCCACTTGCTAATGAGGTTCTTCGCTAGCTATATATATATATTTATATTTATATATATATTTATATTTTACATCTTTTTGTGCAATGGTACTCTAGCTTTAAGGATGATATCTGGCATATTATGGATACTTGCCCAGTATATTTAGAGATTTTTTTCCTAGGCTGTATAAAAGAGGAAAAAAAAAAAAAATTTTATGATTCCTATGTTACATACTTTTGATTTATAAAACAAAAAATATAATCCAAAATGAATCATTTGATGGAAAAATGATCTGGTAGAAGGTTGAACAAGTTCATCTGGTAATGGATTGCAGTTATTTTAAAATTTCTCTCTTCAAGTAACCGATAATGTTCTCATACACATTATCAGTAAAAGAAAAAAATATTGCTTAATTTTGGTGATTAAGTGGGAACCTGAGATGCTCTGGTTTTGAAATGAATAACTAGCTTGCGAGCACTCATTTAAAAATCATGACGTACTTTAACGATATTTTTAATTTTTCAAATTTTATTCTCAGATGAAGTATTGAAACTTCATTATTAATTTTGACTTGTTTTTTGCCACACTGCTTACAATCAAGACCTAACAGTCTTCTCATACAACATTATTTCTAATTTTTCATATTTCCTCCCAGAAAACTATAAAGTTCTCATTGATAAATGGTGTATACTGGGACCCCTCTGACAGGAGGTTGTAAGTTCAATTCTCACTGTGGACTTGCTATTCATTTTCCAATCGGCCTGTTTAATCGCTGTCATCAGATTATGGTCTGAAAATTAATTTATGTAAATAATCAATTTTAACAATTTTAAGATGAATTATGATTAAGAATAATGAATAATTATCAATAACACTGCTAGTTATTCATTCAAGAGAAAAAAGTCATGTGACCAACGTCTTTTGGAGGTAATCAATTGAAAAATTGGAGAAAAAAAGTGATCCATGAATAAGTTACTTCTCTTGCCTTTTGTTGGGCAGTGATCACAAAAAAGTCTGAATTTAAAAGAAGCAAAACAGGCATGAATGTTACCAGACACAAACTAAAAGACCAATTCAGCATAAACTTACATTGTAAATTGGACCTCCCCAATTTATTATTGGGAAGAACTGAGAGAAAAAAATTTTTTTTTGTAGACATAATAAGGAGTAAGTGTTTAAATTTTCAACCCTCTAGCTTCATTGGTACGTCCTGTATGAGTGATAGCCAGGCAAACCTACTTAAAAACTGAAGAGACCTACACTCAGTTCACTCTGAGAACAGTTCATTACAAACTTATTCCTATATATAACAATTGGTGACTAAAAAAAAATCAACGGACAGATATACAGGTACAACACCGATTTCCCGACACCCTAGGTTCCAGAACCAGGCCAGATTATCAATTTTGCTCGACTAACAGGGGTCATACAATAATAATTCAATAATACGCCTCTGACCAGCTGATCATGCAAATGTCATATCTCTAAAGCATTAGGACTATTATTAAATTTGTAAATGCTGGACTACAATTTTGAAACTCATTATTCTTGGTTATCTCCTGCCAGGGATCACAGTCGGAGAAATGAAAATATAAATATAAATGTATTTACTTATTAGAATGAAATAAGCCCTTGTGTATTTCTCACATGAGTTTTCAAAGATTTGGAACTTTAACTCAGTCAGTATGAAACCCACCAACTGATCATTTGGTAAAAGTTTCATATACAGATATTTCATTCCAGCCTGAATGAGTTGAAAAGTAAAATTTTTCACTTCACAAAACATGCTTGAACTCCTTTTCAATTCTCCTTGATACTCACTGTAATTTTACCTGTAAAATGAGGACCTTTACCCCCTGACAACGTTTTTGGCAAAGTTCTTGTAATAATTCAGTATACATTGAATGTATCACCCAGAATAAAGCTTGTTCCTTGTTGGATCTAAATATATTCCCCAGCTATAAATATATACATTTGCAACTAAAAGCGAAAATTCATGAAACACTTTTTCTTTGCTATTTATTCCTGATACTATTTATCCAAATAAACTCATGGAATTAAGTTGTAAAAAGTGATTTAAAAGTTTCAAATAGCTGGTGAAATTTGAGCTTCAACAGCAGCAGCAGCAGCAGCATAAGTCAGTCTTAATGATTATCTCCCTGTGAAATTTCAATAAAATAGAGTTTACAAAATCTAAAGCAAACATTTGCCTTTTTTTGTGCTAAAGGGTTCTTTCACTTCTGATGAATTTTAAAAATCTGACAGGGGTGGTTTTGTTAAATCTGCCCAAAATCAACCTGCTTGGAACTTGACATCCCTGGGGATTTTTCTGTTTGTCAAACACGTTCTCATCGATTTGTACAATGAAAAAAGGTCCTTCAATCTAAATTGGTTTCTGTAGGTAATTTTTTGAACAAATATTCTGAAACATTGATAACCACCTCACCACTGGATTCTTTTGAATTTCTTAACATTTTGTCTCAGGAAGATTTAATGACCATATCCATATCAGTTATATGAATTATTGTATGGTCAACTCCTGCGCCTCAAGGATACTATCTCCAAAAATTGAACACTCTTTGTCCTTTATTGATTGGACTTCTGTCATTAACTTATTGTGGGTGCATAAAGGAGCTTCATGCCTTATAAGCTTCTTCTCTCATAAGAAGTTTATAGTGGCTTCATTTGCTCAACAGCCGTCTGCAACTTTGTAAAAATTCATGTTGAAATAATGATTAAGGAGTTCTGATTGTTCTGTTGTGTAAAATTGAGTGGAATAGTTTACATATCAAATTTTAAAATGGTATATGCTTTGTAGTTTCGAGTAGGGTCATTAATATTCATAGAGTTTTTAGGATGACTTGTTGTTTACTGTTAATACAATGTTTTGGCTATGTACTATTGGAATAGGGTGGTGGTGGTAAACAGAAATAGGGAACACCGTTGGAAACTTGAGAAAAATCAAAGAAGCAACATGAATCAACATGTTGTCCAAGTGTAAAGTCAGACAAATGCAGGGTTCAACTCAATGTAGTCCGGGCAATTGTTGCAAAATTTGTTTGTAATGGCTCACTTGGTGATAAAGGCATAAAAATTGACATAGTAATACTTCAAGGTGAACTGAAAAATTTCTGGTATGGATTCATTCTGAAATGAACTCTCCTTAGCAATGTTTGTCAGGCAATATTTTCAACCTAATAACAAGCCAATAAGCCTTCACATATTGAGTTTTTCAATACTTTGGTTTGATAAACACTTGAAAATATTTTAATTTAATCTCTGTTGATAACAAAACACTATCAGTTTAAAGTACTTAGTATAGCGAGGAGTCACCAGTTTGTAGGATGTAAAGTCTTTGTTGAATCCGAACAGCGATGGATTGTTGAGAGACGAGAATTTTGGATCCTCGTGGGTGATGTGTAGTGCCCTGTAGCTGTGGAAGGAAGGAAGCTGTATGAAGAGAACAATGAAATGCGCGATAATTATGAAGTTGGACGTGTATTGGAATAAAGAGGAATGAACATATACAAGAATTATGGCCAGACAAGAGACGTACGTTTAATACAAGAATAAAGATGAGGTACGTGTATGGGTAACTTTAATACGATCGATCGTGAGAAGTAATGTTTGGAGAAGATATTGTAAAGGTGGGAGTTCTCTTGTCTTGATAGTGTTGGTGTCAAAGTTGTAGCAGAGTTGTCTGAACGCGTGGATTCCGTATGGTTGGATTGCTCCCAGATACGTGGAAACCGGGTTCAGCGTGTGAGCCTTACTGCCAAGTAAGTGAGTTAACTTAGGGGCAATTCTCAGATGCTGTTAGACTCTCGACAAACAGGCATAGAACATGGAGTTTTATCCATGCATGTTTCACAAAGTGAAGACGGTGGTTAAGATCGGATCAGCCAGTGGGTTGGCGACATGATAACGATCTTAGGGAGATGAGAAAAGAGTGGCCAGCCACAAAGGTCGGGGCCAGAGGCATGGCCAGCTAGGAATACTCGCGCCAAGAAGCATTGGGCCAGGGAGAAGGAAAGAGAGAGAATGGCCGGCCGCAGAGGCCAGGGCTAGAAGCTCTGGGGTAACACATTCCCCGCAGCTGGGCCGAGTAATAATGGGAGAGCCCAAGGACGAGTCCAAAGACTCCCCAATGCGCTTAGCAAACGTAGCCTCAGTAAAACCTGATTGGCTAATGCTTGCACCGGCGCACTCGGTCTTTGACACCACCCACACGCCAATCTTAAGCCCATTCGACGGGTAAGTGTCAGTAACTGCGCCTTGGGCTCTGTCGTGGAACAGATACTACACTTTGATCTCGTCGATCAGGCCAGAAAAAGGGAGGTAATGAGCACTGGACCACGTGCGTCCAGGAATTTTATAGGGGTCGTCAGAGGAAGTGACGTTTTGGATATCTAGCTAAAAGAAGAGTTTCGTACTAAATTCCTAACTAAAAGTATAGGGGGCACAACATTAGTTTAAACTAAGATAATAAACAAGTGCCTTTTCATTTAAATTAACATTCATTTGACATCCCTTATATGTCGACAGAATATTTCTGGTCTCATTAATGGGCCAAAATATACTAGTTCTTTCATACCGAAGAATTGTGCTACATTTTGAAGTTGAAGCCATTTCATTTTTTATTAGTTCTGGAGAATTATGGGAATCATTGAAAACTGTGGTGAGCACATCATGTGCCTCCTACACTTACCAATGTGTGTAAAACTCGAAACAGTATCATTCTGAAGGCATGAGATACTGGTAAAGCTTGAAATTCCGGGGGCCAAGCCAGAGTTATACACCATTCAACTGTTGTATGGTTGCAACTGCGGGAACCAGTATATCAGTGTTAACTGTGTCAACTGTTATCTTGTTGAAGCCTTGCATGACAACAGTGGCAATGTGCATCATCCTTTAAGAATCTGCTTCTACATGAGTACAAGGGGCAAGGTTACTTGTTCCTCATACAAGGATACAAAGGACATATTGTCCATCTGTGAGTATGAGCTCTTGATTTGCAGGTACAGCGATTGTCATCTGTTCATAGCTCAAGAGTTAGAAGCTTAGTCTTGTCAGAGTCTGCTCTAAGAAACTGTTGCCACTTCTTTGGCATAAGACTTGCTGAGACCAACCTTCTTCTTTGAGCAGAACTTCGTTTTTTCCTAGTTTTTGACTTCAGACTGTTTCCAGTGTACTGCTCACAAACAATATCTACATGTCATTAATGGGTGTGTAGTGCCCCCTATACTTTTAGTTAGGAATACTGGTGCCAAGGAGCATTGGGCCAGGGAGAAGGAAAGAGAGAATGGCCGGCCACAGAGGCCGAGGCTAGAAGCGTACCCAGCTAGGGGTGCTGGAGCAAGTGAGCATTGGACCATGTGCGTCCAGAGATTTTATAGGGGTCGTCAGAGGAAGTGACGTTTTGGATATTAAGCTAAAAGTAAAGTTTCGTACTTAATTCCTTACTAAAAGTATAGGGGGCACTACAGGTGTATTCTCCTACAATATGTGGTATAAAAATCTTCAACACATAGTCTCCAAAAGTTATGCAACAATATGCCCATCAATGCTACACCATCAAAAGATATTCACCCGTGGTTGATCTTGTCAGACACATGGAGGTCACATATTTCTGGAGACAGTCCAAAAGATTAGATTTTTTATCTTGTCACAGATGACCAAGAAGCTCAAGCGTGAGACATGTGAACCAATAAAGAAATTGGCAACTCTCTACTCTTCTTTGTGTGCACCAGTTCTCAAAGGTAAGTGGAGGATCTTTCTCTGGATCGTTTGCTACGTGCTTCTGTTGTGCTTTCTTCAGCGTAATGTACAGAGAACAAACAGTTTCTTGATGTGAATTTCTTTGGGGCGTAATGTGGTATGCAGTCAAAAAACGATTGAGCTACCCTTGCAGTGGTGATCTATGCCTCTTAAAGGTATTCTGCCCAGATAATGCCTTTCAACCAATGACCAAGCAGTTTATAAGAGGTAAGCTTGGTGTGAAGGCCTCCAAATCTATCTTCATCATACAAAATCTTCAGACCATTGTAATTATTTCATCTTTGCAAAAAATGGCTGGTGTGCACTTCTGACCAGGATTTGGATGTTGCGCTCTCATTTGAACCATCTCAAAGCAGAGACGCAAAATTGCTGCAGAACGTACCTCAGCAGGAAACAATGGTAACATTGCATAGATAGATGGAAGATCAGCACCGTAAGCAGCCCAAGTCATGTTTGAGTGGAGAGATACTTCACCTGTATAGGATTGCTGAATGTGATCGAGCCAGTCATTTTGCCTGTTCATTCAGGAAATCACAGTGTGATGTGAGTTCACTAATGCTTGCAGAACATAAACATCAGCACTTGGCAGATCTGTTAGCGTAACACGGGTAACAGGCAAATATGTTACACTTCTTTGACCTATCACTGGACCAATGAATCTTGTGAAACCACATTCTTTATCATTGATCAAATAGTCAGTTGGAATATTCTGAAACAGGGATATGACTATGCCACAAAATGATCTTGTAGATGTGATGGAGCTTGGGTTAGGATAATAATCTGAAAAAGCAAAATCAACTGATTACATACGTGTACATATGCTATTGCTATGGAAGATGAATTTCTTAGCAACAGTTGTTTTAGACGGAGAGTTTGAGATTTCCACCATATCTGAAAATGATAAGTACTCATCAAAGAATTTTTGTGCCAAATTTCATGCTTTTATTACCAACTGAGCAATTTTTTCACCGACTGGCTGCAAAGCAAGACGATAATGGGAATCAAGACCTGACTAGGAAAAGAAAAGTATAGGAAAACAGTCTCGTTATAAGCGTTGCAAAATTAGAGGGAAAAATTCTGTTTACTACCATCACATGTATAGTTAATCTGCAGAAGGCCGTAGAATGGATTGGCCGAAACGTTGTGTTTACATGAAAGAAGAATGGTGGAGGGAATATTTTGTTCCGCTTTCTTGAAAGTATTACTCAGGGGAGTTAACTCATTTTGGACTCGACTTGTCAAAACACTATTTTTGCTCCATTTCGTTGTGTTCCAATGTTTTTTTTATTTGGACGTTGCCAACTAAAAATCGCATAATTTTCGTTGATTTTAGACAAGAAAATTTACATATAATTACCATCTATAAGCCATAAAGTCAGAATACTTGAATTATTGAAATAAAATTACCTAATAAGATAGCTCTAGGCTTTTTAGTGCCGATCCCATACACAGTTAACACTGTCAACTTCGACGGGTATATGCTTACTTTGTAAATGAACTTGAATATGGATGTGATCGAGGTCCACAGGTTTACGGTCAACACCGTTTATAATCAACTTTTTTTCATTAACAAAAGATATCCGGGTTTTGACAAAATAAGTTCTTGTTGAAAAATATGGAAATAACGTGACATGATTTCAGACATGGGTGAGAAATTATTTATTTGATTTACTACAGAAGAATTTTTTTTTTTTTTTGGTGAATAAGTGTAAAGGAAATGTACTCGTGGAAGAGAAGTAATTATAATTTTGATGCTTATTTTCACTGAACTTTACCAAGTTTATAGACGATTCGGTCCACTAACCTGGACGATTCGGACGAGAAGATTAATCAATAATTTAAGTTAATTGATTATTCAAGTATTGTTTTATTTCAAGTTTGCGAATATTCAGAGTGGTTTAGTTTGCGAACAGGATATTTTTTGTCGGAAAAGTTGTTGAATATTTAGTCAATCGTTTTGTGTTTTTATGTTGGGTGAATTTTCGTCATATTTTTTTGTTGGAAAAGTTCTGAAAAATGTTGTTGAACTCTTTGTTCCGCCCTTAATTTTGCGAATAACTTCTGAAGACGATATTTTTTTTCCTAGGAAAAGTTAAGTTGGGGACCTCCACGGACTTTTGACAAAATGCGTCAGGCCGGTAAAAAACACTTGAAATATGAAATCTATTTAATTTTATCGTTATGAAACTTCGGGGTTGTTGATAGATTCTATCAAATAGATGAAGGATTAAAGAATATTATCAACTAAAAAAATAATTTCTGTTGACATAATACACACAAAAACAATCTTACTTAAACTTGTTTTATGTTTTACACTTACTTCGCTCGCATACTGCAAGTAACCGTTGGAATAAACTGTGGGACAGGATTCTATTAAATTAGATATTAGAGGAAAGAACAACATTGGATGTATTCATGAATAATTTTACATAGATTTATTTATGAATAAATGAATAGATAAAAAAAAATTCTTCTTTTCTCTTTTTATATCTTCGATTTGGAGAAATCCTCCAATTTATTTTTGTTTCTTATTGTATCCAGATCCACCATAATAATTAAAAGAGTAAATTCGGTATTATCATTTGATACAGACAATCAACAAATAAAGAAAACGTCGGAGTTGATTAACTGATTCGGGTGGACAGCATACAATACAGAAAATATTCAAAACATGAAGGTAACACCATTGAATTCAACTGGTGCAATTAGGTGTGCGGGGTTCTATTTAAATTTAACTAAAATGTTGTTTTGTATTTTTTTTTTAACTAAAATGATTTTTTTTCATCAGGTTTTAATGTGGATTATTGCGAGAAATCAAATGAAATTAAAAAGAATTATCTTGAAATCTTCAACGAAACATAAACTCATACAAATAATTTGATATTTTCGTAATATATGTATATGTATATATATCAAATGATGTAATCCTGGGTCCAATATTTCATAGATGCTTTTAGAGAGGGTCGACATCCTTGGCGACCATTTCCGAAAGATACCCGATACAAAAGTTTAGAAAAGAAACTAATTTTGATGTTCACCGCAAGAAGCAGTAACTTTCCATGTACTCACGTACAATGCGATGTTGAATCAAGTTAGACACCCCCCAACCTAAAAATGAATATTTTCAAATAATTCAATAGCTTGGGTGGTGGTCCGAAATGCCCTGTTACCCTTTACCATTTGGGGAACAAACTTTATGTGACTTTTTTCGGCACTCTCGTTATGTTTCAAGTATTTTAAAGAAGTCTCTCTTAAAAATACTAATAACGAACTTGGACATTAGAATTCACATGACACAGTCGGACAAACATTTTTTTCTCGTGTTGTTTTGCTCTAAAACCAAATCTTCACACAACAAACTCAGAGTAGTAAGAAACATTATTAACCATAATGAAAAAACAAACCATACATTATCTTTCTAAATTCACATACTAACTCTTTTCTGTGCCAGGCTTCCATTGTAAACCGAGTCAAATTATTAGACCACCAGACACAGAAAAGATGTATCAATCTCAGAAGTGCTTATTATTTGACTATTTTACTAATTCAGGTAAACATTGAGATGAACATTTCAAATTTCCGTCCATCTCAACATGACTAATTTCCTAAAGGGAGATAACGGCATCCATCAGCGAAATGACAGTCCACAAGAGAAAGTTTATGGATCGCTATAGTGATCACTAAAGTTGTCTACAATCTTTATACTTACACTCAGTTCGTATAAACTATTGTAATAAATACTAGATCTAATTTTGTGTAAAAAAAAAAAAAAAAAAAAAAAAAAAAAAAAGTAAATATTGGAAATCGCAGAATTGATAAAATATTCGGAAAAAAAAAAATACCCTAGGATATTTTTTTTACTTCTTATATTTTATATTGTTGAGAAACTCAGACTAGACATTGCAGAATTAAGTGAAATAAAAAATTAAAAAAAAAAACACCTTGTGAAATTATTTTTCAAAATTCTTCTACCTATATGGTATTGAAGTATTGTTATTATGTAAAAATGATATTATTCATCACAGAAATTTTAGAAAATTTTTGAATGCCAAATTTACATTATTTTAAAGTTTACAAATGGACAACTTTTCTCACTTAATTTTTTGAGAAATCCTTGATTACAAATTTTTCTCTAAGATAACACCAGTTTTTTTTCCAATCTTTATTTTTAATAATAACACAAAGATTTTGACAATGAAATAATCTTTTTACATGTTTGACAACTTTTTTTTTTTTCAATCTCAAGAATCGAGTTTTTATCAGATTTTAGACTATACTTATAAACTTATATACAAAAAAACAAAACAAACTGTGCTTCATATAGAATAGCCTGATGTGTTGCTGACTGAAAAACATTGCTTTGTGTGAAAGTTGAAATAGCTAGAAAACCCTGACATGTTGTGTTTGTTTCATTTCTCCTAGGGAGTGAAAAGAACTCCATGGTACCCAACTATAAGATTATAGGTATGATGGTCCTATATTGTGTGAGGGAGAGTAGTAATGTTAACTGGTTCTGGTTAGTGAGATGAAATAGTTGTGGTTAAGGACAAAGGAAATTGTCTCCACCTGCTTAAGTTTACCACCACGTGTTGATTTCACTATAAGTGTTGATGAAGGAAAGTAGCTGACAATTGCTATGGCTGAAGGGAGAATTTCTGCACCATGTATGAATGTTTAGACAAACAAATAGGATGTACATTAAATGATTTGATATAAGTCATAACAATACATATAAAACTGAAAGGAGAATACACGTTGATATCAGTAAGATCGATTGTGATAGGAAAGGCCTGTTTGGATAAGATTACTAGATAAGTGTCAGCTAGGTGAGGTAGCCATGATTTAATGAAGCAAAGGTAACTAAAATAATTTGAATCCGTAAGGTTTGGTATTTTGAAGACCAAGAAATAATTATGGAGACAGGGTTATCAATGGTAAGCCTGTACTGCACCCGAATTAATGCTCGCTGAGAGCAATTTGGGGGCCATCCTCAGTCACAGAAAACACATGGGGTTCAACTAATGTGCACTTCCTGAAGAAAGGAGAATGAGAAGAAAGAAGATAATCATGACTGTTATGTAGTGAAAGCATTATCAATTCATTCACGGAGATGGAGACGTGGATACGTGTTTGAGCTAGTGATGCAATTGAGTAGCTGAGCATTTGAGATATCTCAAGATCGGTGAAAATGAAATCAGAAAGATTTAGAACAGTGATTGGTCATGGTGGAAAAATGGTAAAGTTTGAATTGTCCGAGAGGCCGGCAAAATAATACCGGACCTAGAGAGGAGGAAACGAAGAAATAGAAAGGAAGTAAATGACTTAGAAAGTCAGGACTTCAAAGGAGGGAGTGAACATGTGTTTTCAGGGTTTTTATAGACAGTAAGTAAAGGTAGTGATGTTTTACATAAGTGGCTAGATTTAAGGTTTCGTATCTAACTTATTTTCGTATTTAATTTCTAACTAAAAATAGAAGAATTGCTACAAGATGAAGATACTATTAGGTATTTGTTGAACTGGGTAAATTTTTGCACAAATTAAATCCATGGAGTATTCATTGAAGAATGAACTTACTAGTATACTAACTCCTTGTGGGATGGTCATATATCATTGTACATTTTTCATATTATATGAGAATAGTTTTTTTTTTTTTCTCTTTATCTTTACAGCACATGCTTCAAGGTTTGAGAAACTGAATGAGAACATTCAGAAAATATCGATGAAAATACATTTGCACATGAGGGATGTTTTGGACTCTAACCATACTGTAAATGGTTGGCAGAAATTTGTTGCTTTATTGGCTGGAACTAAATTCAAGTTAAGGTAAACTTTTCAGCATTTTTTTTCTTCCTAAACATACTACTTGTAAAAATTAAATTCTCTATACTTGATCATGCACTGATTTATTCAAACTGTTGTTCTCATTTTGGAGGTTATAGTCATAAAGTTTTGCCTGTTGTACCCTCCAGCCATCTTTAGGTGCCTGTTATATTCTGTAACATTCTGGGAATTGTGGACCAAAGTCTCTATTTAATTCAGTGAAGTAGATTGTTCTCATTATACTGTCGATGCTCAAGGATATCTTGTGTCGTGATACTGCTTGTGTCTATTCCACTGAAACAATATATAATTGCCTGACCCAAGGATTGAACTCGTGACCATTGTATACATCTAACCAATACTTATTACCACTAGGCCATGGTCCACTAAGACGATCAGATGGAGAAATTTTACGACTTTTATGGAGCTGAAACATAGAAGTTTAACCAAAAGATTGGCTATAAAACTGAGAACAATGTGCACAAGAGAGAATCTCGCTCAACATAACATGGAGAGATCACAAGACAGAACAGTATATTAGAAGAAAAACAGAGGTCGAAGGTTTTAAAGAGTCAATTAGAAAACTCTAATGGCAATGGGCAGGCATGTTGCATGGTAGACCACTGCTGGACAAAACAACTGGATTCTCTGAGATCATATGCAGAATTGTAGCTGTCAGAAAATATGATAAGTTCTGAAGATATTGGCACTGTGATGTCCATGATCATAAGGTCTGGCGAAGGTTAGGGAAGATCTATGTCCAATGATGGAATGAGAAGACTGGAAATGATAACAAAACCCAACGCCTGTTCTTTCCTGGTCAAAGATATCTAATTGAAGCATCAATAAAACAAGTGATTAAACATTACAGTCATGAGTTGCTTCCCTATTCTGGATCTGTGGAACAAGTAGAAGTGGTATCACTAGGTCACATTAGAAAAGAATAACTAATATGAGGTATCCTCTAGCATGGACAGCTTGATGAGTACAATCTGCCCCCATATCCCTGTATTAAATAGAGGTTTCAGTTGGAAATTTCCAGATCTTTACAGAATATACCTAGCCCCTGAAGAAGGCCAAAGGATACAATGACTGAAATGAATACGAAGATGATGATACCAGTTTGACTACATTACAGTAGTAGGTGTAGTTGAAGGATCATCATCATCATCATCATCTTGAAGAAGAAAAAAATCCAGCCAGAAATAATCTTTACTCAATTTTTTTTTCTTCTTATACCTTCTGGATGCTTCTGATATATTTAAAATAAATTTTTTTCCAATATTGTCGAAATTGGAAAAGTATATGTATGCCAGAAAACAAAAAAAAAAGAATCCATATATGTAGTAGAAAATGTCAACTAAAACTGTCAAAATAGATTTCTTCGGTTTTCAAGTTGATCTGGCTAGCTATGTATGAATGTATGCATATGTCATTTGTACAAGCTGCACCAATGTAACTTGTTTTCAACATATGTGTAGAAAAAACAATTTATGATTTTTTTCTGAATTTCCCTGAAATAGGTTTTTAGTGGACAGGTTCAGTTTGAGATGTAAATTCATGCTAAAATGATTGTTTAGTCTGTCCAGTAGCATTCACACTTTTTTTTCCTTTTTTTTTAAAATTCGGACTTTTTAGGCGAGAGAAAAAACTTATTCACTGATTGACCCTTTTTCCAATTTTTCAATTAATCACCCCATACATGATATGCTGCCAAAAGTTGCATGATGGTTTCTATTGAGTGACTAACCAGAACTGTTCTCATTTTTTTTTCTATTGCTGTTTATAATTTTTATATTTTTGCATAACTAGTGGCAAAGCTTTTCTAAATGTTTTTAATAAAACATTTTTAAATATGATTTTTAAGGTGAAATCTTTTGATTGAGAAAAAAAAAAAGAAAAAACAGTTGCTGTAATAAAACATTATTCCGTATATTTATTATAGTTTTGATATTTATTTAAATTTTTACATTTTCTTCAATCTTTTTTTTCTTTTCAGTCAAAATGATATTGAAAATTTTTTAGCTTTACATCCTGGGTATAGGAGCCCAACTGATGCAATGATCACAAAATTAGGCAACCAGAATTTTCTTGTTGGGGACTTGTTGAGAATTCTTGATGAGTTGAAGCTGGAGCCACTTGTTGAAGATGTGCGCAATTATGGTAAGTCAGATAAGTAGGATGAAGAAGGATGTATTTTAAAAGAAAAATTGAAAATCAAGCCATGTACTAACTCATTTCAACCAAGCTTTTCCACATACACCTACAGCATCATAATGCTATGTAACAGTGGTAGCAAAAAATGTGTGCATTTCATGATGGTTCATTACAATGAGCCGAGCAGCTCGAAGCATGTGAACTGAGACGAATTTAAAAACAAAAATCAATAAATTGTGCTTATAAGGTGTCTACTAGACTCGTAAATTTTCCTAGGCTCTATGCTGAAGAATATGACCAGGATCATTGATACAGACAGATGAATGAAAAGGAAAGAATACCCAGCCACCATGTAATCATGACCATGATGATTCAATTTTCAAAAAAATTATGTTAGAAAAAAAAAGAAAAAGATTAGATGAATATTTTGATATAAAACTTTATTTTAGTCATTTATTTAGAAGCAGGTATTTGTGCTGGAAAAATATTCCTCAGTTTTTCTATAAAAATTCAACTAATTATTCAAATTTGATAAAACTTTCTGTCCTCATTGTATCAATGACTGAATCTATTCATTAAAAGGCTTCCTCGTTTGAAAACAAGAACCATAAGTTAAACGATGTGTTCACCATCCGTGGTAGTAATAGGAGTAGGCGGAGGAATAAGAGCAAGAGGTTTTCTTTTGGATCAGTTGATTCTCATACTTGTAAAATATTGGAAAAGGACATATATGGTAAATATTATTTTCAATAAAAATTGTAAATGGCCATTTTTGACTCTTTTTTTTTTTTTTTTTTTAAAAAAAAATACAAAAATGGTAACCTTGTACATTCTATCATGAAATACTTGCAGCTGGTGTATAAAAAATGATTGAATAGGATGTTCTCTTGATGACATCACACTTCTTAGTGACATCAGACCTCTTCCCTCCTTTCTCTTTCTGTTGAACTGACCTACAGGCCAACTGATCAAAAAGCAAAGCCTGACTGACCTGTATTCTTTTTAGTAGTTAACATTAACCTACCACATGACTGAGTTGTATATCTTACACAAATGCAAATGATATGTGTTCAAGGTCAACTTGAACCAGGATTTCTAATGTTTTCATCTTTTGTCAGTTCTTTCGCTTTTCCAAGACTTAGTGTAGCACGATCTTTCTTAATCTACTTCCCCCATACCATTTGGTGATGTGCGTAAGTACATCAAATCTAGTTAATTTGAAGTACGATTTGAAAAAAAAATCCCAAATTAATTCTGTGGAGATATTATTTAAAACTGCAAACTGAATCGTATAATGATTATGTAAATTTTTTATTTCTCACCATGCAAAGATATCAGAGAAAATGTAGGTTTTTTTTTTCTTTTTGTAACTTAATTTTTGTAACTTATAATGTTTTTTAACATTCGGCCTATTGCTGTGTGGATGATATATCTTATTTTCGACCAACATCATCTTACAAATGTCCGTCCATCTATCTGTATTAGTAAGACTGAAGAACAGCCACAGCTATGGCCATCAAATTTTTATGGTCACTAATGATACTCTGGAGCAGGTCTTTAGCAAGATGGTTTTTGAAAAGCTCACCCTCAAATGAGTTGTGGTGAGTTCAATTTACAGTGTGAGTTTGTGCTTAACTGATCTTTGATTTTTGTATCTGGCTGTGTTCATGCTTACCAAAAAGATTTTCTGTAATTTTTATTCACCATATGTTGATCCTTCTGTGTTAGCAAAACTCAAAACCAGCCTGAGCTATGGTCACCAGATTTTCTGTGGTAGCTAACAGGACCTTGGAGCATGCTTTTCATGTCTTTCAAAATTAAAAAAAAAAAGACAATATGGGGTCTGCATTATACTCTCCAGGATGATAAGGATCCGATTTCCATGTATATATCCATCTAGATAATATTAAAATACAGCTTCTGTTCATCTGTATGTGACCTCTTAATAGCTGAAATGCTGTATTGTAGCCAGTGTTATAGAATTAAGGTACACCCTGCAAAATAGTTTTGGTCTCTCAATTAGGTCTTCTGCAGGAACTGGTTGGAAGTCCCACAGTAGGGAGGGTTTTCAGCTTTTACCATTAATGAAATAATCTTCATGATCTTCCCAAAGGATCATGAACTGGTTCTTTCTCTTATCGGGAGACTTGTTTCAGAGCAGTAGTATTCAAACTGAGTTCCGCAGAACCTTTCGAGGAGTTCCGTGAAACATAGTGACAGTTTCACAATATACTTAATAATTCTTCATAACATAAAGAATTCTTTTTGGACTTTTTCATGTTTTGATTTTATTTCTTCAATACTTTTTTTATACATGAAAAAACAATATTTTGCTATTTTGATGAAAAATTCTTGCTCATTTATGTGATATGAACACTGTTCAGTCAGTAGTCTTTTATATGGCTATTTTTCCTTAGAACACTTCATTCATACTTTTCCATTTGAGTGTATTTCCTATTTGTGTTTATGCACATTTGGATAATTCCATGAACAAGGCTCAAATACAATAGTTACTTACATATGTAAATATAGTGGATTCCAGGTTAAAATGGCTGCATAGGGACCTCCAATTTTTGACCCAGTAACCAACTTAATTTTTCTTAATACAAAGAACTCAGCACTTTCATAAATTCAAGGGGTACAACTTCAGAAAAAAAACCCTCATAACCACTTGAATCTCTTTTACAGCAACCTTTTCTTTCTTTTCAAAATTTCACTTTTGAATTGAGTCAGAAGCTAAAAATATTTTTTAAGATACATGTTTTGAAAACAAGAAAATAGATTTTATCAGATTTCATCTTGAAAAATGTTAATGCAGTTGCTGAGTTCAAACAAACAGTGTATCGGTCATAATAAATGAAGCAAATTAGTGATGATTAGGAATGTTTGAATTGTTTCTTACAAAATTGGTCCTCTTGTGTGGTGGGTCCCGATAACCGTTGGTACCATTAAGCAGAATCCACTGTATGTATGTATGTATGTATATATATATGTTGGAGGGAAAGTTGTTTTTTGAAAGGGTTTGCGAGAAAATTTGATTATTGTAAAGGGTTCCACAAGTAGTTAAAGTTTGGTGACCACTATTTCAGAACCTAGGTTAATAACCTTAGAATAGATATCAAGGCTTCAGTTAATTCAAGTCGATGAAAAGTTTCTGAGAGGTTTGATGAGAATTCCGCGGTAACTTTTTATTTTAAGTAAAAAGAAAAAAAAACTAAGTACAGGTATGAAAGCTACAGGTTCCTCTCTCTTTGAGTGAGATTAATTTGTTCCCAAATTTTCCGTACTGTTCAAAACCTTATTCTTTCAATTCCTTTATTACCTTTAAGTTTTAGTCATTACTGAATAGTGTCATGAAACCATATGCAGTTCATCAATTAGACTAGCCCAGTCAGGCAGACAGGTTAGGACTGGGTTGACATGAAAATTGATTGAATTGAGTCTCCTATATCCTCTAATAAATTATTTTTGAATGTGTTGATTGATATGGAGTCTCTTCAATGAAAACATTCCAAAGACTGGTCACGCGAATGGAGAAGAAATTCTCTCTTAGCCCAGTGGATGTCTGTACCTGGAGTTTTCGACCATGTCCTCTGGTTTTTGTAGATAATGATACCGTAAACATGTGCCTATCTGGACACAAAGAGTTGTGACAGTTTTGATCTTAAGTATGGATGCCATTATGAATTCAGTAGACTTCCAACAGACATCAGCATGGTTACAGCGGCATTCCGATGTTTCTAGATTGAGTTTACTCAGCCTCTCTGTGTATGTAGCTCATACTAAGTTATGTTAGTCTGTACAGCAATATCTTAACTGCACTAAACCAGAGCCCACACTAATTGAAACTGCATTAGCCAAGGTATTTGTGTATATTTTTCTATTAGATGAAATGTGAAATGGATTAACCACAGATAAAAAAAAAAAAAGAGAACTCCTAATGGTAATATTTTATGCCTTTACCTATGATAAATTCAATAGGAGAGAAAAAATCATTTGAATAAATGTACAAACTTCATGAATGAGAGAAGATAAATGAACTGAAGCAGAGAGAATGTCATTGTTTTACTGCCTGATTGTTTTTCAAGTGTTAAGAAGTGTATTTATTCTGTTAAAATTTCTAACAAGCCTTCAAAGTGTTTCAATTATTTTGGGCCATTTTTTTCTGTTAAAATTAACTGAAAGAAAATAACTGTTT
This sequence comes from Thysanoteuthis rhombus, assembly GCA_963457665.1. Lineage (NCBI taxonomy): Eukaryota > Metazoa > Mollusca > Cephalopoda > Oegopsida > Thysanoteuthidae > Thysanoteuthis > Thysanoteuthis major. Next base: position 40,950,913 of record OY735216.1, on the reverse strand, counting down.
TCTCAATGAAAATGTCTTCATCTTTCCAGTTGGATTACCTCCAGAACCGGTGACAATTAGCCAACAACCTGCGAGTAGTGTCCAACTTGAAGCTGGTAGAGATCTTGTATTGAAGGTGGAAGCGCATGGGTTCCCATATCCTCGGTATCAGTGGTTCTTGGAAGATGATGAAATTCAAGGAGAAACTACATTTCAATTAATTAAGAAAAGTGCTCAGTAAGTAATAGTCATTTTTTTTTTTAATAATTGTATTTAGTATTGTACTTGAACAAAAATCTAAGATTGTCTAAAATTAGATGCTTATAATGTATGTATTTCTTTGTCATTTTCTCTATTATGGTTATCATATTTTAATCATTGTTTTTTATTAGGGTTGCAGACAGTGGAACTTACTGTTGTCGGCTATATAACTCTCCTAATCCTAATGAAGTTATATTTACCAAACCAACTGTTGTTACTATAAGCCCATCTCCTGGTAATTTCATAGAAATATCTTTTATTTTTACTTTATTTTCTTCACTGCTTCATTTGTTACAACAAAACAATGTTTTTGATTCTTTTTAAAGCGTCTTTTGAACAAGTAAATGATCAGTTTTTGTACTGCTGTTATTTCTGTAACATCAAATTTTGTTAAAATTTTATGAAAAGTCCATTATCATTGGACCAAATCACCTTCATACTTTTCAGGAATCCATTGTACTCGAAAAGTATTTTGAAATCCTACGTAACGGAATAATTGATTGTTATATGTAGTAATGATTATATTGATAAAAAAATTACAAATATATTTTTCATTTTCATAAAAATTCAATAAATTCAGTCTTTGATGTAATAAGTGAGGAAAAGTTTTATTAAATTTCAATAATTAGTTGAATTTCTGTAGATTTTTTAAATGTGGATGTGTTGGGCATTCAAATTCTATTTCTATTGAATTTTCATACTAAAATTTTTCATCAAATGGAATGATTTTCAAACACAAATATCCCTCATTATCATCTTAAATTTTTATGACTACTTTTTTTACCTATTTTAAAAAAAATTTTTGATTTTAGTAAATTAAGTATTAAAAATCATAATTATCAATTTTTATTACTACATACCTTCATCTTAATTGTTGCTTTTTATTACAACTAAACTGAGGCCGGGAACACTTCGGCATTGAGTTAAAAAATCAACAGTAAGGATCGGAATAATGAATAAGTTCCAAATGAGAATCAAACTTATGACCCTCTGTACTGGAGGGTGGCAAAAATCAATAATTATGACTTATTTTTTCTTCCTTCTAATATTTTGCTTTTATCACAATTTTTTGCTCAGGCTGGTTACCCTCTGGCAGTGAGCAAATAGATGAAGGTAAAAAGGAGTCATGAAAATTTTAAGAAATAGTGATTTATAATACTTCATCTAATAAAAATCCCAACTAAGGCCTAATTTCACTTTCTGATCAACGCTATTTGCTCCTTGCTGGAGGGTAAATCGGTGCAAAATTTCTGATAAAAAGCAAGTAATAAAATTAAGATGAAGTTGAAAAAGGTATGAAAATAAAAAAATGTAACAAATATTTATTTGGACAAGAATAATTTACATATCAGAATATTCTTTAATTCTGCTTTCTGATGATAAACATTGAATTGATTTTTACATCTGTTTTCGTCTTGGGTGTAAATCATGCTAAGTTTATGAGAATACCTAACTGAGATTCATTTTCTTCAGGAATCAAAATATGCCATTTTAGGAAAAAGAAATAATCGCAGATTGAAGTGAACAAACATAAACTTTCTTTTTTTAAAATTTTTGAATTATTATTCTGTTTTATTTATCTACTTGTTGCTTTATCATTTCTTTAGTTCCTGTGATCCTGCAACATTCACCATCTCATACACTTTTCTCTAAGGACACTTTGATTTTATGGTGTGAAGCATCTTCTTTTGTTGATTCAACTTTGGTTTATGAGTGGTTCAAAGATGATGACCTCATTGCCAATGGACCGTGTTATAAGGTAGGCATGAGTTTTTTTCCCTTTTTCTCTCTCTCTTTTTTTTTTTTCTCTTTATCAAAGGGAAATTTCCTGCAAGAATAGTCGAAAGAATGCGTCTAGTTGACCGCTCTGCTGAGTCATGTAAAGTAACAAAAAGACATTTTTGTTTACAAATGAATCGAGACTTTTGACAACACAAGGGATATGATGCTTGTTGTTACATGATCCATATATATTGAATCACCATAGCCTCACAAATGGCCTGACCAACCAGCCAAGTGGACTATAGATTCCTCTCTCTTTGAGTGTCTGTGTCTATCTCTATCTATGTGTAGATGTGTCTCTAGGCGCACCTGATTACGTTTTTGGGCTTGAAAATTTGCACCAGCCATGTGGACTATAGATTCCTCTCTCTACGAGTGTCTGTGTCTATCTAAGTGTGGATGTGCCTAAGGTCATGCCTTGGTCACATTTTGGAGGGTTACAGCTTTGAGAATTTGCACCAGCCAAGTGGGCTACAGATTCCTCTCTCTTTGAGTGTCTGTGTCTATCTATGTGTGAATATGCCTCTTGGCATGCCTGGTCACATTTTTGGAGGCTACAGCTTTGAAAATTTGCACAAGTAGACCTCTAGATATCAATAAAGAACATTTCTATAATTCTTTTTCCAAAAAGTGTTTTTTTTGATCTCTACTGTCATTTTGGGACCAACAATACCCAAATCTGATGGTGGTATTTTTTTAGATGATTTCGGATAAAAGATCTATCTTTTAAAAGTTAATTTTAGGTAATTAGTTTTGTTACACTTGCAGAATATAGTGATTCACTTATGCTAGGTATATATATTTGTATTTACCTGTTGAAACAACATAAATTCCATAGTGAAATTTTGCAATTTAGAACACAATATAGTTCATAACATGCATACAAAAATAAACGATTTCTGATATGATCATTATTTTGTTTGAATTCCATATATTCTTAGGTTTGTCATCTAAATATCAGGACAAAAGTGGGAATATATGCGAAAATGGCTTAGAAAAAAGAATAAGAACAAATTTTTTTCCGGCTATTATATACGATAGAAGAAAAACTATCACTTAGGTTGGTTGATGCATCTATCAAAGAAATGATGGGTTTCAGTTAATCTGAATATATAGAGGTACATGATTGGTCAAAGAAGTCTGATGCATGTCTGGAGAAATTTGATAGTGCATTACAATGAAATCTAAAGCCATTACTTGATTGATTTCTTTTTAATTTAGGTTACATTATTATTAAGTTCGTATGACCAAAGTGTATCCTGGTCCCTGAGCACCAAAATAATGTAATGAAAAATAATGAAAGACCCAGTGGTATTCTGTATTTTGTTATACCAAATCATTGGTAATGCATTGTAATTTCTCAGTCATGTTGTCTAGTCTGAAGTCTAAAATAGAAAAATGATGAGAAGCTATGTTTAAAAACATAACCAGAATAAATGTGTATTTCAGCTGGTATATTTGAGGCCCTAAAAGTGTCTATCTTCTGAGTGTAAAAAAAAAAAAAGGTTCAGCTTATCAAAATGGAAGTTGATTGAATTCAAGTTTAGAGAGCATATTAAAAACTGTTTTCCAAAACTATCAGCTCATGTTTCTTCAGTTTTTAAGTATGGCTGGCTGGCTGGCTGGCTGGCTGGCTATGTATGTTTTGTGTGTACAGATCACACCAGTGGAGCTGAAAACTTGAGCATTTAATTATTATATCTAGAGAGAACATTTTTTAAAAATCTGTCCCTAAATAGGATTTTAATTTGGGGTTCAATTTGCAATGTAAGTTTATGCTAAATTAGTTCCTGAGTTTGAGTCTGGCAGTATTCACACTTGTTTTTTTTAAAAATCAGACTTTTTTAGTGATCTCTGCCCAACAAAAGGTGAGAAAAGTAACTGATTCATTAATCACCTCTTTTTCCAATTTTTTAATTGATCACACCTCTAAATGGGATGTTGCCAAAAGACTTTGGTCAGGTGACAGTTTCTATTGAGTAACTAACCAGACCTGTTAGAATAGTAATGAACAGAAATTGTAAGGGTACATCAAAATAGTACTTTAATGCTTTATGAATTTTCTACCCAACATGTTGATGAGCCGAGGTAGTGTGTAGTTTGATAGTTTCATTTAACACACACACATTTATATGCTTAGAAGTTGGACAAATCTGTCTAATGAAACCAAAATATGCATCTATATCATGAAATCCTAAAGTTCATATATATGTATATATATGTATATATATATAATGTTTATCAAGAACTATGCATCAAAGAACATCCAAAATCGGCTGGTCCCAAATAACCTACTGCAAATATCCTCAGGTTGAATTTTGCAAAAATGAATTGTTGAATTCTTTGGGGTCTGCATTTGTCAAGTCAAGAACTACACGTATCAGAGAAAAAACAAAGATATATTGCAAATCAGTAGGTATAAATCTACCTACAGCATGCATCTTGACAAAAAAAATCGATTTCTATATGGTCCGTGTTTGTGTGGGCCTACCAGCATGACTTGTTCATTTCATGAAATCTCTATAAAATATCCTTTGCCCCCCCAGTATTTTTAGATTTGATGCTTTTTTTTCCCCTGCACAATGCCAGATACCCTAGCTAGTATCATATATAACAGCTCAAAGAGAGTTACACTTGAGCATTTACATAATCTTTGCCTCAACTTTGAAGAATTTTCCTCCTCTTTTTTAGAAACAACAGCTGACAAAAGCTGACTCGGGGGAATATAGATGTATTGTAAAGAATGCCTTTGGTGTGGCTATCACGGGAAACATTTTGGTCAATGTTTTAGTTGGTGAGTAGAATTAATATATTATGTTTGTATCTTTTCATTTGTCCACTCAGATAATATAATGTTTAGCATGTCTGCTTTACATTCAGAAGTATCCAGGTTTGATTCCTAGTATGATCAAAGAATAGAGAAAAGCCTTTCATTGGGACAAATGTCCTTGTACACTCAGTAACTACTGAGTGCATTCTAAGCTGTGTGATTAGGTTGGAGGTATTCCTTCAATGGACTTAGCATCCTGCCAAGGAGGTGGTCTTGAAAAATTTGTTGGAATAAAGTCCTGGTCTCGACCAGACTCAAGCCTTGCAAGGATTACTCAACTGATTAATGCACCTAAACTGGGACTTTGTCACCAGCCCCCATACTCCATTAAGAGATAGGATGCCTTAACTTTTTTATCAGACCATTCATTTCTTTTTTTTTTTTAGTCAATTTACTAGATTTGTATTTAATTAGGATGCTCGGTTGGATTTTGTAACCTCTCAATATTGTGAAACAGTTTTGGGATCAGACAGTCATAAACTCTTGAAAGAAGAAAAGTTGGTAGCTCTTCCAGGTATTACTGCTGATAAGCTCAGTAGTCAGCTATGTAATCAAAAAATCTCTGTATAATAATAGATGATTAATGGTCTCAGATTTAACATATCACTCTTTTTCTTTTTAACTTGAAAAATATAAAATCCCTTTTGGCCTGCTTGCGATTGATTTTACATTAAAAGAAAAATTATCATTGTTAGATCATAAAATTATGTTACAAATAGATTTGATCAGATGTTGACACATAATCTGCTCTCCTGTGTTCACTAATCCAGATCGTAATTGTTACGATGGCAATGAGACAAATTCTTTCTTTTAGTAATGATTTCACTTTCTCTTTCATTTTGGAATTTAATGAACTTTGCTATAAACAATATTTTGTTTTTTTTTTAAAAAACATTGATATAAGTGATATTTCAGTGCATACTTTTGAACAAAAGTGTAAAAATCAATGAACCACCGTAGCCACCAAAGGTGGTGAAGGGTTCTATCCTTTTTTTTTTGCATGTGTTTCTGTGTTCCCACACTCCTGGCCGTACTGTTTTGTTTACAGACTTGAAATTTAGCACCAGTACGCCTCCTAGATCACTTCAAAAAATTTTTTTATTTTATTTTGACAAAAAAAGGCTTTTTTGACTTAATGGGCCTTATTTTGATGGGCTCATTAATAACAACTAGAAGTTTGTGTCATGAATAGATTTTATTCTCACCATATTTATTCTTTGATGGAATTTTTTTTACATGACTTTTTGATGCTACAGTTGTTCAATTATTGACTGTGATGGCCAGTTTCTTATCATATCAGTAGATCAAGTGCTTCTTCTTGTCTCTGTCCCTCTATTCTGATTTGAGTGTTAAGTTAACTTAAATCTTCCTGATTTAGTAGATTATTCTTTAAAGCTATTTGTTAGTTAATGCTTTTATTGGGAGACTTTGTACCTCATACTTGAAGTTGCTAATTTCAGTGTCTTTTTTTACATATATGTAGTAATTATTAAAGTAAATAGGTTTGCTTCTATCTGTAATAGTTGGGTGGAAGAATACTTCTGTAGTGCCCACCTTTCCAGCTAAAGAAAATTATTCATATACGGAGTTATCTGCCCTTTGGAAAGGATCCACTTCTAACCCCCATATCTCTGTAGAAACGGTAAATTCCTTGTTCCCCTTTTTGATGTCACACTTCTATGTGACCACTTTTCCCTTGTAGTGCATCTATCTTTAAATGTATGCACACATCTATATAAGACACTTTTCAGTCAGTCCGTCTTTCAGTCGGTTCCAGTTGTATTAAACAACAGAAATAGGAAGGAAGGAACAGTTGTGATGTCATTAAAAAGTGTGACATCTATTCTGATCAATTTTTTTTACCAGGCTGCTAATGATGTCATGATAGAATATCCAAGGCATAAAAGCCAAAATAATACTTGAAGAGTATTTCCATATCGCAATATTTTACAAGTATGAGAATAAACTGACTCAAAGAAAGACTACTTGCTCTTCTTCCTCCTCCTTCTGCCACTACTACTTCCACAGATGTTTAACTCATTATTGAACTTATGGTTCTTGTTTCTTAAATACAGATCCTTCTTTTTCTTGTTGACCATATTTTGAAAGACTGTCAGTTGAGTTTAGCTATTTTGATGATGTGAAATGTGTGATAAAAGTTATCATATCTATCCATTTCTTTTCAAATCTAGAAATGTTAGAAATTGTGATACACCCAAAATCTACAAAGGTAAAGCCTGGAAATGTAGCTCTGTTCACCTGTAAGGGACGTGGCCCGAAGCCGATATTATATCAGTGGTACAAAGATGAAATTCGTATTCAAGGTAGGTCTTTGTCTATTATGTTGAAGAATGTGCAGCTTCATTTTTTTTTTTTTTTTTGTTTTTTGTTTTATTAATCAACCGAAAGTATCAGAGAATTGCATTTTCATTTTGTCAGATTGTTTCTTGTAGTCTGTCAGACTTATTGGTTGGAATCAAATCTATATCTATTGTTCTTTTCAGGTGCTACTTCACCAGAATTTGACATCCCTGTTCAATCCCTGAGTGATGCTGGAATTTACTTTTGCAAAGTGTCCAGCCCCAGTTTTGATATGGAATGCCGATCAGATTTTGCCATTCTGCGAATTAAGGATAACTTGAAACGAATGCAGAAAAAATATGCCGGTAAGTTTCTTTTATATTACCACCTAAATTCCTAGGTCATCTTGTTTGGTAACTCATAGAAAGAAAATAGATATCGATTTCATGGGAAATAACTTCTGAACGAAATTACCCCCTTTTGGTGGATATTTTTTTGGGTTTCGGTTACATTCATGTAAGAGATACAATCATTTTAATGCTCTAATTGGAAGATTTTATCCGAGCATCTAAATTATTCAAATAGTATGCTGTAAAGGCAGCATTATTTTTCATTCCTGCCATTCCCTGCCACATGTTAACACAATATTTTGATGCAGAATCTAACTCTGTCACTCAATGCAATAGTATTTTAAATAAATTCTTGTTTTTGGTACTGCAGTATTGCAATGTTTTTGTCATTTGGCTTTTCTTGGGTGATTTTGGTAAGAAACATCTCCAACTATCTGGCAACCATATAGATATATGGATATTCATTGATGTGTGGCAGGGAATAGAAAGTACTGCTCTTGAACAGGTGGACACTCGAGATAGTTTGTTTCCAAAGTGAGCATCACTACTAACAAAACTTGGAAAAAATTAAGAATATTCAACTGTGATTAGCTTTAAATATGAAAACAAGAACCAATATTGTATATATGTATATGATTAATGATAAAGATCACTGATGTCTCTTAGTAGCTTTCAAAAAAGTGTGATATTGATGTTGTTATAAATGTAATTGGAATTATCAAATTTTAGATTTTCATTTATTTTCCATTTCCAGCTACAGATAAAGTAGCTCTTCTAATCGGCAACGGAGATTACCGCTGTGAACAGAAGCTTATGGCTCCTCATAATGACGTGGAAATACTGTCTGAAATTTTCACCAGCCTAAACTTCAAAGTAGTCTCCCTTGTGGACCTTACCCTAAATGAAATGGAATCGGCCATCATGAAGTTTGTTGAAATGCTTAACAAGGGTGTCTATGGTGTATTCTATTATGCTGGCCATGGATTTGAAGTGAATGGTGATCCACATTCATACTTAACCCCAGTCGATGCTCCCACAGGCTGTAACGTCAAATCGTGTTTACAGGCGGAGAAGATACAAGAACTGATGGCCTCTAAAACACCAGCCATCTGCTGTTTAATTCTTGACATCTGCCGTACAATGTAAGTTAATGACTATATACTATCATTCTATTCCAGATTTTTACCCTCAAATTCATACAAGAGAATTTCAATGTTGATACCAAGGGGAATAACTCCCGATTAAACTTTTTTTTCATTATATTCACAGAAGAATTTAATTATTATTTATTCCATTCACAGGAGAGTTCTACTGTCAATTCTAAGTGGTTTCAGGTGGTTCATGTTATTAAGAGTTAAAAGTACACTCGGTATTAGTTGTTGGTTGTAAAAAGTCTTATGTATAGAATTCTCACTAGCACAAATTTTTCCTATCCAAATTATAGGTATTTACTAAGTTTAGTGTGGTATGCACCCAGTGAGCATGAAACTCACTACATTAGTAATAGTGTATGTGACTAATTTGCCAACCTCTATTCTGTGTTAAAGCCCCCCTCAATCATGTTTATAGAACCAAGACTAGACAAAGTTTCAAAGTCTTTACCAGAGGAGCCATGATATTCTTTCAGAAAGAATTAATATACATAGTCTGTCTAGAAAGTAATGAGATTGTGTAAAAATATATATTATCTACATATTTACAAATCAACTTTATCTCCTTCCAAATATTTCCCTTGGGAAGCCTCATACCAGCAGGGAAGTTGTTCTCATATTGTAATTAGGTTGATAATGAATACTTTTACACAAACAATCTCATTACTTTCTAGGCAGATCTCATACATCAAGATAATTCATTACTTGATTTCATTTAATGGAACCTGGGCAAAGTTAAACCTTTGGGTTGTCAAAAATGGATTGTCTTATTAGGACTGATTTGCAGCAATCACTGTATTCTTTTTAAAAAAAAAATCCAACATTTCTGTTTTTGTACTTGACTTTGCTTTTTGTGCCAAACTCAAGATATATATATATATATATATATATATATATATATATATGTATATTGATTTAACTTTTTGAAATGTTTTTCAACAAACATTTTTCTAATATTATAAAAACCAAAAAAACAAGTGCATCTCCATTCCAGCTTTTGATAGCCCTAAAGAAGTTCCGTTGTACAATTATAGAAAACAAAAATGATCAATAGAATTCAAAATAGATTTTCAATTTTTTTATCTTTTGACTATTTAAAAAAAATATGAACAATGGGTCACATATTTCAGAATGAATGATTATGGAAAGTCTGTAATATTCCACGGATAGATTATAATCTTATAAATAAAATAATTGAACAAGCTTGACTTAGGGAGTTTGACTATTATTTTTCATTATAGAAATTCAATGTTTACAAAAGAAGTACTGACAACTTGCAAATGTGAACTAACGCAACATGATGTCATGGCATCATTCTTTCTCTCTTATTTATATCTTAAATTCCAATGTCTGATGAATTCACGATTATAAAGTCAACTCTAGGAATTTGACAATAAATAAATTACATTTCGTATCATTATAAATCACATTTTTTTTTTTTTTTCTCAATTCATTTTTATCAAAATTCTGGAAATCTTTCTTCTAACAAAAAAATTAAGTATGAAAGAGAGAATTGTTAAATTCTCTTCAAAATAATTTGTTGATTGCTCCAATCAATCCTTATAATGATCAATTTTTGACGGCCCAAATATCAAACTTTTTGCAACCTGATATAGATTCGAGATAAAAGTAGAAATAAACTTAATGAGACCTGTTTGTATCTTTGCTATGTTCAACCATAGCTATCAAAGATAGTGAGGTGTCCTATCCTTATTTGATATGTGCCTGTGTTTGTTTGTATGTTCCAATGCTCCTGGCCATGATGTTTTGTCTACAGATTTAAAAATTGACATCAGTATTCAACTAAAAATGTTTTTTTATTTTTGGAAAAAAAGCTCTTTTAACCTTTTCAGGGCTTTATTCTGATGGGTCTAATGATAACATTTAGATTTTGGAGAATTTATATATTTCTATTATTTCAGATATTTTTCAGTGGAAAATGCCAGTGATGTCATAGATTTTTTTACATCAAATTTTGGATAAAGGAAAATATGAAACAAAGGAGTAGAAAGGTAGATGTGAGGAAGGGAAGTTGGGTAGTTTGATATGAGGGTAGGAGGAGAGGGCAGAAAAGTAAGTTAGGTAATTTACTGTGGGGGTAGGACAATTTTTGCATATGAAACAATGAAACTTGTTCGTATAACATTTAGATAAAGTCATGGACCGGCAACCAAGATAGGAAAGGATATGGGAGAAAAAGAGAAAATACAGGCATAGGGTAAGAAAAGAACAGGGGCATAAGATAATGGATAATCTCAGTTGTAAATACCCATTGAATTTGTACACGTTCAGCTAGTATATATTATTTTGAAGTAGATTTTAATCTTTTTTTAATCTTCCTAATATCACTCAAATTGATAAATGTGTTGAAGGTTTAGTTGGTGGTACTACTGTTCTTTTTGCTGTACTGGATGTATGGACTTGTGGATGTGTGTTATGAAATTTCACATTAAAGTCATTTAGCTTTGTGAATTCTTTGCTTTTGAAAACTGACATTTCAAGTGTGTTTAATAAATCAGATGCCGATGTCTAATCTGTTAAAAGTTTGGTGCACTCTCTCCACAGTTCTTCTTATCTTCTCATCCTTGTAGCAAGGATAATCTGATTCAGGTGTTCCTTGATTAGTGTGGTTAATTTGTTCCAAAATTTTCTGTATTGTTCAAAACCACACTCTGTAGGTCTAATTATAATTTAATGTTTTTTTTCTAGCTTATACTTTACATTAATGTTACATTAATTAGTGCAGTAATACCTTGACTGAACTACATCTAAAACTGCTCTTTTCAAGGTATTGTTGTATTTATTGGTTGATGGTGTGAATTTTTAACACTAGATGAGAATTCCAACTAATTCAAATTTGATCAGATGATGTTACTTTCACCAAATGACTCTCTTGTGAATTCTTTTTTTTTTTATTAGACAGGAAACCAAAGAGCAACGGTCCAGACCAATCAGAGCTCCAGAAAATTCTGTGTTTTTTTATGCTACGTAAGTATTTTATTGTCAATCTCCAATCCAAGTCAGACTCTAGAGTCAACTTTGTTTCCTCCTCGTAGCAGCAACGTAACTAACAATCCTCAACTAAATCAACGTAGGAAACTCTTCACTGTTTGTCTATCCCATCACGTTAAACCAAACCGATGTATAAAATGAACATCTCCATGCCGAGATTTGAAATCATGACGGACACTTCTCTTTCAAACTGTGCCAAAATGATGAGTAATTTTGTTAAATATCTGCTTGGACTCTAAATACATTTGTACAATTGAGTATGAACTGGTGATGCAGAGACCCACATAATTGTCTCAACCCCAAATTGCTTATCACGGTCTATATCTGCTCTATTTGTTTCTTTCAATGCTTATGTATCATGAATACAGGCTGTACCTATGGAGCTAGAAGGCTGAAAAATTAAGCATTTAAACTCCTCATTATGTCAACAAACAATGGTTATACCCCCCCCCAATAGTTGCGGGGGGGGGGGTCAATTTACAATCAAGTTTATGTTGAATTTATTACTAGTTCGTGCCTGTTTGTTTTTTGAAAATTCAAACTTTTCAGAGATCAAACCATAGACGAGAAAAGTAACTTATTTATTGATCACTCCATATTCCAATTTTTTTATATTGATCACATCTGACGCAACAAAAGATGTTTTTGTTCTCTTTGAAATCACTATGAAAATGAATGCCACAAATTATTTGAAAAATACAAAAAAATCCTGTGCCGGGTATATTAATGTTTTGAAAAATTCACATGAATCTCTCATTAAAGAACTGTACCATCATGCTTTTTTTTTTCCACCCTTCTTTATTTCATATTTAGGAGTCGAGGAAGTTATGCCTATGAAAATGTTCGGAAGAAAATTGGACGACTTGTCAAACATCTACAAAAGTTTTTGTTCTTAGAAGAAGGCATAGAGACTGTGTTTGGAAAAGTGCGTGAAGGTGAGACTAATTCTTTCTATTTTTATTGTTTCTAGCCTCTCTAAATAATAATCTTGAGGAGTCATTAGTATTTTCTTATGAAATAAAAAGAAGAAAAGCTAAAGTGTCTGTGTCTGAAAAGTCAACTCCTGATGGAAGTATGAATAGCTTATAACAAAGTTTGGGTTTCCTCTGCAAGCGTCAGCTTAGTGATCCATTTAAGGTTCAAGTCTGGTTGAGGCTAAGACTTCATTCTTACAAGTTTTTATGACCAACCACTTGACTGAATACATTTTTTGTTTGTCAGTATCTCATTGCAAAAACTATTCCTGCCACACATTAATGAAATGTTTTCATGGAAAATTTTCCTGGCAGAAATAGTTTTGCATTGAAATATTTCGTTAATGTGCTGCAGGGAGCTAGTTTATGTTTTAAAACTAGTAGTTTCAAGAAGTAGCCAGGATAATTTTTGCATCAAAATATTTCATTAATGTGTGACAGGGATAACAAGTCCTGCCCTACCAAGAACTTATTCATCTGTTCTTCATTTACACGTTTGATGTATTCTAAATATTTCAGAATTAATGATTTTTTTTCCTCTTTTTGCTTTGTAGATATGGGAGATACAAATTCTGTGTACTGTAAACAAGTTCCAGAAATGAAAACCAATTTGATGGAAGTAGACCGTTCACTAACAGATCCCATTAACTGTACAAATCACACTGTGGAATTTATGAGAAGAGAAATCGCTTGGAGAGAAGCGCACAGTAAGTTTTGCTTTTGTTTGGAAGTGTGCTTGTTCTCAACTTGACTTATTAGAGATTTTTAGTTTTTGATTGTATTATTGGGTCCTTAGGACAAATCAACAGCATTCAAAGTTCTCAACTGACAACAGTAAGACAAGTATCCATTTCTTTTCCCTTATGCTGGTTGTTGTTGAAAATTGTCCTCATTCCCCGGCTCGGATGCCCCTTTTATTCTGAGTGGACACTCTGGTAACTTTGAAATCTTCTTTTGATGACTCTGGCTTCCAACCCGCGTGTGCCACCATTTGTAACTCTTTGAATGCTCAAGCAGAATTGGCTTTCCTGGGAAATTTGATTTTGGATTGTCTGATATCTGTTGTTGATGTCTTCATTTTGTATTTTGTCGTAGTCTCAAATGCAAAGCTCCAAACTTACAGGAGTGACTTCCAGTTTGGCCTTTTTTTTTTTTTCATTCAAATTTTTATAAGGTTTGATTTGTTCAAGGCCAAAAATATTTAATTCAAATTCAATTTCAAAAAGCAAATCTATAAAGATTTACACATATTTACATAAATTCTTTTGATATATCTGTAGAAAATGACAACTGAAGAAATCTGTGTGTACGTATATAGAGTTGACATTCACCAGATATATTAGTCATTATACAAGGCAGTGCAGTGTTGAGTTTTAAGTTTTTTGGATTAGTGGTTCTCAAGAAATCTAATAAAAATGAATTTAAAAATCACAGATCTCTTATCTAAAATTATAGATCTCGAAATATTTCAAAGCCATAGTTACGTATGATGGACAGAAAGTTCTTTTATATGACAATTATGGCTCTTTCCAATCATCACCTTAGTTGTTCAATATCAAGATTTATAATTGAATTTTTGTATTATCTTCTTTTTCAGCCTTGCCTGAATCGAAGACTTTTATCATATCTTCAATTGGCATGGAGTTCACAGTTGACTTCAAACACAAGTTTTCTAATGTCTTGGTCATTTACGTCACAATCATAAATCCAGGAAACACTACCAATTGTCACGCTTGGGCAGCCAAATTCCCCTCAGTAAGTGTAAACTTGTTCTTAATATTTCAACTTGGAGAATAGTATCTCATGCAAACTGTATTAAGTTGTCCAAATAGTTTGTTTGGTTTTGTCTTAAGGAGGTTTTAGTTTTCAACTAACTTGATTGGATTATGTCTGAGAATTTTGTAAGGAAATTTTGCCAAAATTGGTGTATTTTTGTTTATTGATTTTAATATTGAAGATATAAGAGAATAACATTTTCGACCTGTGCTTTTTAAAATTTTAGATCTGTGCATCAATAAGTCCACAAATAATCATTTCCAACGTAATCTCCTTCCTTGTCAACGCACTTATATCAGTGATGAATATCAATCACATAGATCGAAGATTATACGGTGAAAATTTCAGATCAAAATTCAGCTAATTACTACACATCAGGCTATGAACTTATTGATCCATCCTAGTAAGCAAGGTAAAAATATAATCAATGGCAATAGAAGACAAACTGAAAATATCAAAATCAAGGATAGAAAATCATTTGCACTTGCTTGGTTATGTCTTTTGCTTTGATGTGTGACTTCCACATAAGTTGAACAAAATGTCTACTGGATTTAAATGTTTGACTTTGTGATGGATGATTAAAATTGGATACTTCACAATGGGCATGGGCGATCTTTTTGGATCTAGCAACCCACAAAAGACATTTTCCACCTTTTATGCAGGCCACAAAAGACATTTTCTTAACTTAAATGTTGATCATATTACAGAAAGCTTAATTTCTATTCTAAACAAATGAATTACAATTATTATATCATTGATTTGTGAAGCCAAAACAGTTGTAATTGCACAATAGAAATCATAAAATTGACTTTCTGAGAAAAAGGATAAAAAAATAAATGCCTAGATTGGCTGCAGGCTTTAAAATAATATCGCTGCAGGCCTATGGTTGCCCATATGTACTTCACAACATAAATTACAAAAGATAGTGGAGCAAGCAAATTGAATCACAACTGTAACAAAAGTCGATCTTCATCCAAAAGTGATACTATGTATATTGTGGGATTGAAAGGAGGTTCTCTGCTTTGAGCTCCTCCTAGAAACCCAAATGATTGATTTGAACAAGTACTGTTCCCAATAGGACCAATTGAAGGCTGTAATCGATGAAAAGCATCCTCAATTATTTGATAGGGTATACCATTCCTTCAAGACCATGTGTTTCAGAAATTGTAATGGCTGAGCAGGGAAGTTTTCACTCACTCACCATATAGTGCACCTTCAGATTGACATTCATTCCGGGCTATAAAATTTCTCCTGAAAAATCTCCAATTCCCAGGAAGACTGATAAAGATAGAACAACATAGTAAATACATTGTTCAATAAAGTTAAGGTAGAGAAGAAAAAATAGCTTTTATTTTTACTTGAGAATCTATTTGAAATTAACCAATATCTTAGTACACTGTATTGTCTTGGACTGAATTTTTTGCAAGGGTTTGGCATGACAAGGTATAACAAGGTATAACTGAAGAGTGGGATACAAAAACTTATATATTGGTCTCTTTCTACACATGTTAATGTACTTGTATGAATTCTTTTAAAATTTCAATTTTTCTAATTTTAAATACTTTGTCTTCTTAATTCTTGTTTAGGTTCTATCTGTTGATAAACCTTGTATTGTCCCAGATAACAGGAAGAAAACCAAAGTGGTTATACGGGACTTACAAAAGCTGAAGGTTAGTCATTTTATTGTTGTCTTTATTCCTGATAATTTATTTTTTTGAGAAGCCGCTGACTTGGGGAATAGACAGAATACTTGATTCTTTTTTGTTTCCCAAACAAAATTGTAAGTCTGTTGTATTGACTTAGAAAAGAAAGTCTTATGAGGTGTAATATCCTCCAAATCATTATGTACCTAAATCTGTTAATAATACTAGAAGTTACACTTGCAGTAATAACCTGGGTTCTAGGTTGTGGCATTGGGCCAAAAGTTTTGTGCTATGTCATAATCAGAAGCATAACGCTGAGTTTTCTTCAAGCTTAATATATATAATTCAGCATTGTAGTTCTAAAAATAACAAAAATGGTCTGACTTCCAATTTTTTAAAATTTGTATAAATGGCTCATTGAGGACTTATTATGCATAACCAATCATATGATCTATCAGTTTGAAAAAGATTATTTTGTAGCATTTGAAAATCAGAAAAAAGGTTTCATTAATTCAGGTTAAGCCAAAAGTAATCAGAATTTATCCCAGTTGGGCCGTTGGAAAAAAATAAATAAAAAAATCAATATTAATGTTAACCATAATCAAAACTTTCGTTTTTTGACCTTATTTGCAGGATCAGATGGAAATTGTTATTAAAGTAGTGTATGAAGAAGGCACAACTGAGGAGCAAAAGAGTCTGGAGCATCGAATCAAGTTGGGCTATCCACTTGTGGCCAACATACAATTATGGAAGAAGTGCAGTGTCTTCAACCAAAATGAACCCATTGAGCAAGAATGCGTTGAAAGTTTTGACCAAATTTCCTTAGGATAAAGAAGGAAAATCTTCCATTCATCTATTCCTTGATGGAGGGTCATTTAGCCACACCCAGTAGAAGCAGCTTAGATCATTTTTGGTGAACTAAAATGTTTTTTTTTACTCACTCAATTTGAAAAACTGAACATGGTCATATCTGACTACTAGCAGAACTAATTCAAGGATAATCCTGTTTGTTCTCTTTTCCAAATTATTCATGTAAATAAAATCTTTACTTTTATTTTATTAAGTAAAAGCAGTTGTTACTTGTTTGTTTGTAAATCAAATTAATGATGCCTTTTGTCCTCAAGTGCTCAGCTGTACACTAATATGAACTTTACATCATTAAAAAGTAATGGTCATTAATATTTAAGGAGACAGGCTTAACAGAAAAAGTTTTGCTGATTTATTGGAGTTTTCTCATTTTTAAAAATAATTCTGATTTCAGCTTCAAATAATAAAAAGCAGTGAAGAAACTTCAAGGGAATATTTTCCAGTTTGAATAGTTGTTGCAATTTTTTTTTTTGCCGACTCTCTAAGTTTGCTATAATGGCTTTGTATAAACTTATTTAATCTTTAGAAATGGAGTTTAACATCATTATTTTTTGTAATAAGGCCTTCTTTGTTTCTACTTTAGTAGTTCAACTTATTTTCTTTTAATAGAAAGAGGAAATATTCCACTTGGTTTGATACTACCATGAAAACATGTACTAAAGACTGAACTCATTATAATGGGTTATAAGTCAAGTTTGCAAACTAGTTTACCATTCTGAATGCCTGAACCCAACCAATGAATGAAACTTTTTTTTTTTTTTTAAATACACAAAACACCTGAAAATGTCTCGAATTCAAGGGGAAAAACTCACATAAAATCACAACTACTTGTCCTTTTTACAGCTCTTGAAATTTTGCATTCATCTTGAGTCACAATCTAAAAATATTTTTATAGACCAAGTATTTTTGTAGTTCTCAAAACCACTAAGTAATTCTCTCTGATTTCATTTAAGAAAAATGTAAATTCGGCAGAACCGCTGATTGATCCAAACAAATGGCACTTTGGTCATGATGAACGACGAAGATTAGTAAGTATTACATACGTTTGAATCAGTTCTAACAAAACTGATGCAGCAGGTCCAATTAAGGGGAATTCAAGGAAGACAACTCTTGGATTTCTTCTTCAACGACACTTCGTATTGCATTTAAACAAGCTTACATTTGCTCTTTAACCCATTCATGCCCTAAGTCAGAATCTGGTATAATTAGAAACATGAAGAAAGTGAAAATATTTTAGCATCGGAATGCAGATTTATTTGACCCCCCCCCCAAAAAAAACCTGATAGCATATTTCATCACCCTGAGACTGTTCATTTGTAATCCTATCTGCTTTCTTCCATTAGGACATTTTCTACAGCGGGTGGACTAAAATATAGGTTTATAGGTATGAAAGGGTTAAAAGGCAGTCACATTGAACAAGTAAATGAAAAATTCTCAAAGTTTGAATAAATGAAAATGGTGAAAATCTTCTCACGTTTATAAATTCTTTGCTTTTATTTGGGTACAATTGATAATTTTTTTTCTTTAACCTGACTCACTCAAATTTTGAAAGCACTCCCACACCTCAATTTCTTTCGTGAGGTTCTTGAAAACAAAAATAAAGCCCATAAATAAAATACAATAGATATTCATTTTCATCATAATAGGCACGATGGACATATTGTCTGTTTTGAGATTTGTGCACAGCCTTTGTAAAGACTATCCTCTTTGAAAAAAATAATACATACTTATACTCATACATGCATACAGAAGTCAAGTGAAAAAAAAAAAAAAAAAATTTCAAAAGCCCCAGAGGCCATCTACAGTATCCTTGATATCATAGTCTCGGTCACGCCTCTTTTTATTGACATAGTAATTTTCTCCACTTTTCTTTGTCAGCTGAGCCTTCTGCCTCTGAGATTTTTTCATTGATTCTTTCTTCACCTTGCTTTTCACGTAACGAGGATCAAAAGTTGAACTGGTTACACTAGGGGTCACGTTAGTGCCAGCCCTTTGCTTGTAAAGCTGACTACGAACATCACGAAATGGCATGTGGGTGTGGTTCTGAAGACTCAAATCTTCAAGCTCAGCATTGACCTGATCCAATGACTCATCTTCATTAACACAAACATTTTCACAGTCTGCTTCATTTTCTCGGTTGATGTCTTCCTTGGAACCGGATATCTGATCATCGTTTGTTTTTGCTTCATTGTCAGACTCACCAAGAGAGCTTAGTGCATCGTAAAAGATATCCTCCCCTTCATCTTCATGGACGTTGATTTCCTGCTCACAATTTTCAAGCCACTGCTTGATGGCATTTAAAGATTTATCAGTTATGTTCGTCTTGGTCTTGGAGGATTTGTCATCCTTATTATTGTTGGAGGAGTCTTTGCTCTCTCTGTCCGAAGAATTGTCATCACTGTCACCATCTTCCTCTTCGATATTCTCATCCAGTGGGCCGTGCAAAATATCCATCTCCTCCATTACCTGGAAAAGAAAAGGAAGTTGTTCAGTAATGCTATCTCCCAGATTGATGCGCGGAAGATGGGAGATAACTACTGTTTTCGAAATTATCGATTATCTCCCCTTGGAAACAAATCGTGTAGTTATAAACAAATTCATTTGTTGAATTGTTTTCATCGTCAATGCTGAGGCAAGAAAATGGATATAAACTTTTCTTTCCCCATAAATTCTATTATGCTTTTTTTTTTTTTTTTTTTTAAACTATTCGTCCTCCAAACATCACAGAAATTTATCAGTTTTGATAAAATAGGTTTTTATAGTTTTAAAAAAAAAAAATCCATTTTACAATGTAGTTATAATTTTCCATTCGTCATTGAAAAACAAATATTGCTATGTCTATATTATATAAAAAGTACTACATTTTTTCCTTTTAATTTTGTTTTTTTTCCTATTTATCAGACCTTTAAACCTTTTGGAAATTTGTCAGGTTTTAGATATAAAATCTTTGAATATTTCCTAAGAGGGGACCTATTTCAAAACTGGATGGAGAAAATTATGCTTTTTTCCTTTCAATTCATAAGACCATCAAATTTTTCAGAAATCTGTCAGTTCTCAGAAAAAGAAATATTCAATGGTCTTATAAAAGGGGGTTCTATTCACAATGTAGCTATAATGCTAAACTGCACCCTTACTTTCCATCCATCATGGGAAACTATGGATACAAATTTCTCTTCCTCTCAGTGCTTATGTCAATTTGGCTGATTATTTTCAGGAATCTGACCCTAAACTGACAATAAAACGTGTTTTCCCTCAAAACAAAAAAACTGTACCTCTAACCCAAACCCAAAACATGGGCTCAATTAGAATGCAATAGTAGTTTGCATGTTGAAGCGGACTACTGTCAAAAGTGATCAAATGAATTCTGTTTTCAGAAAAATGATTTTTCAGTTTCAAGAGGGGATTTTTATGATATCTCTATGAAATATCATTTGCATCCCGATATTGTTGTATTTAGCACCCCCCCGGGTACCTCAGCTATTCTTTCTACAGACATTCTCCAAATATATTTAGGCAATTTGTCAATAAACTTGATGGGAGAAATTTGATGGTATTATTGCACTAAAAAGTATTATTGCACTTGAAACAACAAATGGAAAAATATTCAAAAAGGTATTTTTACAATCTGAAAACAATAACAGATTTCTACAAACTGTTTACAATACATCCCAATCCAATAAGGATGTTGATAGATGGAAGTCAGCAAACATCATCTATCTTTCATTATGGTGGACCCCTATTTTCAGCATTTAATTTTTAGACTATTACCGATGAATAAATTATAATAATAGATAATGACCTTTAAAAATTATATTCAAAATAGATTACATTTATTTGAATGTTAATACACGATACTGGTCGGCATACAATATTAATGATTTTCAATAGAGATGCAATGGTTGACACTGTTTCTCTGTCACGATTTGCAATGTCAAATTTAAATGAAACACTGCTGCGGAACCCCAAGCATTATTTATCAGACCTCAGTTTCGAAATCATTGGTCTATCAAATAAAAACCAAGATTTGTAAACAAAGGCATTTTATAATAACTACACCAAATTTCAGTATTTAAAGATATATTTACATCAATGACTTGACTCTTTTAACTTGTAAACTGCTGTATCTTTAAGTCCCCTTTATCTAAGTTCCGGGGGGGGGGGGGGGCAAAAAAAAAAAAAAAAAAGGTTTTTCATGAACTACTAAATTATTTTTTCCAATTACATTTTTACAGTTGCTTTGTTGGTGTGAAGCAAATATATTTCTTAGTGGGATGGGTTTTGTGTCATATCTGTCATCTAATCGCATTGTGGTGTAGTGAAATTGTGCTTAGCCCCAAATATTGTATTTATGGGTTCAAAGGGAAATTCAGTTTTATTTGCGTTTTTGGGATGAGTAGGAGATGATATTGGCAAAATATTGGGGTCCACAAACCACCCACCTTCTGTTGTGAACCGAGCTACGACAAATTGAATTTTATTGTTCTTAATTAATTTGCACAGTAAAAATACTTCAAATGCATTTCAAAGATAATACTTTGATCAGCACAAATGAAGAAAACCTTTTCAAAAGCAAATTTATAGCAATTACAATTGTTCAAGATTTTATAAAACAATATTTTTTCTTATAAAAGGACAAGCCAATTAAAGAGATTTTGAATTAGAAAATTATTAATTAATAATGCATAAAAAACTGAATATAATAAACACACACAATCTGACCGAAAAAAAAATCTTACTGAGTCAAATGGTTCAGCTACATCTTTTGTAAACCCACTGGCTGCAATTTCCACATCTAGAGAATCTGTACGCCTGTAAAAAAAAAAAAAAAAAAAAATCAATTAAAACAATAAGAAATGTACATTCAGAATGATCAGAAAAAAATTCAAACTAGATTAGGAGAAGTTGAATTGAAATACAATGGGATCCACTCAATAGGACCACATTGGAACAAGCGATTTTGGACCCAATAACCGTCGGGCCCGATTACCTGCACAAGGCAAATAGTTTTCCATGAAAAGACATTCATAGAAAAGACTTGTTTGAAGCAGTAACTGTTGCAAGGGAGGTAACTTGGTAAAGCACACTATACCACGGTTTTTCTTCATTTATTTCAAATTTAACTTGAGTCAAGACCTAAAAATATTTGAAAGATACTTGTTTCCGTAACTAAAAAGTTCATTTTTAGTAATTCTATCAGATTTTATTGAAAAATTATTGGTGTACGTAATTACTGAATATTTTGTCAGCTAAGATAACCCTTGAATCATCGAGAAAAACACTCCCCAAAATGAAGTTGTACCTAGAGGCAAAACATAAAAAGTGACTAAACATTGATCTAAAACCAAAACCATGAAATTCAAACTGAAACTGGGATCTTGTTTTTTTATGGTAATTAGAGAAGAATCCTACATGGATAATCTTATAGTGTATTTATCTATCCCAATACCTGAAAATTATGCATACTAATTCTATACTTTGAAATGCAAAACTACCCATATGTATTGAGTACAGTTAAAACTTGATCAAAATTGCCAAAAAACAAATTTACTTCAAATTTACAATCATTTTTTTTACTAAAAACTGTGATGGATATACAAAATATTGCCTTTCTCTGACAAATATATCTATGTGCTTTGTTTTTATCCCACGACATTCGAGAATTTGCAGTCAGCATGTTGGCTGATGTCGATATGAAATGCTTTACACTTCAGCCGCCTAAAAGACCTGAACTCCTTTGCATGAACCAATGACAGAGATACAAACTTACTGAACATCAGCAAACGTGGGAAATAATTCACTTTCATAGTTGTACCGCCGTGCAAAGAAATCCCTGATACACTGGACATCTCGGTTGAAGTACCTAAAAGAGAAAAAAAAATGTAATAATTGAATCATAGGTAAATATGAATATTCAGTTACTTTTTAATAAAACTTCAGATGAAATTGAAAAGATGAAAACATTATATAGGTAGATATATTTACCAATTGCATTATATTGTGTGTGTGTGTATATATATTTTTATGATTATTATTATTAAGAAATGGATATGTGACCTGACAGAAATATTATAAATTGCATTGAAATGATCTCCCATCATTACACAGTTAATATATCACGTAAATGAAATAATCAATTATAGTAAATAGGTTGCAGGTTTGATTCCTGCAGTAGCCACATTTTCTTTAATTGTTTATTCAGTTTGTGTTATCTAGGCTAAGTGATACATTAAACGTGTAATGACGAGAGATCATTTCAAATAAGAGTTTCAAAATTATATAATGCAATTTATGATATATATATATATATATATATATATATATATATATATATATATATATATATGATTATACTAGTTGAAAATAAAGAGTCAAAATATAAATATTAGATTATGATAAAAAATAACAATGACTCTTTCAATGCTATTATTACATTTTCTTGTTAATGACTGATGATGGTTGAAAGATCTAAAACTACCAATTATGGAATGTATTCAAAAAGTTTTGAGGATATTAATTCATGGTTTGCATGCAAATTAGAAAAATCAACAAAAAAATAAACTAGAGTCTGTTATTTTCAGCAATGTATGTGTGTGTGTGTGTGCAAATGGTTTCCCTTCATGAATAAATATTTTTTGGGTAGTTTTCCACAGCAGTAGGGGCCTGTGTGTAGAATAACTCTAAAGCCTGTGCAATGATGTTTTAAGGTGATATCATGTATATATATCAAAACAAGATTAGTATGGGCAAATTTTGAGAAAATGGCATAAAAGATGGATCTAATCGTCAGTATTAGGAGCTCTCTGAAGAAACCTTCAAAAGAATTGAAGTTATTAAGTATACAGAAAAGCAAGCTGTTGTGTGATGAGGCAATGCTGAACTGGAATAAGATTTTTAAATGTTGATAAGACAATATATCATAAAGGAATCCTCATTGAGGTATTATATATAAATAAATAGATAAATATTGAGCATAAATCTTACCATTCTGCATTCTGGTGGGAGACAGACACCATCTGTGGAAAATCAATCATAGTGACATTACTGTTATCATCAATCATCAAATTGAATTCATTAAAATCTCCGTGAATGACACCACAGTTACCAAGGCGCACAATCAGTTCCATGACATCATCGTAGACGGGTCCTGGGTCAGCGATCTCTCGTACTTGAGACCTAAAAGCAGAACAGTCAAGAACTTTTCAACTTGACACTCGATCTTTTAATTGAAGAATCTGAAGCAATTGGAATCAAAATTCAAGTCAACCAATTCAATGAAGATAATTGAAAAGTCACAAATATATGGATCAGTGAACTAAAATCCTGACTTTAACATTATTCAGTCAACTTCTAACCATTTATGATGAATGGGTAATAATCAATTTGAAGCTGTTAAAAATGGTTAGTCACTCAATAGAAACTGTCATGTGATTAGTGTCTTTTAGCAACATGCCGTGTTGAGGGTGATCAATGAATAAATCATCACACCCTTTGTTGGGCAGTGATCACTAGAAAGTTTGAATTTTTAAGAAAATAATTTTGGATATTGCCAAACACAAACTGAGAGACCAATTCAGAATAGATTTACATTGCAAATTGACGCCCCCCCAACCCCTAAAAACTATTAGGGGGGAGGAATTTTTAAGAAAAAAAAAAAAAAAAAAAAAAAACGGTTTCTTTCTAGATGCGGTCCTTATGCATGATACCCTCCATAGCCAGCTAGACTATCTTGAAAACTGAAAAAAAATCTATGTTGGCAGTTTTGGTTGACAACTTCTAATAATGTTAGGTGAATTTCTAGTTTGAGAATTCAGTACTAACAAAAACCCAGAGGGTGCAAAATTTCTATTTTGTGCAATTTTTTTCCAGTGACAAAAGTATGTGCACCCTTTTGAATTCGATGAAGTGAATCAATAAATTTTCAATAAAACCTTAGTGGCCGATCTTCAGGATTTGAAATCTTATGTGCACACATTAATCACCTTTGTGTACTGAGTGCAAAGCCTGCATGTGCACACAACTAGGACGGAACAATAGTTCGATAAATTTTTTTTTTCCACAGCGAAATGTACAGATAGAATGAAAGTATTCAGATGGAATGAATTTCAGAAAAACTTATTCTTACTACGTACATGGGATAGGCATTGACTAATTCCATTACAACAGCATGGCGGTTGAAATCAATTGGTTTAGGTACAGGAAATTTGCGGCCATAGAGAGCCTGAAAGAGAAAATGTCAATAGGAACGTTTATGGCTTGTTTGAATGATAACAGTATAGAAAATATAGATGTTTTTAATTGTTTACCCCTGCCTACAAAGTTGGAGAAGGTATTATATTATGCGTGCAGTCGTGTCTGTTTGTTAACACAATATCTCCAAAAGTTCTCAATGGATGAATTTCAATGATATTTTTTGAATGGGCCACAGAAAAAGTGATTGAATTTTAGGGTGGATCCAGATATGTTCCCACAATATCTCCAAAAGTTCTCAATGAATTCCAATGAAAATTTCTAGAAAAGTAGATCATGGAGCAAGGAAGAATTGGTTATTATTTTGGGGTAGATCCAGGAATTTTTTTTTTCAATTGAGAGATATAAAGTGTTCTGCTGGTTTTTCAAGAAAAACAGAAACTTTACAAAAAAGAACTTCAGTCACTATTTTAATGAACTCTAAAAAAAAAAATTCAAATTTAAAGAAATCTAAGAAAATTAATAAAAACAAGCCTGGCTGCTTCAGGATCGAATACCACTTCTACTTCTATTCCAACAGAAGATGATTACTGCAACTTTTGTATTGTACATATAATAAATAAATAAATTCTTAGATATATGAGACTTGTCAGTTTGGCTCAGTTGGCACACAAGGAAATTATGATAAGAGCAGAATTAACTTGTAAGGTATGGTACACAAGCATCTTTATAAAGCCATTAAATGGGAATTCAAATCCTCCATGAAATCCAGACCACACTAAACCAAGAACTGTAACATTTTATTATGGATTATGACTAATTTTTTTATCTTCATCTTAATTTTTTTTCTTTCTCATTACAACTTTGACTCAGACTGTCATTCTATGGCTAAGATTAAACAGTGTGATTGGTAATAAATAGAGAAAACGCCAATGATGAGAATCAAACTCATGCCCTCTTGCGGGAAGGATTTTAGCAAACGCCTGGCTACCTTTGACTTTACTCTTTATTTCAGATCATGCTGTTTACTCTTAGCCGTACAATGACAGTCAGAGTCAAAGTTGAGATGAAAAAGCAACTAAAAATTTAGATGAAGGTAAAAACTAGTCAAAATAATAATAAAAATATTGTATTTCAATACTTTATCTAATATGATTGTTATTTCAAAGATGGCTGTAATTATTTAATAAAACAAATGCACAAAAATAGAAAATTTTTCTGTTATAAAAAAATGTTGATTTTGAAAATTTTATCCACAGATCATTTGTTACTTACTTTCATGTAAGCAAATTCTTTCATGGCTGCAATCCTAGAAAGATAGAGCCAAGACGCACTTTGGCGATGTTGATGGTAATCACGTTTGTTCTTCAACTGACGGAATGAAGTCCTTCCCAGCCTGGAATAGAAAAAGGAAAAAAATTGTTAGCTACACATCACCATTGATTTTTTAACAAATAATTTGGAGAAATACTTCTTTCTTATGTTATACATGCATTGAATTATGAAGCGTTTACAGGTCTGGTTAGTCACTCAATAGAAACAGTCATGTGACTAATGTCTTTCGGCTGCATTCCGTGTTGGAAATGATTAATTAAAAAAAAAAAAAAAGAACAAAAAGGGGGAATCAATGAATAAGTTACTTCCTTTGCCCTTCGTCAATTTTCAAAAAACAATAATGAACGCTGCGAGACACAAGCCAAGGGATTTATTTAGGATAAGCTTATATAACCAACTGAACCCTCCACAAAAAAAAAAAAAAAAAAAAAAAAAAAAAATTTTCTGCACATATGGAGTAATTGCTTAAATTTTCAGCCCTCTTGTTCTATTAGGGACAGCCAACCAGACCAACTTGAAAACTGAAGAAACCTATGTTGACAGTTTTTAACAAAGGAGATTTGACAATGCCTGCAATGGAATGATCTTTGTAATCACCACAGAAAGCTTAAATCATGGATACATATCGTGAATAAATGTGAGAGTTTTACAGAATGTGATGCAGTAATTAAAACTTGAAAAGTTACTGTTATATCACATAATCAAGTAGCCATTGTACAAGAGAATCATACTGATTAAATCTAAAGACTCTTTTTGAGATAAAAGAACTTAGAATTACTGGCTGATAAAGGATGAGGCCTATAAGCTTCATATAAATCACATTCATAGTATATTTTATAAAGCATAATTCTTTCCTTTCTTTTGTAAGTTTGTAAAACATAGAAGTGTCTGTTCATTACAATGAAATGAAAAAAAAAACATTGGAATAGGTATATTTAACCCCGACTTGAAATTCTGGTTAAATAACAATATGCCTATACATGAAAATCTGTTGGCTACAAGTTTCTGGTATTTCCTATTTTAGACTTAAAAAAGCAGAAAAATCTCATTACCTTTTATCCATGCAGAACTATCTTATTAGAAAAATATTCCTCAAATTAACTTTCAACTGTTCTAATAATCCAGGCTTTTGAATACTCATACAATTGAAAACATTTTTCACTGTCAAGACGATTGTCAGGGGATGTAATTGTGCATGGATCCACCTAGAATTTAATCACTCCTTCCATGGCCCATCCTTTCACAAAATTATTGAAAAATAATTATTATTATTGGAAATCATAGAGAACTTTTGGAGATATTGTGTGGAAAGTCATGAGCTTATACATAAATGTATGAAAAAAAAAAAAAACAAAAAAAAACTGCCATTGGAACTTGAAGAGATATATATTTATTCACTCGTTTCTGTCCATCCATTTGTGCATACAATATCTCCAAAAGTTCTGAAAGGATTTCAAGGGGCTAAGAAAGAAGGAATTAAATTCTTGGGTGGATCCATTACTTTTTTTTAATACTTTCCTCCCCTGCATCGTGACTATTTGTGAACTGATTTTTGTGCCATTGCATTGGCGAAGGTGTGCTCTCTCCGAGTACTTTTTAGTTTGTTACTGCTTCAAGAAAGTTGATCTTTTGTGTACCCCGAACATTTGCCAAAAAACACTTACCTTTGCAGTTTGAGAACACGCTGTTGTCCGTCTTCCGTTCCAACAATATAAATATCTGTCAAAGGAAAAAATGAGAAATAAGTTGAGAAGTTCATTCAAGCCTAATGATATAGGAACTCCTTGTTCAATGAGAGAGAGAGAGAGAAAAAAAAAAAGATGAATATCTGATGATATAAAATATCACAAGAGGAATTGTGAATGGAGTCATTTTTCTGAGTAGATATAAGTTGAAAAATTCTGACACAGAAACAAATTATCTCAGACTGTACGAGAAAAATCTCGGGTTATCTCCCCTCCCACCAAAATCTGGCAACCCTGACATGCACTCTTGAAAAAGGAAATGCTTGACCCTCACTCTGCTAAAATTGGATCGGCTGATGGCCAAGAAATTCACTTGACTTCAATCCCCTCAAAAATCTAGAGCCATCATGGAGAATAGTATAGGAAATGATTACATGGACTTGGCCGAATGACAGTAACATTCTTGACAGCATTTGACACTGATAATTGAAATTGTGGAGGAATTAAGAGAAAAAAAAAATTCAGATATCTTCCTTTGTTTAAAAGTAGATGGGATTTCATAAAGGATTTTAGTGGGAAATCAAGAAATATTGACAGCAGGTCAATTTGGTGTTGCTAGCAAAAGATAGGTTTTATTATGGACATCTTTTATAGACTAATTGAGTTACCAGCAGAAATAACGCTTGAGAAATTTTCAAGAAGTTTTATCACCTGATTCTTTGCCAACTCCAATTTGGTTTCCAAGGGAGGTAATTGAATTCCTACTGACAAAAACTTTCAAGGCAAGATAGTCATATCCACTGTTGGTCAGACGGTAGCCCTCACCTGTAATAAAAAGACAGAGGACATGATAATTTTACTCTGAAATATGCACTCAATAAGTAATTCTATATACAGTGTCTAAAGAGAACTTCCTATCCTAAATAAAATTCAACTGATTTGATCACCCTCTTGGCAGGATAGAAGGCCACTCAAGGATACCTCTACCCTCATCTTGCAGCTTAGAGTCATTTCACTCGTACCGGGAATCAAACCAGGGACCTTCTGCATGTGAGGCAAACATGCTAATCATGAGCGGACATTGTACCATCATACCAGTGATAGGGAATTGGAATCATGCCTTTTCCTCAAAAGAATTGAAATTGAAGTGCTATAACCATTATGATGAAGAATATTCAAGCTTAGTTCACTAATTTTATTTTATGGCATTTTAACTAAGAAGTTGGTAATTTTTTCTTCACATAGATTGGTTCAGCCACCATAAAATAATTTCCAGAAAATTGATCAATCTTACCAACTTTATCTTTTTTAGTGAATTTCAATTTTCTAAAAAAGATAAAGTTGGTAAGAAATACAATACAAAACAATAAAAAACAACACAGACAAAAATAAAATGGTGGAATATTGTTCAGCTAAATCAAAAATATCATTTTATACTTCCTTACTTACATCCTTTCCCTCGTTCATAGCATATCAAACGGTGTTGGCATAAATCTCGTAATATCTTGTAGCATCCACCATGATGGAGTTGAGCAATGGAAGCAATTAGAGGTGCAGGAACGATTTCATGATTTTTCATTCCCATTTCAACCTGGTTAAAGGAAAAAAAACGAGTAAAAGATTATAAATACATATCCAAAACTTGCATAAATGAATCATCATAGCCAGCATGTTTACCAAAAACTAATGGAGCTTTGGGGATTGTTAGTGCAAAATGACCAGAGAGGCCCATAAAAGCACTTTAGATGGTGCTTAGTGGTGTGCGACCAGGAGAGCCTCAACACATGCATATACTTATAGATAAACACAGACATTTGAAGAGAGAAGAATCTTTGCTTGATTGGTCAGGCCATTTGTGGGGCAAGGGTGATTATATATGTATATATATATATATATATATATATATATGTTGACTCCATTCATCTGCAGTAAAACCAGAGGACATTGCCATAAACTAAAAACTAAGACCTCCACTGGAGATGAAAAAAATTCTTCTCTGTAAAAATAGCAAATGCAGAGAACAACCAGAGTGAAAAGGTGATCACATTCAAGAATACCAATATTCTGATATCAGTTATACCAAATTAAACTACTAATTTTCTTATCATTTAAATCAACACCCCACTAAATCTAAGCTGCCTCAATGATTTGATTAACTGCTGTCAAAAAAAGCCAATTTCAAATACATTGAAGTACCTATGTTAAAAAGAGCATTAATGACACCAAGAAAAAAACAAACTTGACAGCAACTCCCAATATGATGAAGAATTGGGGTTATAAGTTAATAATTTTGTAGATATTTGTCAAGCTCAGCTTGCTCAGGTACAAAGCCACAACAATAAGAAACCCAGTGAGGGATGAACTCACTAGCAATAGCCTGTGGGATTGCCAATTTTTAAATAATTTCTATGGTAGGCATCCAGCTGAGGATTTAAGTATGGAGACATTTATTATTACATATACAAATAAAGGGGCAAATATCTGATTTTAAACAAATCTGATCAGAATTATTGAAGAAATGTCTGGTTGGTCACTCAATAGAAACTGTCACATGACCAATGTCTAGCAGCAGCATATTATGCTGGCAGTGATCAATTAAAAAATTGGAAAAACAGGTTATGAATGAATAATTCACTTCCATCACCTTTCATTGGGCAGTGATCACTAAAAATGTCTGAATTTCTGAAAAAATGCCAGACACAAAGAGATCAATTTAGCATTAATTTAACTGACCCAACCCCCACCATCTCACTAGAAACCTTTTGAGTTTTCTAGACATAATAAAGAACGAATAATTGAATTTCCATCTCTCTCGCTCCATTGTTGTGGCTGGTACATGTGACACATGTACATAGACAATCAGCCAGACCAACTTGAAAACTGAAGAAGTTGTGCATAAAAATCAATTTAGTGTCTCTACAGAAATAATTGATTAAGATGGCTGTGAGAACCATCTATATTATGCTAAAAAACTCATTTCATTATTTACAAGTTTATCAGTATTTATCTATTTAGTAAGTAATTGGTATATTATTTACCAGTTTATTATTAAGATTTTAGGGGTTTGATATTTTCATTTGGAACAAATAACTGGAATACCACAGAGGTTTAATTATTCACTCACTGAATTTTTATTTAATGAGACGTTTTGTTAAATGTATTGTCTTCGTTAAGTGAGAGGTATCGGTGTAAAATGTAAATTATGATATTACTAAGATGATTAATGAGACCTTGCTCAAAGCTTGTAAGATTTATTATCTTTTAACGCTCTAAATTA
Organism: Thysanoteuthis rhombus; assembly: GCA_963457665.1. Lineage (NCBI taxonomy): Eukaryota > Metazoa > Mollusca > Cephalopoda > Oegopsida > Thysanoteuthidae > Thysanoteuthis > Thysanoteuthis major. Next base: position 40,919,503 of record OY735216.1, on the reverse strand, counting down.
ATTGGTTTTGTGATATTTGACAAGATCCATCATTTTCATTCTAGAATCATGTACACAACTTTTGTTTTTATAGTACGCAAAAAATATATTGTTCCACAATTTTCTCGCTTTTTTAAGAAAAAAAAAAAAAATTATTTTAAGATTTAAATTTATATTAATCGTTAAATCGAATTCAACATGGAAATAGTGAAAAAAGAAAAGAAAAGAAACAAAACAAAAAACTGGAGACTTATACCAAAACAATGAGAAAAAAAAACAAACACAAACAAACCCCCCAAACAATAGCACCAAATTTGAAGGAGATGCAATTTATTCCAGAATGTTTGGTCTCTCAATAATAGATCAGCGGCCTAACAATTGGCACTTGTTACCTTTATTGGACCCCAACTTGTCTCGTATCAAAAGGCTACTTTTTTCTCTTACACCGGATGTCGACAGCTACGATACACAATATTTACTTCCAATTCATTCTATTTAATTCAAAGAATAACAATATGTATTTCCTGTTACTTTGGTTTTTCTTTCCAGAATTTTCCACACACTCATTATTGCGATGTAGGAAATATTAAGTGTGTGCGAAACTTTACATTCCTCAATCGGGGGGACTACTTGAGCCCTCTTTTTAAAATCAAGAAATAAATACGTAGATTTGATTCCATAAAACAATCGACTCATCAGGTTTAATAGAAAAAAGTGACTTTTTGAAAAGCAAACAACTTAGATTTGGGTCCAATAAAGGTAACAATCAGTGTGCAAAAACAATAAGAGAACATTCCAGGGGTTATTTCCTCAAATATTAAGGTTAGTTTACTACGCACCACGTGGTTAGACTTGGAGAAAGCTTGCGATGACCGAGTTTTTGAACAAGTTCACTTTAAACATTAGTTGAAATAAAGCATAAATAGTCAGTGTACCGAGATCTATGAAGAAAAACAAATCCGATAGACGAAAATATCAACACGTAAAAAGCAACATTTGTTCTCGTCCAAAAACATAACATCGGGTAGAAGTTTCAAAAACAAGTTAAAATTTCGACAAAATAAATAAAAAAGAAAAGTAACTTACGGAAATGAGGACCCGGAAATCTTCCTGAGTCAAGTATCGGAGCATTGTAGCATTCAGCTTTCCCATTTTGACGGAAGGTTTCTAATAAGTTCAGGGGAAAAGGTAAAAATTTGATCGGAGAGAGTAGTTTCTTCACGTGTACATGACGATAGCCATCATGTTTGGAATGAACTTTCCCTTGAACTTCCGGCTTGAAAACGGTGTCGCAGGAAGATATGAAGACCAGTAAAAGAAATCCAGCAGTATACTAAATACAACTTGAACGAAAGAGTCAGATTTAAACCTTGGGGTCAACGCCACTTTAGATTCAGCAGTCTCTAATTAACTGGGAATGAAATACAAATCACAAAATTTACTCATCAAAGTCCTAGTTAATTTTAGGTAAGACAAATCGCAAAGAACATTGCTAAGTATTCTCTAGTTTTTATAGGTAAGAATGACGACTGACTCTACAATGTTTGTGAAGATTGGGTAATTGTCCCCTTAGAAATCTGGTCTTGAGGATGATAAATTAGTGACCTAATCTAAAATATGACTGTAGGTTGAAGTCGGGGTATTTGTTTGGAATAGGTTCATTATCTAGGACGTCCAGATTTTGTAAGGGAGATAACCAGTACTTTACAGTGTGCATAATGAAAGGGAGATAAACGTTATCATTCAAACATTCAATTCGAGAAATTTGTCGTCTGATTTTTACTATTTTTTTTTCTTTTTACCACAACAACAAATTTTATTTTCATTGAATTTTAGTTGAAAATACCCAGTGGAAGAAAAAGTGCATCAATGCAGACAATTTGTCACAAATGAGAAACTATTTACTTCTTATTTACATGAGTTCACCTGGAAAATACTATTTTAAATAACAAGGAAACATTATCTCATCATTTTGTTATTAGTATAAAATTTATATTCATTTTGGCGTTATAGATATGAAGAAAATAATCAATCTTTTATGTTGTTAATTACATCTCGAATCCTAAACACAAGCACTAACCCTAATATTCGCCCTAATACTAACTGCAAACTCTAACCTTATCATTAATTCTAAAAAATTACCAAACCCTAACTAATATATTTTGTAGCAAAATTTGATAAGATACAGTTTTAAATGGCCAAGTTTTCTGCTTTCATTTTTTTTTTGTGACGGGCTGCTACTGAAGTTATCTCTCAGAATCTGAAAATCTTCACGACGATTACAATTGTTGCATGAGAGATAATGGAAAGGGAATGTTTAGAAGAAGCATGATATATATATATATATATATATATATATATATATATATATATATATATATATATATATATATATATATATAGATAGATAGATAGAGAGAGAGAGAGAGAGAGAAAGAGAAAGAGAAAGAGAAAGAGAGAGAGAGGACTCAAAACAGGGGGGTCCTTTTTGGGTCTTAATCGAGGGGGAGTTTTTTCTCTTTTGGATTTCAAAATCTAGGGTTTTCTCCTCGTTTCGGGGTCAAAATCAGGGATGGAGGGAACATTTTTTTTCTGTAAATTGGGGAAGTGTTCCCCGTTTCGGGTGTCAAAATTGAGTGAATTTTCTCCTTTATGAAATCTCCATGAAACATTTATTTTCCTGTATTTTTACATTTGAAGATATTTTCCCTTTGTAACGCTGGGTACCATTGCTAGTTTTCTATAAACAACAAGTAAGCATACTCGCTGATTACGCTGACATACATACCAGAAATCAACACCCAGAGAAAAAAAAAAACGCAAAAAAACACGTCAAAATTGCAAAAATCTAATTTTATCATCGAAATCTTCAAAAGCAAAACACCGAGAATTTAAGATTTTACAAATAATTGGCGATTCATTGGATTTTAATGCGGTCTTCAGCACTTATCCAATGAAACATGAAATTTTTTAAGAGAAATTTCCACACCAGATCTTGAGTGAAACATTCTTTTCAATTTGGTAACCTCATCCCTCAATTCCTTTGATGACTTTTTCACTTAAAATTTCTGCTCAGTAATGCGTTTTACAGATATTAAAGAAAGGTCCATGGTAAAATAAATTCGGTTTCCCTTTATGAAAAATCAATCACGGGAATTCGGCACGGAAGCCTCATTAACGAATAGGGAAAAAACCCTGAAAAATAAGTAAAATATTGCACTCCCTGGCAAAATTTTCATCTGTATTTGCTGACTTATATTCTATAGCTATTTTCTGCGAAGAGAAAAAGCATTAACATAGAATTCTTTTTAATCATTTTGATTAATTCGATTAAAAAAACGTCTTAGTTTTTTTCTTTCACTAACTATTAGAGATCGGACTTCATGTAATTTTAACGAACCAAAAGTAAAGTTAGAAATAATCAAATAGTTGCCTACACAAGCGAGAGGCGACAAATTATCTGTTTGTAAAAGGGGTGATCAATGAATGTTACCCCTTTAACTTTGTAGGGTGACGATCACTGAAAAAGTCTGCTTCCTCAAAAAACAAGCGTTGGCATTGTATTAAAGAAAGTGACCGGAGGAAGAGAAGATAATTCACATAAGCCGTACCCCCGTAAAAAATGGTGGATAGCGTGTGCCCATTTCATAATTATAGTTATATTGTAAATAAGCCCACCTCATAAAACATTTTCTTCTCTGAAATCAAACAAATATCCAGGCGGTTCAAAGTCGTGATAAATTGAAAGCATCTTGAATTGAAAAACATTTTCTTCAAGAGCTGCATGCTGTTAAAGAAGGAATCTTAACCTAAAATTTCAATTTTAGCTAAAAAAAAAAACCAAAAAAAAAACCCCGAATTTTATGCAAAAAGTAATTTCTGAGTAAAAGTTGGTATGTAAATGACTCTTCTAAAATTCATAGACAATAGATCATCCTTCCTTTTTTTCCCCTATCTCTACTCTCTTTTTTCTCTGTTCTGAAACTATGGCGAAAACCATAGTTATTATCATTATAGTTAAATCATGAATAGTACCTAAATAGAAAAAGTTTTTTCGTAAAGGTACTGCGAGATATATTAGAAATACGTACCCTGTCTTAATTTGTTGTGGATATGTCGTAAATTACGCCTTGGGAGTTTGTGTATACACTGAGTTTTTGATACCGTTTTCAGAAAAAAGAAAAAAAAAAAAGAGAAAAAACACTACAGGCATTTACAGCGGGAAATTTTTTAGATATGTTTTTTGCTGTTTTTGCTTCTTTCCAATTGAATGATATTTTTATACGGATGACCATACATGAAGAGAAATATAAAGTGAATCCTTTAACAAAGAATAGTCTGATAGTAAAAACAGACAATATTATCGTCTGTTATTTTAGTCAACGTCTATTGTCGATTGTTTTAGCCACGTTACGGTAAAATACAACGTTTTGGGATAGCGAACACAACTTTTCAAAATCTCCGGATAAGCAGAACACTTCACCTAGTTTTTTAGTACGTTTGAAATCCTCAACTCGACACAAATATTAAATCTAAAGACATCCATTTCTAGTATTTTTGAAAATTCACATTTAAAGTCCAGTTTTAATTCTTTCCCAAAACATTAGCAGAAATTGTAAATTTTGATTATTTTCATTGAAGTTTTCATAAAAAAATTAATAGTAATTTAGATTGTACTGCGATTTTTGAAAATTTCAACACACTATTTTAAAAATTGAATTCTACGTTGTAATTTTTTTTCTGCCGACAATTCGAAGGTAAAGAAAGATTGAACAAATCTAATTTTTATGCACATAAACTCTTACCTTTTGAATATTTCTTATAACTTGCAGCAACAAAAGCCAACAGTGATATCCAACTTAATGCTGCTAGTATCAGCCATTGTTATTACAACTGAAATTGCTTAATTTCTATCTAAACCAAGTAATCAGTTTAATAATAATTGTTAACGTGGTTGAGTTAAGTTTTAAAGTAATCGATGAAGTCGGATAGAATTAGACCTTATTGATTCACTTTACTTCGTCGCGTTTTCAAGTGTTGTACAACAGATATGCATGTTTTCTTTTTCACAAGGCAAGAAATCAATTGTTGCTTTACTTACATTTTTTTGTTCACCTTTAAAAAATATACGTAAGAACAGGATATGATGTTGAGAATCTGGTCCCAATTGTAAAGTTTAACACCCTCGCACATTCGATGTGAAAAACGACGCACAATTTAACAATTTAACTCATGGAAAGCAATAATGATATGATTTATGTATTTACTTTCGTTTTTCTTTGATGAATTATCGAATTTCTTTTTATTTTTGCACAGTTTTAAACATTGAGTGAGCGAGAGTGTGAAGCCCTACAATTTTTACCACCTTACCTACATTGTATCTAGTTAGACCCACAAAAACTTGCCACGAACATTTTCTTACATGAAAAAAACAAACCCCCAACCCAAACCAAAAAAACCCAAACGTTTTTCTAGATAGTGCTTAATTGCATTTTAAAAGTAAGAATCTGGGGTTTCTATGCAGAAGACATTTCTCAAACTGAATTCAATTACTGGGCGTTGACAGAATCAGTAACAAGTTAATACTACTTCTATAATGATTGTTAACAGCGACGAAAGTCGACAGTTCTATGACTGCCAAAAAGCTTTTTTGTTCAAACCTAATTTGAATAAGTTAATAGCGTTCATAAGGAAAGAAGGATAGCTAGAGTGAGCAGCGAAAAAAAAAATTATCTTACGTCACACATATGATCGTTTTTTGAAAATCAATTCCCGAAATGAAAAAAAAATGTGACGTAAGAAAAGGTGTTCGTAAATCAAGAAGCTAAAACATTTTCAAACATTTCATATTGTAGTCATAGAGTTTTGACCTTTAACTTATAGGGAACACAAACAGATACACACTTCTAGGATACAAACGAAAATGTAGCAAGGCTTGAGAAAGCCACTCAGGGTCCATTTTCAGGAAGTTTTCCCCAAAAAACTTTTAATAACTCCACACTATTCTTTTTTCTTTTTTAATCAATTCGATACGTATAGTTTTATTACGGAAACAAATGTTGCCATTTTCCATAAAAAAATGTGTGAACAACGCTAGAGATTTTGAACAAAGTCAGTTATTTTTCTTGTAGGTATAAAATTGATATCTTGGTGGGTGGGTGGGGGGAGCTCGTTGACCCTGATTTGAAACTTACGAATCTACTTCTTGATAATTGTTTTTTTTCTTTAAAAGGAAGCAAGTCTAGTCATAATATACCTTACTCTACCATTGTGACTTACTGTCACAAAACAAACGAATAGCTTTCACTTTTAGTTGTCGCAAATAGATATTCATGAAATTCAATGAAATTTTGTTGTATTTATCTTAATTTTTGATTTTTAGTTTTTCTTAAATTTTTTCTCTCTATCTCACCCAATTTTCCACCGTTTTTCCTTTTTGAAATAAGCACTAAATAGATTTTAAAATTCTGATTCAGTCTTTCTCAAACGTTTCCAGAGTGGCTTACTCACGAAAGTGGTTTACTCATCTCACGAAATCTCGTTCACCACTGACCCATAATTCGTAATATGATTTAATATGTCACATGAGCGTTTAAGTTTCATTCAAACGTTTTAAACACCATAAAAATACGCGCAGAAAATTTGTAATAAAAAACTTAGAACTAAAAAATCATTAAAACTTTAGAGTTTAGATGGAATAAAATAAAGTTCCTTTTCTCATCATCAGTGACTTGGACGTTCCTGTTTTTCTGCGGTAAGCATCTCAAACCGAGGTTCTATTTCCTCCTACAATGAAACTCACAATTTAACCCCCCCCCTAGTTTCATTAACCTCCAAAATAACTCCGTTCACCCTTGGGTGAACTATTCAACTCTTCAAGATACACTGTTCTGATCAATATTGTAATTTCTTTGTTACAATTCAAGGAAGGTGATCCCAATATTGCAACTGTATACGTTTGATTGCTGCTAAAATAGCAAATGAAAAATATCAATTTGAACGAGGACGCACTCAGAGAGCACACACTTCGGCCAGCGTCATTGCCAGCGGAAGTAATTGGGATCTGCCCCCAAATTTAATTACATCTTCTATAGTCTATTGTCCATCCTTTCACAAAAAGTCTTTGGAATTCATAGAGAGCTATCGGAAATATGTGAATAGACATGAACTTTTTACGATATGATGTGGTGTGGACATATAACTACGACAGAGGGGAGGTAATTGTGCATACATACACCCCCAAATTTGATCACCCCTTCTCTAATCCTAATGCCCACGCTACCACAAAATCTTTAGGATCAACACTTTTAAAGCATCATATATAACCCACCATTTTCCTTTGTCTTGGTGAACCTCCAATTTCATCTGTTGTCACTGATGTGTCTTAATTGTTGAGTAATAACTCTATGATGACACCAAATAAATTGAATGTTATACTTCTTATTTAGGATCTTCTCTATTAATCAGAGGCAGTTTGATTTTATAGACTTTTTTTTTATACTTATAACAGAAGAAAATCGCAAGATATTCTATCCATCAAAATATCTTTTAAAATTGACTTTATTCTGATTTTGGTTAAACCAAAATTAGGTACCAATTTTCTTATTTGTTTAATTCCACCCCAACTAAACTGAATCTGGCTTAATGACGCAATTATCTGTTCTCAAAAAAGCCTATTTTGAGTACATTCAAATCCGTTCAAGTACATTAACATACGTTCCTAAATAAGATAAATATTGGATACTAAGTAATCAGTTATGTTGTGGGGATCATTAGTGAATTCCTTATCTGTGTTATTCAAGGGCCATATCGTTGAGTATCGCGGGTTAGGGTGTTTACCTTTCTTTTCTATTGTCATAAGGTGGGGTCCTTATTTTTTTAATATTAACAATATTTTAGCAGACAGGCCAACGGGATATGTTAATCCCGACCGGTATATAGATAATAAGTCAACTGTCACTTATAATTGGCTAATATACTCAGTTTTGTTGCTAAAAGGTTTAACTAACGGACTTAATATTAATATCCAAGGAAATTGATTTGTTTTTATTCTACAAAGAAATATTGCAAAATTTAATTACATTTTTTAATTTTCTTTATTTTACAAAGAAATATTGCCAAATTTTCCTCACCACAGACCGGTTTGATATTGACAATATTCTAGCTGACAGGCCGACGGGGGATATCAATCCCGATCGGATTATAGATATTAAGTCAACTGTCACTTTTAATTGGCTAATATACTCAGTTTTGTTTCTAAAAGGTTTATCTGACGGATATTATATTAATACTCAAGGAAATTAATTTTTTTTTACGCAGAAATATTGCCAAATCATATCGTTTATTTGTAGCCCGGTAACGGTCAGCGACCCGGTAGTTGTTGACCGTTGTCGCAGAGGACCTGCTTTTGTGTTTAGTGTTTTGTTCAGCTATTTTGATAAGCAAAAACTAAAAACACACCAAATAACCCCATATATAAAGTAATAATTTCAGTCTAAAAAAAACAACAACATCTATGGAACGGTGATACTGGATCTGCCATGGCGCTGAAACGGTGCCACACTTCTCTATCATGAGCATCGCGGAGCCAGTACTTTCTGAACTTGTCTAGCTCGTCCCTCCATCTAATATTCTGCCAGCCCCGGTTGCGCATGTGATCTCGGGGGATCCATGTCGTGAGTCTCAATGTTCATCGGTTGCCCGCGATTCTTGCAACATAGCCAGCCCACTGCCATTTGAGATTTTTAATGGATTTTATGATGTCCCTGACTCTTGTCTTTTCTTGAATGTACTGTGCTCCTTCCCCATGCAACAAATACTAAAAGCACCCGTGATAATAAAGAGGCGTTGGAAATGAACTTGATCCTCACCTAATACAGCCTTGTGCTGAAGCTGTCATATTTTTTATACTGTTATCATATCTGTTATACTGCTCATTTCAATTCTTATTCTTTACTTTTTCGTAAACCGTCAACGAAAACTGTCACCAAAACTATATAGAAGTTTCTTCGGTTTTTAAGTCAGTCTGTCTGTTTGGCTGGCTGCCTATGTATGTATAATGCGTACAGGCCATTACTCAATATTAAGTTTGGGAAAAGCGTTAAAATTCTCCCCTAAATTGTTTTTCAGTGGTGGTGGTGGTGGGAGGCTCAATTTTCAATGTAAATTTATGCTAAATCGATTCCTTTTGTTTGTGTTCAACAGCATTCACGCTTGTTTTTTTTTTAAAATGAAAATTCAGACATTTTTCGCGACCAGCAAAGGTTGGGAGAAGTAACCTATTCATTGTACACCTCCTTTTACGATTTGTTAATTGATCACCCCAACACAGCATGCATCCAAGAGACGTTAGTCACGTGACAGTTTCTATTCAAAGACTAACCAAACAAGTTTTTTTTTTAAAATCTGGTTATAGCTAAAATAAACTTAGCACAGCATAGTTGATTAGAAAGATATATATGTTTGTTATGTGAATGTGAGGTATCCGACTGAATGTTGATGGAATTGAAGACTGGGAGATGAAGAGAAAGACCTTAAGAGAAGGCTGGTGTTACATCTCGTAAATCTTTATCATAATGTGGGTATGTTTCGATGCATTTCGACGGGTTTCAGAGAGGACTTGCAGCAGCGCGGAGAAAATTGTGTGCTGTTTACATGATTGGAGTTGAGGAAAGACATGGGGATATTTCAGTTGTTGGTTGTCTAGTAAGAGCAGAAGAGCTGGGATACAAATGTGGCTCAACATAGACTATCCACCTGTTCGCTTTTGATTGCTTTAATGCTGTTTATTTGCATGCCACATGTGCATATGTAACTCTACCTGTTCATTTAATTTTACCATTATTGAGCAAAGCCATGTGGGCACTTAATACTAGCCATAATTGCTATGTTATTGCATATTCGAGCCACTTAAGTAGACCATATGATGTAAAGCTTGGGTTTAAAGGATAGGATCGGATGTACGCACGTCTCACATCATCTTAAAACTTCAGGATTATTTTACGTACATGGTGCTGACGTCAAAGGATCTCATGATCGTGGAGAACACTCCCTAAATCGTTGCCTGCAAAGGCAGGCCATTCATTCGTTGTATGTTGAGTTTTCAGTAAACCATTCAAGTTAAAAAAAACCTCTCAATCTGATCTTTATTTCTATGAGTGACTTTGTAGTATATGGATAGCTAGAGTTAGATTTTTAAAAATAGGATGTTTGAATGAAGAATATTCTAACTAAGTTAAGAAATACTGTTAATATATCATCATCATCATCATCATCATCATCATCATCATCAGTCTTTTAACGTCCGTTGTTGGACATAGACCTTTCCCAGGATTTGCCACACTTCCCGATCATGGGCGTCACGGAGCCAGTACTTCCTGAACTTGTCTAGCTCGTCTCTCCATCTAACATTTTGCCGGCCTCGGTTGCGCATGTGGTCTCGGGGGATCCATGTTGTGAGTCGCGATGTCCATCGATTGTCTGCCATTCTTGCAACATGGCCAGCCCATCGCCATTTAAGATTTTTAATGGATTCTATGATGTCCCTAACTCTTGTCTTTTCTCGGATGTACTGTGCTGTCTTGTGGTCTCTCCATGTGAGGCCCAGCATTATTCTTTCATGTGCACGTTAACAAGAAATAATTTGTAGCTCTGGCAGGAATCAAAGAATGCTTCAAAGTACAGTTCAGGTTTTTTGTCTCAGATGTGTTGTGAAGCAATAATCATTTTGTTTAGTTTTCTTAGCGAATTTATTACGGACATTTATGTTTCATCAATATTTTCTCTCCTTTCCAAGTATCCTAATGGCCTTCGTAAAATGAAATATGATCCCAATTTTATTGTAAGAGGTTTGTCTCTTCTTCTTGTTTTTTTTTTCAAAGCTAAAGGTGTTATGATTACTTGAATCAATCCTTTATTCAACATCTATTTCTCTACTAATTTCAGTTTCCCTAAGACATAAACAAGAATGGTAACCGTACTTATTCTATTATTGAACATAACCCGCTACATTGAATGAAAATAGATTTTTGCTAAACTTGGTATAGACTGAGATTAATCAATCGAAATCATTCCTAAATTATTCATTCTAAATAAGTGATATGGGTGCCTAATTCCATGTTTTGTGGATCTAGGGATCCAATTTGCATATTCAAATTATAGTGAAGTGATTACAATAAGAGATTGATTACAAATTTCATCATTTCAGAACGATCTGCACTAGATTTAAAAATAGTCATTGTCACACGCTTCCCCCCTGTAAAGGTTGATCATGGGGATTCTTTCAATTTTCGTCTTGATATGGCCCACAAAAGGGCGTGCATAGTAATCTGTATTATCTACGAAAGCTCCATCTGCTGCAGGTTTTCTGGGGTAACAGCTTTCTTTATCATAACTGGTACGAACCGATTGTCCTCCAGTTTCCACCTCAATCCATCGGATTTATGACACCCTCCTTTCCAATCCACGTCAAAAGACGTTGGTCGCGTGACAGATTCAATCGGCAATGTAAGTTCTTATAAAATTGATCCCTCAGCTTGTTTCCGGCACCATTCGCGGTTGTTTCATGAAAATTCGGACGTTTTTATTTTACTGATCACTGCCTTACGTAAGTTGAGAGAGGTAACTCAGTCTTTGATCTGCCTTTTATCCAGATTCTTAATTGATCACCCCCAACACAGCATGGTGCCAAAAGACATTGGTTGCATGACAGTTTCTATTTGGTGACTAGCCAAACCTGTTTGATGTTAGTTCGATGACTCATTTAAGCCATTCATGCATGTTATTGTCATGTTTAGATGATTTTCAGTGAAACAGCAAACAAATTTCTCTTCCATTTTTATTTTTTCCTTTCAGGTCAGTAAAGATTTTCTCAAGGAAGAAATCAGCAAATTTGAAGATTATGTCCGATCTGTTGATGTAGCGAAATTCCAGAAGATCCATTTGTTTCTCTCTTGAACTCTTTCCAACTTTGCAAGTAATAAAAGAAATTCAAGATCTGAAACAATATGTACTCCTTGACTTATACACAGAACAGGAATTATGCAACCCTGATATCTTGTGTCAGTAGGAAAAAAAAGCAAGCTAAAAAACACATGGACGTGACATTCCCACTGATGACGTTCTTGTGCACAAGAGACAGGTCAGGTTAGTCACTCGATAGAAACTGTCATGTGATCAAAGTCTTTTGGCAGCGCGCCGTATTGAGGGTGATCAATTAAAAATTGGAAAAAAGGAGATCTATAAACATGTTACTTCTCTCACCTTGCGTTGGATTTCTAAAACGCAGCTAAACGCCAGGTAGGGACAAATTTAGCATAAATGTACATTGTAGATTGAACCCCTCACTAAAAACCTGTCTTAGAGAAGATTCTAATACGTTTTTTTAGACATAATAAGGAGTAAATGTCGAAATGTTCAGCCCACTAGCACCATTGATGCAGCCTAAACGCAGGATACATACATAGCCAACCAGCTAGTCCGACTTGAAAACTGAAGAAACTTATGTTGACAGTTTCGGTGACAGTTTTATTTGACGATTTTTATATATATATATATATATATATATATATATATATATATATATATATATATATATATATATATATATATATATATATATATATAAGACAAGTCTGGTTAGTCACTAGATAGAAACTGTCACACGACCAATGTCTTTTAGCAGTCTGTCATGTTGAGGATGATCAATTAGAAAAATGGGAAAAAAAAAGGAGTGATCAATAATTGAATTATTTCTTCTTTGTTGTTTGTTTCGCAGTGATCACTAAAAATGTCTGATTTTCTAAAAAAAAAAAGAACAAGGGCAAATGCTCTCTGGTACAAACCAATGTAGCATAAACTTACATTGCAAATTACCCCCTCTCACACCACAATTTAATCTATTTTGGGGGTAATTTAAGAAAAAAAAACAAAGGAATTTTTTTCAGACATAATAAGGTGTAAATGTTCCAGGACGAACGCACGACAAATACATCCAGCTAAACTCATTCAAAAAATGAAGAAACCTTTGTTGACGGTTTGGTTGGCAGTTCTGGTTGACGGTTTTAAACATTAATCATACGAGAGAGATACCTGGTGCCACGTATACTACGACCTTGTTTGCTGTAGGCTCAGTTTCTACTTGAAACTAAAACCAAAGAGGAAATGACTCCCCAGGAAGACAGCTGGGGTCAGCTGCTTCCAAAACAATCTGTAGCGGACTTCTTCCGAAACAATTTGCTATCCCAACTGTAAGACATCAGTGATCTCTGGTGACTTATGAATCATGTCATTCTGGAAACCTTTAAGAAAGCTTCTAGTTTCTCTTTGAGGAGATGATTTGAGGAAAACAACTAAAACATTTAAAGAAGAAATATGTACATCTTATTCAACTTTTCTATCCATTGTCTATCAAAATTCCTTTTGTTTATTTAACTGTTCTATTCGCTGGCCAAACAGAGCAGTAGCACCATGAAAGCACATATCATCAGTCTTTTAACGTCCGTAATGAAAAAGGTTACAATAAAGGTTTAATAAATGATCAGATCTTGTGATTTCATTATTGTATTAAAAATCAATACTTTAAGGACAAGTTGTTGGTTTTGTTGTATGATTATCTGGTTTAAATATATCTTCAAGGTTTCTCTCTGTCTTTCTAGTCATCAAAATATGAGTTAATTCATGCTGTAGAATACCTTCGCCACACAAGTATTGAGTATTTATAGTAGAATAACAATAAAGCTATCCAAGATGTCCCAGTCGACCTTCTTAACATGCTGGACGTGAGCAAAATACAAACAAACAAAAACTAAAAACACACCAAATAACCCCATATATAAAGTAATCAGATTTCAATCTAAAAAACGAACAAACCTCTAATATAAGTAAGATATCTATCACCTTATTCTTTATGATTTTTATTTATTCATAAGCTCTGTGGTAAATTAAAAAATTCTGGATACGCCCCTGATTTAACTATATAAATTAGATTTGTTAGCGGCGCTGGAAAGATGGTTCTGGATCTGTCATAGCGCTGAAACGGCGGTGCTTTAACGACGTCCCTGGACCGGCGGCGCTGGACTAGGCCTTCTTCATCATCACCATCATCATCATCATCGTCATCATCAGTCTTTTAACGTCCGTCGTTGGACATAGACCCTCCCCAGGATTCGCCACAATTCTCTGTCGTGGGCCAGTATTTCCTGAATTTGTCAAGTTCATCTCTCCATTTTGTCTTCTTATGTGATCTCTGTGGATCCATGTTGTGAGTCGTGATGTCCATTGGTTGTCTGTCATTCTTGCAACAAGGCCTGCCCATTGCCATTTGAGTTTTTTAAATTGTTTCTACAATGTCTCTGACTCCTGTTTTCTTCCTTATATACTGTGCTGTCTTGTGATCTCTCCATGTAAGGTTAAGCATGATTCTCTCATGCGCACCTTGCAATCTTCTCAGCGATGGTACTTTATAAATCTATTCTACTCCCTACCATTCGCCGACACACATTTTGATGCAAAAACTATCTCTGCCACTTCTTAATGCTACTACTACAAAATAGTTCATTTACGTAAGGAAAGGAGTCAGAGGGATAACAAGTACTGTCTTCATGGAAGGAACATAGAGGCTCCTTCAAAAAGACCGCAATCTCCCGTGAAATCCACTATATTTGACCAGTTCCGCTACAGACATCTAAAATCTTTCTAGATCATTCTCCAGAAAGCCACAACGACGATGACTTGGTTCACATGTGCACCATTTTGTTAAACTTGAGTTGGATTTGACTTTGTATATCCCTCATAACAACAACAAGAATAAGCCTCACAAAATTTAGGAGAGTAAACTCTTTACTGTTCGTCTGTCAGATCACGTTAAACCAAACCTATGTACGAAAATTTAACATTTTTCTTACCGTGATGGAAAGGCCGCTCTCTTACCAACTGAGCTAAACTGACAAGTGATATATCTTCAAATTTATTTATTTATCCTAAATACAATACAAAATTTGCAGCAATCATCTTCAGTCGGAATAGAATTTGGAGTAGAGTTAGAGCCTGCAGCAGACAGACAGTCTTCTATTTTATTACCTTCATTACTGTTTCAGAAATTGTATTTTTGTAAATTAGTATAGGAATCTTTCTTTTCAACCAGATGAGTTGGTATGTTAGAGAAAGAGTTAGAATGTTCGCTTTGAAATATTACAAAGACATTTATCTGATGGCGACTTTCCTACTATTTCCAGGAACTGGAAAAAAACCATCGAAGACTGTTCGTACCGAAAGATGTGCCCTGATGAGATAATAAAAGTAATGGACGTACTTCATCTCAAAATAGCATAAAGAACAAGCCCCATTAAACCTGCTTAATCGTAGGTAGGACAGGCAAGAATCTAAACTTTCAATGTCATGTAAATGTATTCTATTCACACGTACACATTATATTAGTGCTGAGAAAGGCTCAAATGGTTAACCATTTGATACTAACTGGTGTTAATTGGAAAGTAACTCTAGTAACAAAGATAACGGTGTGCGTCCAAATACTGTCTTCAATCAAATTCAATTAACGATAGTAGGTAAAGCGCCCGTCTTTCTCGAAAAAACAAAAAAATCCAAACAAAAACAACTCCCACTGGAATATGGGTGGCCGGTGAAGAGACGTCAGCTAAGTGATCTTGGTAAGTTTAAAGTTTGGCCCACACTTTCTCGCTCAGAATCGAATGAGACTGACGTGCTAACCATTGCATTATCCGAGCAGACTGTAACTTCGATGAGATAATCTTATAGTTACAAGGGTATTTTTCATAGTTCTTTGATCTGATTAAAATACAATTTAACACACAAAAAAGCTTTGGAGAAAAATAGCGAAATCAATAAAGTTACATTTCAACATTTTATATTATGTTTTTGTACATAAAAAATTAATTCTATTAAACCTAGACTTTTGCTAAATCTTAGTTAAAGGGATTGTTAAGCTCATTTTGAAGTGTACAAAAATAAATGAAAAAGAATTGAAAGATTAAAGTAATTTTTGAGCTGCATTCACTTGATATCAGGCCTTGTCTCATAAATATTGTTCTGAAAAATGTGTAAAAAGTTGTTTTTCTTTTCAAGAGAAAAATCAGTGCATTTTTTTTATCTGACCTAACAAGGAAAAACAATGTCTTGAGAAAGATCCCTCCCTATGCACAAACTAATACTTATTCCAACCTCTTTGAAATGAAAAATATTTAAACAAAATGTTGCTTAATTCAACTGGAATTAAATAAACTATTGTGTTATTTGCCGATATCTTTATGTCTGCTCATAGTTCAAATTTAGCAATATTTTTACCAACAAAGTTTCAGCCATTAAATGCTTCCATTTAAATAATTTGGTTATGAGTAATAATGGTAACTTGCGAAAAAAATGGTAAGAACATCCTTCATTCAACAATGATATGGTCCTCTCCACATTATTCTTTGGGAATATTTTATTTTAATAGAATTAGAGAAGGAAATAGTAATTGGACATTAATTACAAATACATTATACATAATCTACATTTTATGAGAGAATATTCTTCTTGAAAAAAAGGTATAAAATACAAAGCTAACTAACATAGCTTTTGCCTCAATTTCTGTTATTTCGTTATCTCACTTGTAACTATAATTGTAATGAATCTTCAAGATAGAAAATCAATGACTGGTGTTTTCAATTAATCGAGAACATAATTGAAAACAGGTCTGGTTAGTCACTCAATAGTAACCGTCACATGACCGACGTCTTTTAGCAGGATGTCATTTTGGGGGTGATCAATTGAAAAATTGGAAAAAAGGGATGTTCAATAACTAAGTTACTTATCCAGCTTTTTGTTGGGCAGTGATCTCAGAAAAAAGTCTGACCCCCCCCCAAAAGAGAGAGAGAGAGAGAGAGAGAGAGAGAGAGAGAGAGAGAGAGAGAGAGAGAGAGAGAGAGAGAGAGAGAGAGAAAAAAGAGTGAATGCTACCGGTCATAAAATTAAATGACCCATTTTGCATAGAATTACATTAAAAATTGAGACCCCACTAAAAACTCATTCAGGTAGGGAATTTTCAAAAGTCAAAACAAAAAAAAATTCTTCCTATACATAGTAGGGAGTAAATGTTTAAAATTCCAGCTCTCCAGTTCGTTTAGTGCAGCATATACGTGCTCCATACATAATCAGCCAGATCAACTCAAAAACGGAAGAAACCTATGTGGGTAGTTTTGGTTGACGGTTTCTAAAATGCTTACTTCTTCACGGATGGGAAAAAAGAATACTATTTCATAAATTAAGTATTCTGTAAGTTGATATTTCCTCATGAGTAGAACCTGTCAAAATCAAATTATTCAGAAAATCTGGCTCGTGTGACCTTCGTTGCAAAATGACCTTCGTATGCATGGATATTATTTGGTTTCAGAAGTGATTAAGCCACAAAAGAGAGACACAATTTTTTTTTCTAGTGAGAAGGAACATCGGATCGTTGCAGTCAACACACGTTTTCAAATCTTAATCAAATCAAATCTTTTATCCCCACATTTTTTAGACAAGAAATATATATATATATATATATATATATATATATATATATATATATATATATATATATATATATATGTGTGTGTGTGTGTGTGTGTGTGTGTGTATCATAGCTTGGTTTCATGAACAAAGATTCGGGAAAAGCGAATTGTCCCAGGTAAAAAATGTTTTTGAAATTTAAAAAATTCTCACTTTTTATCATCATATTTAAAGATAAGTAATTTATATCATGGCTTGGTTTTGCGAACGAAGATTAAGGAGGGTTCTCCACGTCTGTTTCTTTTATGCTTATATAGACGAGGCTGGCCTTTCCACATCGGTTGCAGCCTTTTTCGGCTTGCAATGCTACCTTTTTCTCTTACTTTTTTTCTGCAGTTTGCTTCGGCAAGGGAGGTTTGCTTTGTGCCGTCATATATTCCTGTCGGCTTCCTCTGTTGTCCATTGACTGATGTTGACGCCACAGGAGATGAAGTTTGTCTTTGGAGAGTCCTTGTATTTCAGTGGAGCCTCACTTCTCCGTTGGTCATGAACTAGTTCTCCGAATAGTCTCGATATCCGTGATAAAATACCCCTGAGCATGTTGAGAATTTTTCGTAAACAACGCTGATGTAAGCGCTCGAATAGGTGCAGATGGCGCTAGGACATTGAAGATTCGGCGTTGTGTAGGAGGATGGTGAAAACGATGGTTTACAAACTCACTTGTTGTGTCTTTCTAGGGTTTTTTTTGATACCCCAGTCATGATGGTGTAGTTTAGGAAAAACCCATTTTGCCTTAGACTCCCTGTTGCCTATCTCGCTGTCAAAAAAGACTGTAGCAGTAACAGTGCATATGTGGTTACACATGCCCATAGATTCAAATCGCTGGTTTTTTCAATTTGCTTGCCGTATTTTTCATTAAAAAAAAATCAATTTTTGCTTGTATTTTTCGAATTGTTTGTCGTAGTTTTCAATTTGCATGCCGTATTTTCAAATTTGCATTTCGTATTCTTAAATTTTTATACCGTAGTTTTTAATTAGCTTGCCTCTTTAATTTGCTTAGGAAAAGGAATAGTGTAATCAGTTGTTACTAGATGTGGGTAAGTGCACTCTCCTATATTTTGCACTTTATACAGACGAGTGAGTATAATGTTTGGACCAGCGGTTTAGAATGGATTGTCTGTTGATGTGGAGCACTACGCCATCCGTGCTACACAGTGAGGTTTTGGCGTGATAAGTGGGACAATTTAATGCCTTCAAGGTTTGATAAAAAGAAAATCTTGAAATCACCGGTATCTGCATGAAGTTGAGTAGTCTTTGCAAGGTTCGCCTACTAGTTTGTATAATGAGGAAATGGTCTTGAAGGTTGTGGCAATGCTTGGTGGAAGGCGGTTTTCTTATGCTGGCAAGATGGTAGGTGAAGTGTGCTAATGGACAGCTCTCTTGATTTAATGTAGATCTTTGATATTCTAGTCGTTTCAATTAGACCAGCCTTGGTTTGTTCTCGAGATGAACCTGAGGACACGTTCAGAGATTTCTAGGATGGAGGATTTCATGTGACCTCTGAAACTGAAGCATCTTTTAGGCAGCTAGGGGCTCCCAAGCGGGATTCCACCAATTTTCTTGTGTTAGAAGTGGTCCACCCGGCAGCATTCACGAATTCTTTTGATAATTTGGACTTTTCTTTTTCTTTTTTAGAGAAAACTGCCCAACAAGGCTGATGTTTCATTGTGTATGTGCAATGATTCTGACTCAGCTCATGACATCATGTCCCTAAAAATTCTTTTCGCCAGAGATGGATGTCCTTCTTAACGAGTTGGTGATAAGCTGCATTGCAGTTAAAAATCGAATTAACAAAAAAAAAAAAGATGCATATTTACCGCAATTGTTCAAGATTAGTTTTCATAATCTACAATTTAAAATTTGCAAATCTATTGCAATAAAATTTCTTCACGAAGCGTTTTTTGTAAGTTCCTGAAATTTATCATTTTATTTATGCAAATCAAAGTTATAGAAAAATTGAAATACCTAGTTGCATCCTGAATTTTAGCCTAAAACCTCTCTTGATTGGAAAACTTTTTTTTAATACAAGACAGCTAAAAAATCCTGAACTTTTGTATAAAAGCCTTATTATGGTTGCACCGTGTTATTCATGCAAAAAAACCCGAAAAAAATGAAGTTTACTCCAAAAAATTTCAGAATTTCTACCAGAAAATGTTTCCTTTGGTTGAACAACGTTTATTTTTCACTCACCTGAAAAAATCAAAATCAATCCTGAAAATTTGTATTATTTTGTCTAAAAGCGTTTTCCAGGGTTACGCAACGTTTTACGAACAAAACTGGGAAAAATTCACTTTTCCGTTGGCTGACAAGAGATGTTTTAACTCAAAATTGGCCTCTGGTGACTTCCAATGATCTTTGTAGTCAGCAACGCTCATCCTACCATATTTTCTGTCTAAGTTAACCTCACGTAACAATTTACCCCCAAGAATGTGATTGTTTGGCTGCATGACAGATAATAACAAGCTGTAAACTAATTCTATATCCAATTGACCTCGGAGATCGAAATTAACTCTACCTGCCATTCCATTTGAGCTGTCCCAAAACATTTTTGCGTTTCATAACAAACTCAATAGTTCACTCTTGCTTGAAATGTGCTCTTTGATGACCGCTGGTGATCTCGAATGGCCTCTTTGGTCAATCTAACGTAACCCTTGTCCCGACTGGATGTTTTGCAAGTTTTCATATCTGAATAGTCAATGGGCCTTGTTGTTTGAACGTGATCGTGGCACACACACACACACGCACACACACGCACACGCACACACACACACACACACACACACGCGCACACACACACACACACACACACACACACACTCCTCCAGCATTGGTGTAGATTGTAAAGAAATATCTACCTTGTTCAATTATGTCAATTAATTATTGAACCTGTGTACTTCAAAGATGAAAAATATTTTTGTTGCGAGCATATTCAGGTCTGGCCAGTCGGTTATCAATAGAGATCGTTATGTGACCAACGTCTTTTAGCAGCATGCCGTGTTGGTGTGATCAATTTAAATATTGGGGGAAAGGGTGATCAATGGGTAACTTACTTCACTCGCCTCCTGTTGGGCAGTGATCACTAAACAGTCTGAATTTTCAAAAAGGTGAGTGTGAATGCTACCAGACACGAACTGAGGGATTAATCTGATATAGACTTACATTGCAAACTGACCCCATCCCAACTAAAATCCTATTCAGCGGACGGATTTTTTTTTCTACATTCAGCCCTCACATTGGTGTGACCCCTACACGAGATAGATACTTAACCAGCCAGACCAACTTAGAAATTATATTGATGTCGACTATGTTGGTGTAAATAGTGTTGGGTGACAGTTTCGAACAGGTAATCGCAGCTGATAGTACTCTGCATAGTGACGTTAACCTTCTAAAAATATCCCCCTGTCCTTGTGCCAGGATCACAGGTAATGCTACCCCGAGCTCAAGATGTTGGGAAATAATGATATGTCAGATAAAATGGGACTTACATGACAGATTTAAGCTTAATGGCTCGCAGGTATTCCCTTGGAAGAGATATGCTTAAGCTTCTGTGAAGGCTGTAGGATAAAATGTCGACCAATGAAATGTCAAACAGACAAATGTCAACCAACACAATATCAAACTGGCAAAATGTCGAAGCATTCATTGGAACTTTATGGTTTGGCAGAGGAGTAAATTGCATGAACTAGAGATTGATATAATACAAAGAAAGTTTTCCTCAGTCCGTCCACGAACAGAGGCAAATTAGAAACTATCCACCCGGAACATATCAATTAGTGATAAGTTTCTTCAGTGTTTAAGTTGGTCTGGTCATCTCACTGGCAATCTATGTATGTGTCGTGCACACAGACCGCATCAATGAAGCTAGAGGGCTGAAAATTTGATCATTTACTCCTTATGTCAATTACATTTTTTTCTACTGTTTTTCGACCCACCAATATGTTTTTAAAGAAGGTTCAATTTGCAATGTAAGTTTTTGCAATGTAAGTTTTTGCTATATTGGTAATTTTGTTTGTGCTCGGCAACATTTACAATTTTTTTTGGAAAAAAATCAGACTTTTTTAAAATCATCACTGCCCCCAAAAGACAATAGAAGTAACTTATTCACTGATCACCCCTTTCACCAATTTTTTTTAATTGATGCCCCTAACACGGAATGCAGTCAAAAAATGTCGGTTTTGTAACGGTTTTTACTGAATGACTAACCCTGTCTGTTTAGCATTTTTCTTGTATTCTGTTAAATTTTGGTTACTTCTAACAATGTGATAAATTACTGCAAATAAAGAATGTCCGAAATCACTGGAACAATGAATAGTTTACGGTTAAAGACTAAGGAAAAGGGGATAGTATTTATGGCCTATGTAAATGTAAGGTGTTGAAATTACAAGGGAGAAACCTCCATTAGAGCAGTGTTTCTCAAACCTTTTCAGACTATCGCCCCCTTCTAGAACTTATATTTCATCTGCGCCCCCCCCGTAAATTATCCGCCGAAAATTAATTTTTGAAAATCTTCGAATTTGCGCATTTACTATATAGCCAAAAACATAACCATACAAACATATCTAAAAGTGCCTGAATACAATATGAACACAGGTCTGGCTAGTCACTCAATAGAAACTGTCATATGACGTTTTTTGCAGCATGCTTTGTTGGGGGGGTGATCAGTTAAAGAAAGTGGGGGTCAATGGATAACTTACTTCTCTTGCCTTTTGTTTGGGCAGCGATCATTAAAAAAGTCTGAATTGAAAAAAAAGCAATCACAAAAAAACCGTTTTTAGGTTATAATTACATTGTATATTGAACTCAGACTAAAACCTTTTTTTAGGGGGTGTATTTTCTAGACATAGCAGGGAGTAAATGTTTAAATATTCAACCCTCTAGTTGCACTGGTGTGGTCTGTACACATGATACGTACATACATACATACATACATACATACATACATACACACATACATACATACATACATACATAGCCAATCAGCCAGACATACATAGCCAGTAAGTCAAACTTGAAAGCTGAAGAAACATATGTTGACAGAATTGATTGTTGACAGTTTTGGTTGATTGTTTCCAATAATTGATGTGGTGGATGGGTCTGATGTGGTGAGACTAATTTTCCTTGTCTTCCGACACCACCTAACCCCCTTTGCCTTCCAGTGCCCTTTAAGTCTCCCAGCGTCCGAAGGGGGATAGTGGCAAGATGTTTTTTGGCTTGGATCTCTTCAAATGAACCATGGAATAAAAAATAAACCAACATTTTCAGATGAAGCACTTTCAAGAATGATTAAAAAAGGTTACAATTGCTTGACGAAGATGTTCAGACCCTCCATCCCGTTCGTAGATTAGGATCATCAGGGCATTAGAGTAAGTTGATTTTTCAATTGAAAAAAAAAAAAATCAAAATTGGAAAAGTTTAGATAGTTGGGGTTTGACGTACGAAATGGCACCAAAACTTGGATTCCTACCACTTAACATCATTTGGGAAATATATTAAATTTTTTCACTCTACGAAGTAGTTTCCTCAAATGACGTCAAAAGCTCGGGATGAAACTCTTTATGCTCGTTTTTAACCTCACATGGAGAGATCACAAAAACAGCAAAGTATATCAGGAAGAAAACGGGAGTCCGAGACATCATAGATTCTATTAGAAAACTTAAATGGCAATGGGCAAGCCATGTTGCAAGAATGACAGACAACCGATGGACATCACGACACACAACATGGATCCCCAGAGATCACATGCGAAACCGAAGCCGACAGAAAACAAGATGGGGAGATGAACTAAACAAATTCAGAAAATACTGTCTCCATGATAGAGAAATGTGGGAGATCCTTGGGAGGGTCTATGTCCAACGACGGACGATAGAAGACTGATGATGATGATGATGATGATGATGATGATGATGATGATGATGATGATGATGATGTAAATATGTCCAAGACCACGGTTTCAAAAGCAACCTACCATACTGTGTTTGTTAGGGGGGAGACTGAAAGGGACTGATCGGGTTGTTTTATCAAAGACCATTTTTCTGTTGCTTTGTTTTGAGGAAATGAACATTTTGCCAAACTCCAGTCGAAGTCGGAGGCCGGTGTGGACTTTTTTTTTCGACTTGTGAAGAGTTTACTCCCCTAAATCAGACGAGGGTCGTTCTTGTTACGAGGGGAAAATAAAGTCAATTCCTACTTAACAATCAACATAATAGAAAGTTCCAAAAAATAAAATCCACCAGGCATAGGGGAAAAAAAAAACAGGGGGAAAAAACCCAGGGAAAGTGAAAGAAATTTAGACTGGGTCATGGAAGGAAAGGCATAAAAAAGAAAGTGTGTTTGACAAGCCGAAAAATGAGCTGTGTGGCAACGAAGAGCGACTTAAGACAAAATAAGAGGAACATCAATCGTAAAGATGTCTGAGAAAAACTCTAAAGTGGAAAGTGCCTGACCCTGGGGGCATTCGCAGGTTCTAGGGGAAATTACATCTATACATGAAAGTTTAGCCAAGAAATTTCAACATTGTCTGACCTGAGACATTGGAATGTAGATATTTATATCTTCGTTGATTCATTTTTACGTAAGTATGAGGAATAGTAAAAAAGCAAACAAAATATCATATATTTATATTAGAAAACATAGTAAGAAAGTATTACTGTATCAGTAGAGCAACTGGCGAAGGGCTCAGGTTTATAAATAACATTTAACATTCTCAAGAATTATAAAAGAATATTTGTTTGTGAAGATGTATTTATTTACTTGATTAAAAAAAGCTCGTAAGTATTGGACTTTGTTATTACCTCTGACTTTGTATGGGGTTTTGACAAAAACTCCAAACCTTGTACTAGAGTTTAACAACTCCAAGACTTTGCACTGGAGTTTGGCAATAAATAAACACATCAACGTAATTCCCAAGAAGAAGTGAAGAAAAATGAAATTACGTTGCAATTCAAACAAATGCAATCAAATTATATTTCCTTTTTCTCATTTTCTATTGCGCCATATCACCCTCCTTCCTCCTATAATTACCATTCAAATTGACTTGATTGAAGTAAATGCTCCATATTTATTAATTTCATTTGTGTTACGCTTATGATGGTGAGTGCATATACATGTGGAGGCATAACTGTATAAATCTATTTCTCTCTTATGTTTTTGGTCATAAAACAAATTAGGTAAATTGATTATTGACCTTTCTCGTTTCATCGATCCGTTTGTTTTGCGCCTGTTTAAAGGTTTAAATGAATGAAAGTCTATGTACACAGAGCAAATCTCTTATGTAAACAACAATGCAGCATTAACCTAATTTGTCGGTCATCATCAACAAAACACAAAATGTCATCATCATGATCATGATCATGATGATGATAATGATCATCATCATCATTCGCAGCAGCCTTTTAGCATCCATCGTTGGACGTAGACCTCACCCAAGTTTCGTCCCACCTCTCTGTCATGGGCGTAGCGGAGCCAATATTTCCTGAACTTGTTTAGTTCGTCATGCCATCTCATTTTTTTTGTCGATCACCGTTTCGTGTATGATCTCCCAGGATCTACGTCGTGATGTCCAGCGATTGCCTGGAATTTTTTGCAAGATGAACAGACCGTTTCCATTAGAGTTTTCTTATGGATTCTATGATATTTCTGATACCTGTTTGTTCTCCAATATGCTGTGCAGTCTTGTGATCTCTTCACGTGATGTTGACCATGATTATTTCCTGTGTCGCATAGTTCTCAGCTTGAGGGTCAAACGTTCGGTTAGCTTCAATTTGATGCTTTGAAATTCGTTTCCTACGACGCAGCTTTTTTTAATGGTTTTTCATTCATACAACGAACCCTTAGAAAACGTTTCAAGATAAGTGTTCGATTATTCATACAACGGAAGATCCCTATCATAATAATCTATTGAACAAGCCTGAGCGACGTATGTTAGAGTGAAGTTTTGATAGTGATCAAAAGTGTTTCATCCTCGAGTTTCAGAATCTGGAAAAACTCGGTAGATAATTATTATGAGAACAAGTGAAATATTTCAACTAAACATTCAGAAGTTTTTTATGGGTTACATACATACAAACATATACATATGTGTGTTTTCTTTTTATGGAAATTTATATTATGTGTGTATTTATATGCATGGATATGCCCAGCGATTTATATCAAAGTAAAGGATTGATCTTTGGTTATACACCCTTCTCTTTAGGATCAATGGGATATTTTTGAAGGTTGAGCTAGCTCTGCCAAAGGCTTGCCATCCAAGTGTGATTCTTCGCTCTATTTCTTCTTCTTTTGAGGGTCTCATGGAGCTGAAACATGGAACCTAACCAAGAGACAGACCCGTAAATTGAGAACCATGCAACGTGCACGTGAAAGAATAATGCTGGGCCTCACATGGAGAGACCACAAGACAGCACAGAACATCCGAGAAAAGACGAGAGTTAGGGACATCATAGAATCCATAAAAAATCTCAAATGGCGGTGGGCTGGCCATGTTGCAAGAATGGCAGACAATCGATAGACATTGCGACTCACAACATGGATTCCCCGAGACCACATGTGCAACCGAGGCCGGCAAAATATTAGATGGAGAGACGAGCTAGACAAGTTCAGGAAGTACTGGCTCCGTGACGCTCATGATAGGGAAGCGTGGCAAATCCTGGGGAAGGTCTATGTCCAACGACGGACGTTAAAAGACTGATGATGATGAAAGGATTGATCTTTACATTAGGACCAGTCCTCAAACAAGCAAAGACAGCTGTTAGATCTTCAATAAAGGAACAAACGCAGTAATTCTTATAAAGAAGGACAATCGTTCTCAACTAACACTCAGCTATGTAAAGAATTAAATACTGTCAAAAACAGTCATGCATTCAGGTGGACAGTGGCCTTAAGGTTGAAGAGAAAAAGGGTCTTTCAATCAAGTCCTTAAATTATCAAGGACGGGCGTCAAAGGCAAAGACTGTTTTTTTCCAAATGATTTTTAGTGGTGAGAAGTCTGACTGATGCGGCGCCAAAGTCCTTCTATTCCAACTGGAGATGATCTCTGCAACTTTAGCATTGTATATATGTTACAAAAATATTTTTTCAGTATAAATGTATTTATTTATTAGAAGAAAAAAAGCCCTTGCATATCTGAAAGATAAATTTTCAAATGTACAACTATTTCAGTTTAGCTCAGTCAATAACTGAGCCATCTATCAAACACTTGGTCGTGATTTCAAAATACAGTAGGGAAATGTTAATTTCATACAGCAATTTGTTTTAAAGGGACAGATATACAGTGAAAAGTTCACTCTAATTAATTGTTATGGTAAAAAAATAAAGTCAACTCCAGACTTTGGTTGGAATTTGACAAAAGCTGGTTTGAATTGGTCAACAATAAGACTCCTTAGAAGAGCCTGGGAGATTTTCTCTTAGAGAATAGAATGTAAAAAATTACCCACTACATAAATACAAACAGCCACAAACATATTGTATCATGAGCGAACTTGGTACGACACACACATATACACAATGAAACACACACACATACACACACATACACAAACAAACATCCCTTTCACGTTTAGCAAAAGACATTTTTAAAAAATCCGCCTTTTTATAATAAGTTTTTAATGAAGATTCGATTTCCAATGCTAAATTGGTTACTTACTATTGGTATTTTCAAAATTCAAACTTATTTAGTGATCACTGCCCAACAAAAGGCTACAGAAGTATCTCATTCATTGATCACAACTTTTCCCAATCTTTTTAAATTGATCACACCCAACAGGGCGTGTTGCCAACAGAGATTAGCCATGTGACCAATCGGACCTGTTTTTGACTATCAAAGATAATGGAGGGAGAGACTTTGGCATAGAGCCTTTTCTCAGCAAGTATAGTTTCACAGCTAATTTGGTGGAAAACATTAATGTTCCAAGATGCCTGGGTATATATTGTTCCCCAGTTCCCAGAGGCTCTGCCCTGATGGAAATGTTGTCTCGCAACATGGCTATGCTCCATGCAATTCTGATAATTCCGCCAAAACCTGTCTTAAAGAAAACAGCTTACAATGACTGAACAATTGAATGATGCTGAAAATTGTCATAGAATGTAATAATCCACTAATGCTCTTTTCCTTTATGTGCATTTATAGCATTATTGGTTGATTAATTCGTACATTGAATGGTATTAAGATTAATGAAATCTGTCTGACGCATTATATATATATATATATATATATATATATATATATATATATATATATATATATATATAAATATTTAATATCAGACTCCTCTCTTACCAACTGAGGTAACAATGCGCTCATGGAAAGGTAGGGGTTTCAAACACATATGAGAGCATTTCTCATTCCTTGCATTGTAATGAGAGCGCTGTTAGCTCAGTTGGTAAGCGTAGAGACTGCGTAGAAGGCTGCTTCCAAGGAGGATGCAGATTCGCACCCATTTCTTAATCTATTCACACGACTCAAGATCACTCATTTGCTACCGAGCAAAATCGGTGTCGACCAGACACAGTTCCCATTAAATTATCTTTATAATCATCATTATACTTAGTCTGCGGTACTTTTGGTCAGTTGTTCGAGAAAATCCAAAACTCAAATACCTGTTCGGGACTAATAATTTTTTTTAAAGATCATTTTTCGAGAAATATTGTACAAATGACGAGATAAAAAGGTTTCATCTGCTCTTATTTGATCCTATCCATTTGATACACATTTTTCGATGAAAAAAACGTCAGATTTGAGGCATAAAAGGAAAACAGTCTGGTTAGTCACTCAAAAGAAACCATCACGTAACGAATGTCTTTTGGCTGCATGCTGTGCTGGAATGACCAATTTAGAAATTAGAAGAAGACGTGATCAATGAATGAGCTACTTGATTTGTACTGTGATTACTAGGGAAGTTCGAATTTAAAAAAAAGCGTCAATGTTACTGAATGCATACTAAGGGACCAATTTAGCACAAACCTACATTGTAAATTGAATCTTCACTAAAAACCTATAGAGAAGGGGGATGTAAGAATAGAAAGTTTTTTTTTCAAAACATAAAATGTTAAAACTTTCGGCCCTGTGGCTCCATTCGTGTGGCGTGATACATAAACAGATGGCCAGCAAGCCAGACTAACTTGAAAACTTGAAAAAAACATATGTTGACAGTTCTGGTGATAGTTTCTGATATGAGATTGAATTAATATGCTTTGAATATTCTATTCGTTATGCAAAGCGTTCTCAATCAAATGCTTGAGAACGCTTTATATAGTTACTGCTAAAAATTAACCGACATTCTTTCGGTATGAATAGAAAAGATATAACTGGAGCCAAGGTCTCCGAATAAGTATCTCATTCACCGATATAAATGTCATTATTCTGGAATTACGACCAGACCAATAAATAAATAAAACATAACTATGCAAGTGATTCACATTTGATACATGAGAACAAAATTACTTATGACAACGATAAAAACACATTGATGCAAGATGTAAGTCAAGGATGCCACTGTATATCAATAGGGTTTATTGATTACACAATTTGTCAGAGCTCAGTCAAAATCAAGAGAGATATACTGAATCAAGAAAGATACACAGTAGATCAAGAAAGATATTGGTAAATGAAAAAAAAATCCATTCAGAAAAATTGGATAAAAACGAAGAAAACTAAAATTAAAACACCAATTAAATAAGCAAAAAAGATTTAATTCTGGATAAAATATAATTCATAACTAGCTGAGGTATCCGTCTACGATGGGTAAGATATTTAAGGAGTAAAAATAAAATGGAATAAAACTCATGGACTACTAAAAAAAAAGTTTCCCTTTACTTCTGACTCCTTTAAAGTGGAAAAAAATTACCGTCACTTTTGACCCCTTAAAAGGGGGGAAAAGTCTTTCACTTTTGACCCTTTGAAGGAGAAGAGGTCTTCATTTACTATTGAAGTCTCAGAGGGAAGAAAAATTATCCTTTTTTTTGTTTGTTTGATGGCTTGCTTCACTTTCCACGAAGTAAAATCTGGGAAATCTTCGAACTCGTTGCTCGTGTTTTGATTATTTTGTTATATTTTACTATGTTACTTGTTTGGATAAATAGATGTTTTTGTAGAATTCCTGGCCATGCTCAAGGTTACGGTCCCTGTCCGTTGTTAGGTGTTCATTATATTTCTTTTCTTCCCACTTTTAAGAGTTAAAAAAAAAAAAACTTACCTAGCCCCGACCCTTTTGGAGAATTGCTTCGATGACTGTTGTCATGCATCTTCTTTCATCTTCTCTTCGTGTATTTTGGATGGTTTCATTCCGTTCAGTTGCTTCAATCTTTGCTCTTGTTGTTGTCGGTTGATTAAGATCCCTACGTTTTATCATAATTCTTGGTCTCTTCTGAGATTTTACTGATGTTCGTTTGCTCCTTGGTTTAAACGTATTGGCAACTTCTATTAGAGATGTTATTTTGTAATTAAACTCGTTGATGTCGTTCTCCTCTGATTCGGTGAAAAGTTTATATCTGTTTTCCAGTTCGAGTATGAAGAGTCTGGTGAGTTCTTTTGGTACGTTTAGTGACAACACTTTGGTGTGGAACATTTTCCGACTTTCTTTGCTGGTGTTAATTTGGTTTTACTAATTACCATTCAATTGTCGCTTCCTACATTGACTTGATTCAGGACCTGAATATCTTTGACGGTGTCGATCTTGTCTGCTCAGATATTGTCGATTTTGCTCTTGGTTCTACGATTGGGGCCCCTCCAAGTCTATTTTTTATTGGGTTTTAGATTGGAGACAGTATTCATAATTTCGAATCTGTTCACTGTTGCAAAGATCTTCACCTCCTTCGGCCCGTGTCTTGTATCCAAACTTTCCGACACAACTTTCATTTCCTCATTCTATATGAGCGTTGAATTCTACCATAATGATATTGAAATATTTTCATTTTTTTTTTAGTATGGAATTTAAGTCGTCTTATAAGTTGTCTATCTGCTCCTTGATTGACTGTGAAGTGGGTGCATAGACTTGAATGGTGCTTAGTGTGTATCTCTTTGAAAGTTGCTCAGTGACACTGGCTCTGCGATCTGAAATTGCTTTGAATCCTGCAACGTTGTCTTAGAGTTGTTTATGAATAGGAAAGTTAATCCAATTTCCTTTCTCTTTTCTGCAGTTCAATAGAAGATGTTGGCTTTTTAGCTCTATTAGTTCTTCCCCTGGTCTCATTTCGCTAATACCGATTAGATTCAATTTAATGTTTCCGATTTCATTTTCAAGATCGGTTGTATGCACACCTATTGAGAGTTGTAAGTGTCAATGTATAGTGTTGTTTTCTTGTTGATGGTTTCAGGGTTTTGTTTGGGTAGTCACTCTTGGAGCACACCAGCCCCACCCAAAGCAAGTGATGTAGCTGGGCTTTTTAAAGCCGCCGACCCAGCCAAAACATTTGTCTTCTTGGTGACGTGTTTGGGTAGTTGCCATTGGAGCATATAACCCCGACCCAAAGCAAGTGATGCGCCCGAGCCTTTTGGTGACCGATGATCCAACAGGAACAGTCGGTCAGGTTTTGATCGTACAAAACATGGAGAGTATTGTGCTACGTTGGGGAGGGAGGTCTGATGGATTAGTTACAGCTGATGTTAGTCAGAATGGCCTCAGAGCTACACCAGCCATTACCATCCGATATCATCTGCTCTTCATGAGATAAGATAAGGGCGTGCGCACATATGTACTAATGTATCTGGAATAGAGCACTTTGGTAGACGCAGAATCATGCGTAAGTAAATATACACTGCTTAGTTCGGTCCTACAAACCAGCCAGTCCCGCGAAGGGTCTGAAGTGAAGGTTTCGGTCCTACCTTGTGGTACTGGATGCTGGATAGACTATAGCCACACTGAAGAGTAGTAATACAACGAAACAGCTGTCTGTGGATGACTTAATTATATATATATATATATATATATATATATATATATTTTTTTTTTTTTTCTCGTGTATATTCATATTTATACTCAACACCAACGTAAACACTCACACGCACATACACACTTGCACACATATATTCATATATATATAATAGAAACCATCGCCTAAAGACCAGGTCAAATTTCAGCATTTACTCCAGAGAATGTCGTCTTTTGGGTCCTTCTTACCCTTAAAGAGGTTCTTGATGGGGGATTCAATTTACAGTGTAGGTTCATGCTAAATTGATCAATTGGTTTGTGTCTGTCAGTTTTAAAAATTCTTTTTTTTTAGTGATCACTTCCAACAAAAGGTGAGAGAAGTAATTCATTCATCGATCACTCATTTCACCAATTTTATTTTATTGATCACCCAAACATCATCATCATCATTCTTTTAACGCCCGTTGTTGGACATAGATTTTACCCAGAATTCGCCACACTTCTCTATCGTGGGCATCGAAGAGCCAGTATTTTCAAAATTTGTCTGGTTCATTTCTCCATCTTGTACTCTGCCGGCCCCAGTTTCGCATGTGATATCTGGGGATCCATGTTGTGGGTTGTGATGTCCATCGGTTGTCTGACATTCTTGCAACATGGCCTATCTATTCAAGTTTTCTAGTAGATTCTATGATATCTCGGACTCCCGTTTTCTTCCTTATATACTATGCTGTCTTGTGATCTCTCCATGTGAAGTTGAGCATGATTCTCCCATGTGTGCATTGCATGCTTCTCGGTTTGTGAGTCTGTCTCTTGGTTAGGTTCCATGTTTCAGCTTCATAAGTGACTATAGGGTGGATACATTGGTTGTATACTCTTCTTTGATTACTGGGATCGACTTGTTTTTGAAGGTTAGGTTTCATAGAGATTCGTTGTCCTAAGTAGATGTAGTGGTCTACTTTCCCCAGTTTTGCATCTTCTATTTTGACGGTTATGTCCTTATTTTCAATGTGATTGTGGCACATGAATTTCATTTTACTGAAGTTCATGTGTAGGCCAACTTTTTGCTCTCTCCGTTTAGTTCATCTAGCGTTAGTTGGAAGTCGTGTAGGTTCTTTGCGAAAAGGACGATGTCATCTGTAAATCTTAGGTTGCTTAGATATTCACCTTCTATTCTGATTCCTCTATTCTCCCAGTCCAGGTTTCGGAAGATCATCTCGAGGTAGGCTGGGAAGAGTTTGAGTGAGCTGATATCACCTTGTCTCACTCCTTTATTGTAGGTACCAGACCTGTGCGCATGTATTTAAGATTGAAGCAACACTGTAAACAACTGTATCATTGAAAACAGGGTCCTGGGGGTTGGGATGTCATAAGGCGGTGCCCCCCCCCCCCTTGGCACGAAAACTCTTGGCATTCAGCCATCCTGCTATAATCTACTATTGTCCTTTTAGTACCTTATAACATATTCACTCACCGTTAAACGATTTTATTAATGGGCGTAGAAGTTTCGATACACAATTCTCTGCAAGAGATTCTCCACCCCCTTTGCACCCCGGGTGCCAATGAGATGTACCTGCTGCAGAGGTCCTGATTGGAAAGACCAAAGTAAAAATCAGGTGCATCTTAGAAATACTTGCTACTTTATAATTTAATATTCAAGGCAAAACACGAATGACTGAAAAAATGTAAAAACTAACGACTAAACAAATATAAACAGTCACGAACATCATCACAACATTTGTTATATATACATATATTTATGTATGCTGACGAATTGTAAATAATCAAAACACACAAACACACACACACACACACACACACACACATATATATATATATATATATATATATATATATATATATATATATATATATATATATATATATATACACACTAACATATAATCGTTAAACATGACAGGGTTATTCATTTGTTGGAGCTGCAATAAATTGTTTATATGAGCTGAAACAATTTCAGTTTTCTATTTCCGTATTGTCAGCTACTAATATCATATACATATAAACTCGTCAAACATGACGAGGTTATCTATGTATCGATCGGTACCAAGTAGCATAAAGTATTAGAAAACATATTTTTGATAATTCAAGTATCCTAATTTTAATTTTTCTCAAGTCCCAACTCGAAATTATTTCTTTTGGTTACTTACGCACTCTTTTTTTCTTCTTTTACTTTGGTTTCAAACGTCCAGCGATTCTGTGACGTATTTTCATTGTTACGTCATTACATTTAAAACCTTACAATTGGTTTTATAATTTTTATATATGGACGAATTAGTGAGGTTTATTTTTGTGGTTCTTGTTAAGGAGGAAAAATTAAAATTCAACTGCAGTTTTAGAGTTTCCATTTTTCTATCAGGTAGAATACAACCAGTTACTGAACTTCCTTCATTTGTGAAAAAAGTGATGCACATTGTTTGAGAATCTAAACTAGGAATAAAATGAGGGAAAAACAATCCATCAATGCAAAAAAGCATTGGAATTCTAATCTCATTTCGAATAGTTTGATTCGATTCAATATGAAGGAATTGCCAAGTTATAGAATTACGCCTGGATATACTTTTAAATGCTTTAAACGGCATATTCCATATAAAGTGAATAATAAACCTTTTCAATTTGTCATCTTCAGTTGTTGATTGGACAAATATTATTTTGAAAAGTTTTAGACACTACAGTTCAAGGAGAATTCGATTCATATGCACCCGTTCCTCTACAGAATAGCAAAACTATCATCCCTGAGAGATATTGGAGATCTGTCAGAAGAGTTGTTGTATGAAATAGGACATGAATTTATGGGAAAGTTCTGACTCCTTTGATGTTTTTTTTCGATAGCCAACACCCGCTGAACTTAATCGAAAGATTGGCTCTCAGATTAAGAACCATGCAACGTGCACAGGAGAAGATTTGCGTCTCATAGAGAGATCATAAGACAGTACAGTATATTAGAGAAAGCCTGAAATATCACAGAATCAAATGAAAAAACTCAAATGGAAATGGCCAAGAATGTTGGACATCAGCTAGACATCACGACTCACAGCGTGGATTCCCTGAGATCACAGAAAATAAGATGGCTTGGTGGGTTAAACAGGCTCAGGAGATATTAGTCCTACGTCGTCCACGATAGAGAGATCTGGCAAATTTTGGATAAGGTCTATGTCTAACGACGATTAAAAAACTGCTGCTGCTGCTGATGATGTTGTAATGAAAATGTCTCTCTGGTCAGCCACTTTAGTTTGCGAGGTACAACAGCTCGACACGCATATCTGTTCTTAATGAGAAATGCATCTAATTGAATACGACTGTGAAATTATTCTAGCGAGGAGGTTTTACCACTTATCAGCATATTTTGAAAGCCGCTTCAGAAGTGTTTCTTGGCTAATATACTCTTCCTTCATGGCTACATTCTCCATTGTGTACTTGAATCTGGCAAACAGACTATATGGACTTGGACAGATAATGGCAACTTTGATCCATTGACACTTTACATTTAAATCGTTCAAGTCCTAATTAGCTGAGTGGGCACACGATTTCACACAACAGTATAATTGGATCATAGGTCTCGAATACAGTTTGGTAATGCTAAACCAAGGCTGGCTAGATACTGGAAGTTGAATATTCCTTCGTTGAATCAAAAATACTTCTCAAAACCAGTTGAACTGGAAGTGTCTGTATTCGAAATGTCATTTGCAGCCAAGTAAATGGTTCAATTCAGATTAACAAAACGATCAAATAACATGGGGGATTGTTTAAAGATATTGCTGAAATACAGGTATTTAAGGTAGAACTGGCGTCTTTAATCAAGGAGCTCGGTCTGACGAAAGAATTGTGGCGCTTGATATGGCTATGGTCACCCGGGATGAGGTGTTTCAATAATGACTCGGCAGAACTCACAAAGCTTTCTCGATCGCCAGAGGGTATTCAACAACAGGACTGATTGATTTGCCAAAGCGTGCTCGTTAAGGTGATTTGGAGGTAACCATAGAATACGCCTTCTTCCATAACATATACCTGCTGTGAAAACCTAATGACGATTACACGGTTCATATGCACCAAGAACAACCTTTTGCCTTAGAAGCCAGAGCTGTACGTAGCAATAGCAATGTGGATACGAGACTGTATATCTGTACTCATTAGCCATAATGAGTCGTATGTTTGGCAACTTGACAGAATAGATTGCGTATAGGGGTATCTTTATCTTCCAATCTATTCAGTGCTTACTTCAAGCGTCAGTTTAATGTGAAGATTATGGTCGAGAGGAAAAGAATATCCTCGTTGGAATTCGGCGAAAGGTTAACGAAATTCTCGCAATCACACAAAGTGAGAGGGGATGATATAGTGAAGTATTTAGAAGTTGCTGATGAGTATAATGATTTTGTCCGTTGGAAACGGTGTATCCATCTATTTGAAGGGATAGTTTCGTTTTTCCCTTGGTTTTAAAACTTTATAACAAGAGAGGGTATGGTCATTGGTCCACACACCTTTACTTCTCGTTAGATGATAGAAGGTAGAGTTGTCCGGCAAAGTGGGAAGTTTATCTCAAGTGACTGAATTGACATTAATTTTTTCCCATTATTCAGACATTTTATCATTCTGCTATATTTGATTTTTAGGGAACACTTATTAACACACATCAGTATATTCAATTAATACATCCTTTCATTGGTGTCATAAATGTTACGCATTCTCCACACAAGACAAAATAAATGGATATTTAAATGAAGAATCTGTTATTTGTCCTGTAGATTGTACCTCATTTCTCTTGTCAAACAGGACTTTATTTTTCTTTCGTAATAAGAACAATCCTCACAGAAAATTCGGCGTGATAACTGATTTGTAAAATCCACATTCCTCTGCCGAGGTTTGAACTCACAACCAAATGATTGACAGGAGGCTGTCTTGCTAACCGATCTAAATTGACAAGTCTTTGATATTTAACGAAAAGTTATACATATATTCACGGGCTTATTTCATTCTAATCGATAAATACATTTATACAAAAAGTTATTTCATATTCTTTACATTTATAATATATACGATACAGAAGTTGCAGTAATGATTTTCAGTCGGAATAGGAACAAAGGGAAGTTTGACCCTGCGACAGCCAAGCTTGTCTTTCATCACTTTCGCGAAACATGATAAATTATGCATTGGTAGTTTTATTCGGAAGATAGTCCCTATATTTCTCAGTTGGTTATATGTTTTTTTGTTTTTATTGAATTAAAAATCTTCATGGCCATTACGTTCTCAAGAACGTTTGTAACTCTTAACCTTGGATAAGTAGTTAGCAAGTCTCGGAAATCTCTGAAATTGTTACTACTGCTGTGAATTCGACGCTTACTAGGTGCACCATGCTTGTGGACTTGTGTCAGATAAAGCTAAAATTAGAAATTACCTGTTTTAGGCTTGTGCCATAGCTAAAATGGAGACGTACTTTCAGACGACTTTTCCAGTATTGTTCTCGCTCTTTCTATTTTATCTTTTTTTGGACGAGTCCACACATCTCAATAAGACACCTTTCGGTCGGCGAGTCTCAGTTACGTTAAACAACAGAAATAGGAAGGAAGGAAGTGGTGTGATGTCATTAAAGATGTGACATCTTTAAGAAACCAACTGTCAGAAGCAATCACAAGAAGCAATTGGAGGAAGCCGAAAATGATTATTTCTCATGCAAATTCTTTGAAGAATACACACACACGCGCACGCACGCACGCACACATACACGCACGCACGCACGAGCGTATATATATATATATATATATATATATATATATATATATATATATATATATATTTATTGAAAACAGAAAACTCGGAATATTTCCATATCGCAATAATCTACAAGTATGAGAATCAATAGACTCAAAGAAAGGCTATTTGCCACTTTCCCTCCTCCTCCTCCTCCTCCTCCTACTACTACTACTACTACCACTACCACCACTATTACTACTGCAGATGGTTGACGCATGATTCTTGTTTAAAAAAAATATGATTTGCCCTTTTAGCTGATATCATCATTCTGCCGTTACCTTTCCATATAATTTATACTGCCTTCATTTCTTGATTTTCTCATTCTGTCTCTAAAATAAATTCCCTGCTCTTCAAAACCCCCAAATTCTAAAGTGCTATTCAACATTTCGCATAATGCACTATTTGTTGAATGATTCTTTACTATATAAAGAACGGATTTGAATCGATTTGTAAGCATAATGATACGTTCAATTGCATTTATCAGAAACGTGAAAGAACACTTGTCATTATTTTGGCGTGTACAAGCGGCTCCGAGTCTTGCAGATAACCATTTTATTTGCAAAGATCATTTTGACCTGTATTAGATCTTATTCTCGGCAGGTTTTTTCCTCTGAATATTGAATTCTCTCTCACTCTCCTGAAAGTTCATAAACCTGTTTTATTACGTTCTTGAATGAGTGCTGCGGTGAAAGTATTCATAGGGAATCTTGAACTGTAACCCTATATTAGGAAGAAATAAAATTTCTTTCAGAAAATGCTTTATTTTCAGTTTCTATACGCATATGTACATGTATACATGCGTACATATCCCCAAGCTGCTTCTCCTGAAAACACGCCCACACATTTTAGATGCAAGAAACGGGTACATACTACAGTTGAACACTCGAATGTCTGAAACCGTCGAGCACAAATGTCACCAA
The DNA here is from genome assembly GCA_963457665.1 of Thysanoteuthis rhombus. NCBI lineage: Eukaryota > Metazoa > Mollusca > Cephalopoda > Oegopsida > Thysanoteuthidae > Thysanoteuthis > Thysanoteuthis major. The sequence goes on along the minus strand of OY735216.1, from coordinate 40,881,414 downwards.
ACTGTCACTAAACTGTCACCAAAACCGTCAACAAAAGTTTCTTCAGTTTTTTTTTCAAGTTGGGCTTGCTGACTAGTTATCTATCTATCTATCTATCTATCTATATCAGTTTATTCATATCTCTCTAAGTCAGTCTATATCTATCTAACTTGGTCTATATCTATCTATCAATCTGGCATTATTGATAATTATCTATTTTTCTGTTTATCTATCTATCCATCTATATGGTATTATATACATATATCGATATATATGATCTATTCATCTATCTATTTATCTGGCATTATTCATATGTATGCATCAATTTAAATCGGTCTCTATCTATCTATCTATCTATCTATCTATCTATCTATCTATCTATCGATCTATCTATCTATCTATCTATCTCAGTACGTTCCTATCAATCTAAGTTAACGTGTATCGATGTTATCTATCTATTGCGGCCTGCTCTCTCCGTCTCACTCGCGTGTTCAGGGTGCCCCAATGGATCAAGAATACTGAATATTTAAATAGCCACTCCTAATCATATATAGAAAAAATGTTTTTTGTCGAACTTTCGCCACCGAAATAGGTTTTAAGTAAGGGGCAGGGGACCCTATTTGAAATGTATGTTAAATGCAAAGTCTTAGTTTAAGTCTGGTAGCGTTCGCACGTTGAAAATTTCTGAAAATTCTGACTGGTGATCACAACACAACTAAAGTCGAGAGAGGTAATTTATTCATTGATCACCCTTTTCTTTTCCAATTTTTCAGCTGATCATCCCTAAAACGGCATGCTAAAAGACAGTTTCTATTGAGCAAACCAGTATGCAGACCAGTATAATTTTTATTCATTGGAGCTGATATTTCACATTCTTATGAACTGATTTGAATTTTGATGTATCAGCGGGTTTAATGAAATAGTTGAGCATTCACCACCGTCGCTGGAGGTCAGGATTTTGAAAGCAGATTTTCCAGGTTGACAAGTTCTGCCTTTTGAAATATCAGCATACTGTAACATTCAACCTTTGATTTCACAACCATTTGCGATTGTGCTTTACCAAGTTAACTTGAGCTTAATGAATAACGACTGAATTGATGTAGTGAAATACTAGAACAGAGCCTGTTTCAAAAGTGCATGTTTGAAAATTGATAAACTTCATGGTGTATGGAGCAGTCTGCCAAAATTGTCATGTAAAATAATTTCTAGAAACTATGAAGGAAGGTCTATAATCTTTAGATTTCATTTATTTTTTATTAGATTTCTCGAGAACCGTGAATCCAAAAACTTCAAACTCAACACCGCAATGCCTTGCTTGCTATCAAATATATATTCGTACAATGGCCAGTTGTCAAGTAATTGCGATGCATGCAAGCACACAGAGATTTCTTCATTTGTCGTTAGATTATGTACACACAGATACAGCGGTAGGTATGCATAGATGTTGATATATAATCAAAAAGATGAATCGGTTATGCGCATAAAGGATGCTCTATGAATTCAAAAGAGGTAACGATGATACGAAAGCAGTCGGAAAGATTAATTGCGTTTATGGCATAGATTTTTTAAACGAAATAAATTACCGAAAAGTGTTTGAAAGTTTTAGAAAAGGCGACTTCAGCACACAGAAAAAAAAACAAACAAAAAACACACAGATCGTCCTGCTGAGTTTAACAATCACCTAATTTTGCCCAAACTAGACAGAAATAGTGCTGTTATGGTTGGAGAGTTTGCTCAAAAACTGAAATCAAGCCATTCAACGGTCCACAGACATCTGTACCAAATTCAAAAGGTATATGCACTTGAAAAATGGGTTCGTATGATAGAAGCCAACCGTAAAGCAAGAGTAAAGCTAGGTATCCCGCCGTTTTTGTACAGATTATTGACCGGTGATCAGGAAATGGGTATTTACAAGAACTTGAAGCGATGCAGACAGTGGCGCAGTCGACACGAACAGGCTGGAGCAGAACCTCCAATTGACCTCCATCGAATGAAAGTTTTGGTTAGTGTTTGATCCGATTGTGTTGGGGTTGCTTCACTTTGAGTGGCTAATAGTAAATGTTACGTTCAGAGCAGACACCAACTGTCATGAGTTAGAGCATTTAAACCATGCTTTGAAAGAAAAGAGGCTAGGCTTGATCAACAGCAAAGGTGTGGTATTCGATCAGGATAATGCACAGACCCATACATCAAAGATCACATCTGAAAAGATTGATGGCCTCGACTGGGAAACGTTCCACGCGTTCATTATCCAGAACCATCTGATTACCAACTATGTCGGAGTTTACAGAACCACTTCGATAGATTAGATCTTAAAAATGTTCGAAGAGGTGCAAACTAATCTCTATTCTTTCCCCCAAAACAAAGGACTCTCACAAGAAAGTATTTTGAAGTGAGGTTATTGATGATGATAGAGCTTATGTTGATTAATATAATCTAATGAAAAAAAAAACTTGAATTTTTGATATTTTTTCTGATCCTAAATTCGGACATAATTGGAGAAACAAAAATAGATATAACAGGATCTCACCCGAGAGGAAACCGATGAACGGAAAGATCAGCGACGAACTCAGGACAATTGACGCATTGGGAAGCGTCACAAAGGCTTTGAGATTTAAACTGGCGAAAAGGGAAATGCCACATTGAGAAAAACTTCAAATCACTGAACTGCTGGAATAAGCTTGGATACGGAAGTAACAGCTAGAAATTTGGGAGACTTGCCGTCACTTGATTCTCATAATGACCAACTGACTTCACGTGTAAACATAGAAAAATATTGATAAATCTATGCAAAATTTTTTTATTGTTCTTGGATCATCATCATCATCGTCATCTTTTCAGCGTCCGTCGTTCGACCTTCCTAAAGACTTGTCTGACTTTTCTATCATTTCTAAACTATACTTTCTAAACTTGTCTAGTTTGTTCCACCAACTTATATTTTGCTGGCCACGATTTCGCGTGTGATCTCTGGGGATCTACGTCGTGATGTCTGTCGGTTGTCTGACATTGTTGCAAAAAGACCAGCCCAGTACCAAATAAGTGTTATTTTCTAATTGGTTATGTCTAAATGTATAGAATTTGTTACATTATCCCTTTGCTTTGTGACCAGTACACTGATATTCTTATTCCAATTCTACAACGACTAAATTAGCGCATTTTTATTCGATCAAAGCCAATTTTGGAGCAACGAAGGTCCTTGTATATACCCGTCCCGTTTGATATAAGGGTTACAAACTAATAACAACAAACGATGTCACGGCTGGTCAGGTTATGAATGAACTAGGCAACGGCAGCCTAAGGCAGACTATTGACTTTCTGACCTCAGTCAGGCCGACTTGCAAATACAAATGTCCTCAGATCAGGCAAAGGGTCGAAGAAGAACCGCAGGGAAGTTTATGGTTAACATTCGTGCAATAAAAACTTGCGAATGGTATACTTGATGACTCACAAATACTTCTAAAGGCTAACATTTTTTCAATCGAATGGTAACTGAAAAATGGGCTTGGGAAGTGTGTGTTGGGGGAATTCGTTCTTTCACGATGCAGAACTGTTGTAGAATCCCGTAGAGGTCGTTTCTTTATGCGTGGTGTCTAGCTTCGTCGAATCATCTTCTATAGGGTAGGAAGACGTATTGGTTTTTAGCGGCACGGATAGCCTCAGGACCACTAAAAGCTTTGAACCCAACCTGATGTTAACCCTAAAACTGAACTCGACACTGATGGTTAAGAAAGAACATTTTAGCAGACAGTGGAATCAATGATGTATCAGGCACCTTTTAGAGGCGTTTGACCCCTCTATAAATGTCTTTTCTTTTTTTCTACTTTTCTATAGACAGTTTTGCTTGTTCCAAAAGATGTATAGACTACGCCCCCGGGTTTTATGATAATTTTAAACAAAAGGAACATTAGTATATTTCATTGTTCTATGCTCAATTTCCTTTAATTTCATTTTCTATCTATTTATATAATAAAGATTGTTCATTCCCTTCTGAATTCATCGAGTAAATGTGTTATTATCATAAATGTCAAGTATGAAAGGTGTATAGTATCGAAAAATAATGTGCATTTATCACGAAGAGTCTCACGTTAGGATAGTTATTGCAAGATCTGTTCTCCCTTTGTTTCTTCTGGACTGTGTGCATTGTTGTATCAATCTATGATAAATAGTTACATTGCAAAAATGACGGCATATCCGTAATACATGGATATGAACATATTGCATTTTTATAAACGTAGATGATAGACATTTGCATTGCTGTGAGTTTGGAGAATAGTGTTTAGTTGACCAAAACAGATTTTTTATTATTTTTTGTCGTTGATTTCATCACTTAAAAAAAATTTTTTGTCATTCTTTAAATTCATTACTCGATTACGTCATTAAAACATGAATTGAATTCTATTTTACAACGTCAGTTGCATCCCTTGGCATGACAGCAAAATTATGGACGATCACTACATTCACCGATGTGCGAAGATCTCAATACAAAAGTATGAAAACAAGAAATATTCTCAAGAAAATTGAAAACATATTACCCATTGCATGAACATTTTTTTCAAACATAAATTTTAAAATCAAAATCTAACGTTATACTCAATTTAATTGAATGATTTGTAAAAAAAATATGTAAATAAACATAACAAATGGTGTAGTCTTGTCTAAATCCCATAAGTCAAGGCTCATTTCAGGTAATTTAATCTTCATGGATTTAGGTGTATTTAAGCATAGACGTTTTAGTCACTTCTGCCCTATTGTACCTGATTTCGTCACTGGTTGATTTTGCTGACGGCGATTAACGATGGATCGCAGATATTGATTGAGATTAATCAACGTTATACGACACAGGGAATAGCCAAAGTGCTCAAAATATACAAATCAAGCGTTGAAAATTATTTACATCAGCTTGGTTATGTTAGTCACTTTGATGTATAGCTCCCTATCAGGTGTAAAATCCACAAATGGATTGTCTTTAAATGTTCCATTTTTAAAAGAAACTGGATCATGCTTGGAAGGGACGGGACTTCATGGTGTGTGGAGTAGCCTGCTATAACTGTCATTAAATGATTTTTTGCTCGTCGTACGAAACTATGGCTTCGAAAAATTTCACTTATTCCTCTTCAGTATTGTCGATTTTAATCTTTAGATAAAAAGTGAGAAATATACACCCATCTTGAGATTATTCCACGTTGATGAAAAAACATTTCTCGTACCTTCTCTTCCGATGAAGAAACTAACTGGAAAATAAACAGTTGAATAAGCAGAAAATAGGAAATATAAATCTTCACTTTTGATAAGATGGTAAAAATAAAGAATAGTTACTATATTTCTGTTGTTTATTCCTCGACTGGTTTCACGAAAATCTTCCGGAGGTTTAAGCCTGATATGATGAGACGCTGTTCCTTGTTTATGATGTTGTTAATAGCAACAATGAAAACAGACACATAATCGTTGAAAGTAACGGCAATCAAAACAGAATTTGTTAAAAATGCCGTTACGTCATGCAACTATGATTTAATTCGAGCTTGTTCTATGGGAAATTTCGACAGAGAAAAACGCCAACTCTCTCTCTCCCTCTCTCTCTCTCTCTCTCTCTCTCTCTCTCTATATATATATATATATATATATATATATATATATATCTTAATTTCGAGATGGATTTTTATTGTAAATCGAGTGCACTCGTGGAGCATACTAACAGACACATTTCTGACTGACAAAGCATAATACTATTATTCTGATGAATACATAAAAATCTTATGTCTCCGCCCCCTTGGGGGCTCTGGGACATTTGAATGCGGGCACAGAAATAATGATAAATGGATTTCTATCAGTTCGTGTTGTATCGCCATTTGACGTTTGTTCAATTCACATTATCCACTATTTGACGTGTTTCCACTTAAGAGCATCATTCATAGCGTGGGCCCTTTTTTCCCAGGGCTGAAGCACAAAGTTTCTCGAATCATCAAGAACTTGGCAGACTATTCTTGTAGTGATAATAAAATCAAGTTCATTTCGGAGGCCCTTAGAGCAGAAGTCATTTTTTGATAACTCCCAAAGAAAGCGACAAAGTTCAGTAATGGTGAATTTAGGCGCCGTTCTTGATTGTTTCCAAAGGCTTCAAATAGATTGCTAAAGAAGAGTCTCGATCGATCGAATATTGGTGCAATAGCACTACACCACTGTTCTCTTCATAGCTAAGCAAAGGTTTTGTCTTGTCTTCTTCAGTGAGGTTTGTTCCAATCGACATCTTCAAAACTTGTAGAAAATGCACTAAGCGTGACACGAACATTTTAGATGTTAATAATTTCTGCATTAAATTTCTAATTGAACTTTTTAATTTAATTCCATGATTAAGTTTTATGAAGAAAAAATAACATGACAGGAAAATTTTCATTTGATTAAAATACTTCATAAAGTCAGACGCTAATGCATTATATATGCAAATCCTGGGCATTCAGTTTATATCCAAAAATGATACTTAATCTTCTTTATGAGAGTAACTTTAAAAAAATGAGTTCCATTGGTGGAATGAATAAAGAATGAGCTGTAAAATTTATTTGCATGTTTCATGCTTGGGATTTAACACTACGGAGACTGGCAAGAGGATAAATGATGACAATACTGTCTGCGGTGCTTTTCCGAGAACAGTAGAACAAAACCAGGAATCGAACCCGTTCTCCTCTATCCAATATTCCATCAGATATTCAACATTATAAGCGCTGGCTTCCACATTCTTGAGACAAGAAATGCACATTTACGCATGTGCAATAGTGCCTTTAATGCTTATCATAAAGGTAAGGCGACTGTCCTTTCAGAGACACTCCCACCGGAATATGACGGCTGGTGACGTCGTCCCGGTGGTTATTGCTTAGAGATCCTTGTCTCAAGTTTTAGCCGAGACCAAGACTACACGTTTTTACAACTGTTCCCTCTGGCTCATTCCAGGGGCCGTAACCGGGAATTTTATGCATGTAAGGCAGACATGCTAACTATTACACTATCTGAGTTGTTATCATGTTTAACTTATAAAACCTTTGAGTGCTTGATCTCTACCATGTGGCCCGCAATTGCGGCATTATGACCGTAATAATCGGAGTTTATAAATATCTCGGCGCCTTGATGAAGAGCAATGATTAATAAGCTTGCTTTGTAACACAATGCAAGTTAAATCGATTGTCACTTGATGCCCACAAATTGAGGCTTCATACGAAGCTAGGTTGATATCAATAAACACACACACATATCTATATATTTATCATGCATAATCTATTCTGTTTTTTTTTCACTTACGCGAGCATGCCTCTCACCCACGCAGAGGCACACACACACAAACACATTCGGAGGTGTGCATGCACGGACGGACGGACACACACACTTATAAGGTACACATAGACACACAAATATACATCTCTATACAGGTCTGATTAATCACTCAATGGAAACCGTCACGTAGCCAACAGCAACATGCCGTGTAAAGGGGTGATCAATCATGAAATTGGAACAAGGGTAAATCAATGAATAAGGTATTTTTTGTTGGGCAGTGATCACTAAAAATCTTTGACTTTTCGAAACCACAAACGTGAAACAATTGAGGGATCAATTAAGCATAAACACACATTGCTAATGAGCACTCTCTGAAAATCTTATTTTGGCATTGGGAAGGATTTTGTAGTTTTCTTCAAGAATTCCAGCCCTCTAGCTCCATTGGTGCGATCTGTAAGCGTGATTCATACATGTATACATAGTCAGTCAGACCAACTTGAAAACCAAAGAAACCTGTTGATAATTTTAGTGACAGATTTGGTTGACAGTTTTTAATAAACACACATCCGCACACACACACACACACACATACGCTCACATGTCGGGCCAAACAGAACCCTTGACAGTATTATCAGTTTATTCAGCTGCAGATAAAGTCCAGAAAGTGACTTAGAGAAAAATGCTTCTTGCTACGCACACCAGATGGCACAGCTTTTCAACTGATAAAGCCACTTTAAAATCAAGTATTTGACAACGCATCCAGGACTCCCGTTTTTCCTTCTTTCTTTCTCTCAATAGAATAACAGACATGGTCCATTTTTTTCTCTTTGCTCTTCTATCTTCTTTTCATTTCTTACTTATGTCATTTTTTCTTTAAGGAAGCACTTGTTCGCAGACAATGTTGTTGACTGCAGAAGATTTTTCCTTTATTTTTTTTTGTCAAGCAGCCATTCAGTATTGATGCCGATATGCGCCATGAACTCAGGATTTGTGTACGTGTTATGCATTTCTCTATCAGATTTATTTTACTAGTCTAAAGCTGAAAAGGCGATGAAAATTATTCGATGCGATCAACCCAGAGCAATATTGTATTATCATTCCGTGTTTCATTACAGTCCCATTATACGAGATAGAATATTGTCAATCTTTTTTTTTTGTATAGTTGAGCTATTCTTGTACTGTTTGAAAAAATGAATAATCCGTTGGGGATCATCAATGCATTATCAAAAAGCAGAAATGCATGAGGAAGTGTTGTATACAATCCAACGATCAATATTCTATGGGCTTGCCATCAATGAGACAAGTGATATTTATTTTTGTTTTGTCATTATGTTTATTTCAATAAATAATTATTTAAGCACTAGCTTGACAAATGGAAATTCGACGGGTTTCGAATTATCTCATGCCTTTGCTCTTTTATGTCTGTATCTTCTCATTCTCTCATCTATCCATTCCAGTTTGCGTCACTTGTACATGATGTTATCTTTTATACAAACATGGATTAGTTCCATATGCAATTAAATTTTACCCCCATAATAAACTACCTAATTTCCTTTTCTGACAACCCATTTCCTACCCTTTTATCAAACTGTCTTACTTTTCTCTTACTCACTCTCTCAAACACTATCTAACTTCCCCTCGTCTGTTCCTTCCCTGTTATCAAGCGACATAATTTCTCTTTCTCCCTTCTCTTTCCTATCCCTTTAGTAAACTACCTAACCCTGTTCCCACTATTTCTTAACCCCCAACCCCAGAATATTCTAAATAAAATAATAAATGATAATTACAGATGAAGAATACGTCTACGCTGGCGAAGAGGTAAAAATCAAATAGATAGATAGGTCATTAATATCGTTGTGGGCATCACACAAACAATCCACAATAAAGATTCTAAGAAGGACACAATGTAAGGGTTCGATTTTGCTCATAAAGCGGGAACAAGATATCACCTGCGAATTTCCCCTCAATTCTTCTAAAAGTGAGAAAAAAACTCCCAACTTGATTTTGACCTCTAAAATTGAGAAAAGAATTCCAAACCGATCCAGATCCGTAAAAGTGAGAAAAAAGATATCCGTCTCGATCTCGACCCTTGTAAGTGCAGAAGAGGATTCCCATCAGTTTGGCACTGAAAAATAGAAATAAAAAATCCCAGCGATTCTGACATCTAAAAGTGGGAAGAAAGCCACCTCGATTCTGCCCACTAAAATTATTAAAAAAGAATTCCCTTTCTATTTTTACCACGAAGAGAAAAAGAATTCCCCTTGATCCTTAAATGTGATCCCTAAAAGTGGAAGTTAGAAATAACCCACGATTTTGACCTCTGAAGATGGACAAAATGAGTCTCTCTCCGTTTTGACCTTTAAAAGTGGAAGAGGAATTCCCTTCGATTTGACCCTCAAAGTAAAAAAAAGACTTCTTCCTCTATTTTGACACCCAAGAGTGGAAGGAAGAGTACCTCATTGATTTGGACCCCTTGAAGTCGGGAAAAAAATTCTTTTTACTTTTGACCCATAAAAGTTGAAAATAAAATAATTCCTTTTCGATATTGACCCTAAAGTCCTTAAAAGAATTCCCACTGGATTTTGACTTATGTAAATAGAAAATGATATTTCACAATTTTGACCACTAAAAGTCGACAAAAGAAATCCCCCTCGATTCTAACACCTACGAAAGTAAAAAGTGAATTCCCTCTCGATTTTAACACCTGAAATTTAAAAAAATACCCTCCTTGATTCTGATCCTCAAAAGTGGAGAATAGAACCCCCTCAATTTTCACCCTTAAAAATGGAAAAAAGAAATACCCCTGAATTTTGATCCCTGAAAATTGATAAAAGAATATCGCCTCAACTTCAACCACTAAAATTAGAAAATTCCCTCTCGATTTTGACCCCTAAAATTGAAGGAAAAAAAGATTCCTCCTCGATTTTTGTTCCTAAAAGTGAAAAATATTCCCCTTTGATTTCGACCCTAAAATTAGAAAAAAAAAGATTATGTCCGTAATCGGGAAATACAAAATAATTCTCCACAGATTTTGGCTCCAAAAATGGAGAAAAAAAGAAACCCCTCTCGATTTTGACGGTAGAAAAAAATAAATTTATGGTAATAAAAAAATGTACAATGAAGTTTATATTATTAACATACTTTTTTTTTTTAACGAAATTGTTCTCTTTCGTGATTAGTCACTTCCCCAGAAAAAACTTGACTGAACAATGAAGAGATGGAAATAATACGTTGGAGTCGTGACAAAACTATCAATTTAGTTGATTATATTTGGCGGAACATAAGATAAAGTGGCCCGTGAACTTTCTCTTCATCTAAAACGATAACCACACTGAGGGTAAATAATGGCAAATGGTTCGAGAAAGCTGGTATCACTGATTAAAATCAGAAATTCTCATTAATGAAATACCCTGTCTGTGTGTCTGTCTATTTGCATTCACTAGACTCGCATGCCAGAGACCACAGGGACATGAAGCCCTGACCAGGGAGGAACCTAAACAACTCGACGTGATATTAACTTATTAGGATTTGGGTAGGGTTACCCTAAGGGGTTTGAACACGGTCTCTATGGGACACCTATAAAGTAAAACCTGGTGCCTACAGGTTTCTATTTAGTAAAACCTGACTCCTAGAGGTTGCAAAGAGACATTGAAATTTTACTTTTTTAGAATCTTGTTGAAGCTAAATCTCAAAGTATAATTACTATATTTTTTCGTGTATAACATGATTCTTATAAAGAACTGAAGAATCTCTCTGTTGCTTACTTCATCACTTGTCACTAATTGCGTGTTCCTAACTTTTCCTGACAGATCCAGACTATTCTTTACTCTTTACTTTCTGCATTTTTTTTTTCTGTCCGGGCAACACCAGGTAACCCTGCAAGTCATACTTAAACTCAACCAACTCTGTACACTAAGGGTATAAAGCAACTTCAGATGAAGGAACAGCTGGAGTCTATTAACACTGATCAGCCGTCAACACTGCGGTTTCTGAGTCATCTAAAAATAACAAACAGAAAACAGAACTAACAAAGACCTCGACATAATCTGTTACCCACGGGCAAAGAACTACTATTTGCCTGCTGCAAGTACAAGTAATGCTGTTTCATGCCAGTACACTTGCAACGTGCAAATGGAGCATAGAATGTAACACCACAGCAGTTGTCGTCGAATGAATCCACCTCTCAAAGTAATCCACCCGACGCGACATCATAATGAATGAAACGCACAACCGTCAAGTGGGTTAAATAATCTTTATCTTAGAAACGGAATTTATAACTATCCCGGGGATTTTTTGTCGAGTTCGCTCCTAGGTGATTTTTGATTTTGCTACCAGCAAGACCATCAAAGATGCACTAAATTCTGTCGCACAATACGGTCAAAAGGGGCTATATGACAAGGAGCATATAACCCCCAGACTAAAAGATATGGAAGAAAATTGATAGGTCAAGAAATCCAGACAAAAAATGAAAAAACTAAAAAAACTGTAATATATAGGGCATTGAAAGACCGAGGTGAGCCTACGAGGCTTCTCAGCAAATATATCATAGTAGTGGGTAGGGATCTTTGTGGAAGAAGTGAAAGTTTTGCCTGTTGTTGGCCCAAGTGAGTTAAATTGCAGACACGTTCAGATTTCTCCGAAATAGCCTTCAATTTATCCTAGATACGTTACAGTTCAAACAGTTTACAGAAGCAAAAAGTTCTCAACAGCAAGATGCCACGGTGCAGATACCGAGGAATAGAGTGAAGTAGTGAGCAATCCTAGAACAATAGTTTCCTTTTTCAGCTCTCCACCATAAAGTTTCTTTTTTTTGTTCGTCTACATGTAAAAACGTGAAACAGAAGCTGTTCTGTAGAAAATGGATCATAATCACTGAGCCCGAAGACGTCTACGAAGCAGGAACTCGTTTTTTCCAAGCAGTATTCCAGGTTGCAGACACTGCATCAACAGCTCCAGTGAACCTAAGACTAATGTCCTGCTAGTGGAGGTGCAACCTGAGGCAAAAACAGATGCGTGCAATCCTCATGTGTAGACTTGAACTAACTTAGCTGTAATCCACCCGATTGCAGCAGTTGAATGAGCCTATTGTGAATGAAAGTGAAGCCATTGGTCGAGTACAAGCTATCCTCAACTGAAAGGGAGAACAGGCAGTGGCACAAGTGTCATAACGTAGGTGTAGAATCTTTCACTTATACAAGGATTTAAGAAACATTTTTTATTCTTATTTTTGGAAAAGTAACCGTATAATTAGGAACGGGAGATCAGTATGTAGCGGTGACCAATGGCATGCCCTTCAACAGGTTTTTCAAAAATCTCTTGTTGACAATGGGATAAGCCGTTTGAAAATAGAAATTTGAATTTTGGGTGCAAAAATATTCGCGGAACAAAGGTGATATAAACAGATGGTCATTCGGTTCGAGTCAGTCGCTAATTTGGTTGTGCGTAGAGGTTTTTTTTATTTTTATAACAAATGTCTTTTTATTCATGAAAAAATAGCACCCTGCACACCGGATACACATTATTGGAAATAAATCAACTCAATTTTATCCTAAAAGATGAACTACGTTGTCTTAAATTCTCTTCAGACGGAGCATTTAATTCCTCCATAGGATTCGTGTGACGTTTGAATGTATCACTGCATTAAAAAAAAAATCTTTCTCTACCATGTTTTCGTTGTGGCGTTTTTGCCACGGACATGTCTCGTCGCTGACTTCGCTGAGTCATCCTCGTTCCTGGATCGATTGGCAATCTTTACCCACCCAGGTGCGTTGTCAGGGGAAATACACATGTAACAAAAAACATGTGCACAAAGCAACACAAGAAAAATATGAAGAAAACGCTGGTGTAATTAAACTCCAAAAAACGTCGACTGAACCAAGGTCCATGATCAATTCGGTTCAGTCCAAGACCATTGCTTTTTCGTTATCTTTCTAAAGGCTACCAAATTCGAAACGGAATTCTGTACCAAGATTTCTCTTCTGTACTGTATCCTAACTACTGTGGCAAAAGTGAACATAAAGTACTTCAGAACTCATCTAGATCACGTGGTCACTGCAGAATTCTCCTCTGTCGTCCTTGTCTTTGACGCCAAATGAAATCGTTCACGCGTAATATTAGGGAGAAAGAGCGTTCGTGGAAGGAGAGCTCAAGCCAAAATGTCAACGTACGCTGATGATGGAACCATGTTTCTGTCTTATGGTTCTAAACTCGAAGAAGTGCAGATGGCGGTTGAATGGAAGTAAAAGGTGATAGTGGCCAAGATGAATTACGACAGATCATTAATCATGTCAGATCCACTAATTTGTAGTTATGTACGTAGATCTAAATTTAAATATAAAATATCCAAATTAGTAATACTGGAGAGAAGAAACCAAAATACTCCAAAGCCGTACGACAGGTGGAAAATTATTTCACATGACTATCATGGTAGACTGCTCTACATACCCTAAAGTCCTGCCCCTTTTAAACATACTCGTTTAGAACAGGCGCTTACCTAGTTTATTTCAATTTAGTGTCTTTGGTCTTTACTCATTTTTGAACGTAAGCTTTTCCTACTGAAATGATCATCCTTTTATTCAGTTCACATGGAAAATAACTGTAAGAAAATGGATTTGGTTATTGATTTGAGGCTTCTCTTTTTAGAATGTATACACGTTGCTAATTTATTGGCTAGGGAAGACATTGAGACTTGACAAGAAACAGAAATAAGATAAATAAAGAGAGAGAGAGAGAGAGGGGGAGAGAAAGAAAAGAAGTAAAGGGAGGAGGAAAGTGAAGACAGTGATAGAGATGGAGAGTAACTGAACAGAAAAAACAGAGAAAAGAGAAATACAAAAATCACAGAAGAGATGTGTTTATTGCTCATTTTTATGATGTACATACAATCAAAAGATCAATACAAAAGATTAATTATTAAGGAATCGGGTGAGAAGCACCTCGATATCAATATAAGACTAACGACCACCAGTCATCAGCAACGGCCTAATAGCTGTAATGAACATGGCATCATCATCATCATCATCATCATCATCATCATCATCATTTTACAGTCCGTCAACGGACATAGATATTCCCTAAGACTAGCCAGATCTCTCCATCATGAGTGCCACGAGCCCAATATTGTCTAGTTCGTTACACTATCGCATTTTTTGCATGCTACAGTTTCACATATGATCATTGGGGATCCCTGCTGTGAGTCATGATGTCCAGCAGTTGGATGGCATTCTTGCAACATGACCGGCCCATTGCCATTTGAGTTTTCTGATGGATTCTATGATATATCTAACTCCTGTTTTAAAAAAAAAATATATCCGTGCTGTCTTGTGATATCTCTCTCTCTCTCTCTCTCTCTTTCTCTTTCTTTCTCTCTCTTTCTTAGGTTGAGCATTGTTCTTTCTCATACACGTTGCGTGAAGAGTTGGACAATGTTGTGTGCGTGTTTGAACTATGAACCACAGCGCTGCTGTGATATGTGGACACCAATCGTTTATTCTTCGACTCCATCTGTCGTCCCATCTCACTATGTGCCTTGCCCATCTCTACTTTTGTTGCCAAATTACTTGTACGATATCTTTCGCCTTGATCCACTCCCGGATCCATGTAGATATTTTCCTATCACTGAGAATTATTCCTAATACTGATCTTTCCATTTCGCTCTGTGATATTCTGGGTTTTAGCGGTTTTGTAAGTAAGTTATTCTCCGTGGCAATGTGTGCTCCAACACACATACATACACACACATATATACACATACATATATATTTGTGTACTGCCATACATTAACTGAATCGAAGATACTAAGTAAGTCTATTAAGTTATATATCTATCTCAAAGTAACGAATTTTCATTAAATATTCTTTTAAGAAAAGACACGAAAATGGTATATTTTTCAAGCCCACAGATCTATTGCAACGCTGTTTTTAAGAGACTCTGTGAGTGTGATTTTCGATGTTAAGTACAACAACGTCTCTTAACTAGTGGTCAATTCGCCAATCTATTCAGATAGACCCATGTCGTCTTCCGTGATTTCATTTCTTTTCCATGTTGCCGTGAGACATCGCTATGCTCATTTGTACTAGACTCTGGTTAGTGTCTCGCATGCTGAATAGATGAAGTAAAGATGAATCACTAAGCTAAACTTGGTAAATATCAAGCGAATTATCTCTTAGTATTCACAATGTATATACAGCCTAGCTTAACCCAAAGCAGTGGGGCTCCCAGCAAGGATAGAGATAATTACAGGTTTAATGAACACGACAAGCTAGTTAACCGTTTAAAACCTGATTGTGAAACTAGTGAATTAATACACACGCAAACACACACACACATGTACATATGTATATAATCATGGATAACGTAAATACATACGTTAATTTTAGTATTATAACGAAAAATACGTGCAATAAGATAGATAACATCAAATACCAACGTGGATATATGTTCAGATGAACATGAAACTTACGTTGTATGATTTCATCGAACTAATATGAAAGTGACAATAAAAGAATCGATTCTCAAGAGATAATGCTGATGGTTGATATTCATTCTTGAGTTCATTTGAAAATGGTCAAACGATTTTCTTCATACATATGTCCAGTATAATAATAATAATAACAACAACAACAACAACAACAACAACAACAACAACAACAACTATAATAATAATAATAATAATAATAATAATAATAATAATAATAATAATAATAATAATAATAATAGCGGCTGGCGGAATCGAACTCCTGGACAGCAAAAAGATTAGAGCAGTACCCACACAAGACCAATACAGATACATAGGAGTTCTCGAATGCAGCACGATAAAACGGGAAGAAATGGAAGAGAAAATAAGAAGAGAATACCTTAGGAGGATAAGGAAAATATTAGAGACCAAACTAAAGAGCTGAAACATTATAAAAGGGCTGTATCGGTAGTAAGATACACAGGACCATTCCTAGGATGAACAAAGGAAGAACTCCAGTCAATGGACAGGCGAATATAGAAGTTTATGACAATGCATAAAGCTTATACTCTAGAGATTACACAGATAGACTGTACATAAAGAGGAAAGAAAGCGGTAGAGAACTCATCAACATATAGGACTGTATCCAGAGGGCCAAAACAGGTCTAGAGAAGTAGGTGAAAGCAAACAGTGAAGACATCATAAAGAGTGCCCGAAGCAGCGCAACAAACAACAAAAACAATTGAGCAGCACAGAAAATGAGGAAATAAAAATGGGAACAGAAAAACTATACAGAGAATTTAAAAGACATGTACAGGAAGTGGCTGACCAGATTACGAAAAGGAAACCTGAACAGAGAAACAGAATCGCTCATCATGGCAGCCCAAAACAAATGCTTCAAAACAAACTATGTTAAAGCGAAAATCGACGGAACACAGACAAACAGCAAATGTTGCCAATGTAGGGAAAAAGGATGAGACCGTTAACCACTTAACTAGTGAATGTTGTTAACTAGCCAAGAAGGAATATAAACACAGACATGATAGAGTATTCACAGTGATACACTGGGAACTGAGCAAACTAATGGGATTGAACCGTGTGGAGAGGTGGTACCAACACAAACTGGAAACAGTCCTGGAGAATGGAAACCACAAATTACTTTCACATCCAAACGGATCACCCCATCCTAGCGATAGGACCGGACCTAGTAATCGTGGACAAGAAGAAGAAAACCGGCCAAATAATAGACGTAGCAGTGCCTGTAGACCATAGAGTAAAGAGGGAGGAGAGTGAAAAACTGGAAAAAATACCAAGATCTGGCAAGAGAAGTGAAGATGTGGAATATGAAAGTCAGGGTAGTACCAGTGATAATAGGCACACTAAGAACTGTCCCATAGACACTGAGGGTGAGATTGGAGGAGCCCGGGATAAAAGGAAAGAATGAGACCGTACAAACCACAGCACTGCTAGGAACTGCATGGATACTGAGGAAAGTACTAGAAATATAAGGTCTACGACACTAAATGGTAGCAGTGGCCAAACAGAGGAAGGAAAATGGAAGCAGAGATGTGAACCACAGCGCTGGCGTGATAGACGAGGGAGATATGAGACATGGGCTGAAGACCTGAGGAAACATATTGTCACTCAGCCTTCAGCGATGACCACGGGGCAACTGGTATGAAACTGTAAAGCACGGTATTACTGTGATCAATGATAGGAGGGCTGACGACTTGAGACTAGCTGTCACCCAATCTCCAGCGGTAACCACCAGGCAACTGGTGTGAGATTGCAAATAATAATAATAATAATAATATTGTCATTCAGCCTTCAGCGATAACCACTGGGCAACCGGTGTGAAACTGTAAATCGCAGAATTACTGCGACCTATGAGTACTAGGAGAGGAGGGCTGGAGATTTGAGGAGACTTGCTGTCACTCAAACTCCAGCGGTTACCACCAGGCAACTGGTGTGAGATTCCAAATAATAATAATAATAATAATCATGCGAGGAGAGAAAACAACACTCCCCTCCCTAAGAGACAAAGACAGAAAGAAAGTCGGAGAAGTGACCGAACAGGTCAACTGCCTCTTACAGCACATAGAAACAGACACCCTCCTAGAACTCAACAACCTAATTTATGCAGGGGCGAAAATGGTAGCACAAAGCTTCACAACACAAGATAGGAACCTGGGCAATAATAGGGAAGGGAAACCCAACTGGGAGAGAAGGTTACAAAGGCAGATCTCCCAACTACAGAGAGACGAAGTACTGCTTAGAAATACACCACACACAGACAGACCACGAGTAAGACTTTATAACAAATATAAGGTAGCGCAAAAAGGCATCGCAACTGTAGTCGAAGAGTTACACCAGAAAAGACTAGCTAAAGAGGCAAGACTAAAAAGATACAGACTAAGAACGGCCCAATACACACAAAACCGCACATTCCAAAACAATGAGAAAAAGTTTTACCAAGATTTAAATGGGGAAAGAAGGCAGGACATAAAACCAGATGCCACAGAGGCCAAGAACTATTGGAATAGCATATGGGGGCACCCAAAAAGACACAATGTAACACCGCAATGGTTAGGAAACATGAGAAAAGAACTAGAAGATATAGACAAGGGAGAACCAATAGTACTGAATGAAACCACATTGAAACATACTCTTAGGAAAGTAGCCAACTGGAAAGCACCGGGTCCCGACGGGATCCATGGGTATTGGTTCAAAAAGTTCACCACGTTACACGGCAGACTCACCCTCCTACTCCAAAATTGTCTAAATGAAGGCAAAGCACCAGAATGGATGACTAAAGGCAGAACCACCCTCATCCAAAAAGACCTGGGGAAGGGGAACATAGCAAGCAACTATAGACCAATCACTTGCCTACCACTTATGTGGAAAATCCTGACCGGGCAAATAGCAGAGAGAATATACATGTCAATGGATAGAAGGGGGCTACTACCAGAAGAACAGAAAGGGTGTAGGATAGGAATCAAAGGGGCAAACGATTTACTCTACATAGACCAGATGATCTTAAAAGAAGTAAGGAAAAGGAGAAAGAATATCGCAATGGGATGGATAGATTACAAAAAGGCATACGATATGATTCCACATAGCTGGATACTCGAATGCCTTAGAATGTTCAAAATTAGTGAACCGGTGGTTAAATTCATTGGTAATTCAATGAAAGACTGGAAAGTAGATTTGACAGCCGCAGGGGACAAACTAGCCGAGGTAGGGATAAAAAGGGGAATCTTCCAAGGAGACTCGTTGTCCCCACTATTATTTGTTCTAACAATGATACCGCTTAACAGAATCCTGAAAAACAGCAAAGGATACCACTTCTCTAAAACAAAAGGAAAGGTCAACCACTTGATGTACATGGACGATATTAAATTGTTTGCAAAAAACAGGGGAGAGCTTGAGACTCTGTTCAACGAAGTAAGGGAATATAGTGAGGACATAGGAATGGAGTTTGGGATAGAAAAATGCGCAATCATGGTGATGCATAAAGGAAGGCTTTCAATGACTGAGGGAATTGAACTTCCGGACAACAACAAGATTAGGGCATTGACTGCACAAGACCGATACAAGTACCTAGGTGTCCTTGAATGTGACACGATAAAACGGGAAGAGATGAAGGAGAAAATTAAGAGAGAATACCTCAGAAGGATAAGGAAAATATTAGAAACCAAATTAAATAGCAGAAATCTAATAAAAGGAATGAACACCTGGGCTGTGTCAGTAGTTAGGTATACAGGACCATTCCTAGGATGGACAAAGGAAGAGCTCCAATCAATGGATAGGCGAACAAGGAAACTTATGACGATGCATAAAGCATTACATCCTAGGGATGATACAGATAGGCTATACGTTAAGAGAAAAGAAGGTGGTAGGGGGCTCATCAGCATAGAAGATTGTGTCCAGAGAGCTAAAGTAGTCCTAGATAGATATGTGCAAACAAATAGTGAAGAAATCATAAAGAGCGCGAGGGATAGTGCAACAAACAATAAAGTAGAAAACAATGGAACAGTACAGCAAACTAGAAAAGAAAAGTGGGAAGGGAAAAAATTGTACGGCGAGTTTAAAAGACAGATAAAAGATATAGCAGACGAGAAATCATGGACGTGGTTACGAAAGGGAAACCTTAAGAGAGAAACAGAATCGCTCATCATGGCAGCCCAAAACAAAAGCATAAGGACAAACTACATAAAAGCAAAAATCGACAGAACACAGACAAACAGCAAATGCCGCATGTGCGGTGAAAGAGATGAGACAGTAAACCACATAACTAGTGAATGTAGCCAACTCGCCCAGAAGGAGTATAAGCATAGACACGATAGAGTAGCAACGATGATACACTGGGAACTAAGTAAACAAATGGGATTCAACCATGGGGAAAAGTGGTATCAGCATAAGCCAGAGGCAGTTTTGGAGAATGACAACCACAAACTACTGTGGGACTTTGACATCCAAACTGACCACCTCATCCAGGCAAGAAGGCCGGACTTAGTAATAGTAGACAAAAAAAGGAGGGCCTGCCAAATAGTAGACGTTGCTGTACCTGCAGACCATAGAGTAAAAAAGAAGGAGGGTGAGAAAAGGGAAAAATACCAGGACCTAGCAAGGGAGTTAAAGAAAATGTGGAACATGAAAACCAGGGTAGTACCGGTCATAGTGGGAGCACTAGGAACTGTCCCCAAAACGCTGAGGGAGAGACTGGAGGAGATCGGGATTAGGGGGAGGATAGAGACCGTACAGATCACAGCACTGCTGGGCACTGGACGGATACTGAGGAAGGTGCTAGAGATATAAGGACTGCAACGAATCGTAGCTCTGTCATGATATGCGAAAGAGAGAGGAGACGTTAGCTGAAGACCTGGGGAGACTTATTGTCACTCAGCCTTCAGCGATAACCACTGGGCAACCGGTGTGAAACTGTAAATCGCAGAATTACTGCGATCTATGAGTACTAGGAGAGGAGGGCTGGAGACTTGAGGAGACTTGCTGTCACTCAAACTCCAGCGGTTACCACCAGGCAACTGGTGTGAGATTCCAAATAATAATAATAATAATAATAATAATGACAGGTGTGGTTAGTGACTCAACTGAAAACGTCACGTGGTCAACGTCTTTGGCAGCATGCCTTGTTGAGGGTGATTCATTGAAAAATTGTAAAAAGGTGTGATCAATGGTTAACTTACTTCTCTCTCAAATTCTGTTGAGAAGTAACCACAAAAAGATCCCAATTAAGGAAAAACAAAAAGCAAAATAACAAAAAAAACAAAACAAAACAACAGAAACAAGCGTGAAACAAAGGGGTTAATCTAGTATGAACCCATTCTGCAGATTGGACTTCCCGACCCCCACTAAAAAATAAACTATTTGATGGTGGTGGGGGGCTTTTCAAACAACAAACAAACAAAATTTTTTTAAATGTTCATAATGTCAGCTCTCTAACTCCAGTGGTATGGCCCGTACGCAGGATACATAGATTCATAAATACATACATAGCCAGTCAGCTGGACCAACTTGAAAACTGAAGAAACCCATGTTGAGAGTTTTGGTGACAGTTTTGGTTGACGGTCCCTAAAAGCTGCATGTGAATTTTTATAGGACGGTGAATATTTCCACAATAACTTTAATTATCCTGGATGGTTTTGTTCGAAATCATTAAAATCCGACAAATAGCAGAACTGTAATAATCGTTATGCTTGGAGCAAGAACAGAAGCTCGGAAATACAGTATCTAATGATGGCATATTGCAAGTGATTAAATTTTGTAGTGAATGGAGGGATTTTCCCTCCCCTGCATCGCAGTTATATTTCTCTTTTGTAAAATGAGTGAATAAATAATTAAGAGGAAAATAAAATATTCATACTTCATAACGCTGTTTTTAGAGTCACTTAGAATCGGAGTTGTGACGTTAGATGTTTTTATAAGATACTAACCGAATACTCATCCGTAGGAGGGATTATTCAACTAGTTTCAAACAGAATCGAATTTTCAATTTTCTTCAAAAAATTTTAATATTTATTCGGAGATAATGAATATGTTGATTCAAAACAAAAAATATATAAAATAAAATTTTCTCTAAATCAACAAAAGATCAAGTATATTTTTCGCGGAATGAATTATAAGTATTTTGAGAAAATAAATTCACAGATTCATAAGTTAAGACCAAATGTCTGATCGATGTAATATCTGTCGGCTAAACAAAAATTAAAAAAAAAGTCGACTAAAAGGTTTCCGACTAATCAGCAACAGACATGAAATAACTTTATTTATTCATTGAGTTGCATTTAATAGAAATTAATGTAACGTAAATATATAAAATGTTCAACACTGAAAAAATATCAAGTGGGTATGTGTACGGACATTGCTATACAACTTTTGAAAAATCTTCGATACCCTATTTTGAAAATGTATTTAAAATTTAAAAAATGTTGTTCTGAAGTTTTTTTCTCATTTATGCTCGAAAGTAAAGACCAAATTTTTTACTAAGGCCCCCCCCCTAATTATCATTTATTAGACTGTTTTTAAGCGACAGAAGCAGTCAATCTGCCATCAATCTCGTTCTGACTACTGTTCTACGGTGGTCAGAAATTCAATAATTATTAGCTGTTATTTAATTTGAAAGCTTTCCCTGGAAAAAATACAAAAAAAATAAAAAAAATAAAAAAATAAATAAATAAAATGACCGGAACTAAGCAAAAAGATTTCATAACGGTTGCACCAACTCGTTCAATTAGTCGGTTATGATTCAACAGGCCCATCATAAGCTACTAATGGGAAATAATAAAAAAACCCAGATATAATAATGAATAAAAATTACTGGCACATCAAAATGTTTCGTTTAATTAATAAAAAAAATATCACTCTTCATCAGTTTAATTTCAAAAAGTTCATCAGGATCGGCTCATTGGAAGAATAAAGGAAACTCTCTTTTTATGGAAAATACCGATAAAATTCAAGCTTGCACATAAAAATGGAAAAATGTACCAAAAAGTGCAATATTTTTCGCTTAAAAATCATTACGGGTGGG
Organism: Thysanoteuthis rhombus; assembly: GCA_963457665.1. NCBI lineage: Eukaryota > Metazoa > Mollusca > Cephalopoda > Oegopsida > Thysanoteuthidae > Thysanoteuthis > Thysanoteuthis major. The sequence goes on along the minus strand of OY735216.1, from coordinate 40,858,672 downwards.
TAATTATAAATATGCTGATTTATCAACTTAATTAAGTTGAACGATAATAGCCTTTTTTTCCACATTTGGAAGAGAGACTCCTTTAAAAAGAATCTTGCCATTTCTTACAGAAGTACCAAAAATTTATCTAAATCCAATGATTAGGTGATTTTTGGCAATTTTTAATAAGTTTCAGATGTTTTCGCGTACAGTGTTTTGTTCACATATCTTCAGCATAACCTAATTGAGACATCATCATTAAAAGAACGCGTATGATGAAGGTATTGATCATTTACTAGACGACTTTATGAAGACAAAGTTAATTTGGCGATAGATAAAAAAAAAGCCAGAATGAATAAAAAAAAAGAGCACACCAAAAAGAATTCAATAAAGTTGATTGCATAAAAAGAGACAAAAATTTAAAACAAAATAAAACAGTAGAGATTTAAACGGGAGATAAAGAATGGTTTGATAAAAACATAATCAAAAAGATAAAAGACAGGGTAGAGTGAAAAAAAGAAAGAATGACATGAGAGAGATGTGACTTTGAAGCACATTTTTGTGGCGAGAAAAATCCGTTTAGATTAGTTCGTTACGTGCTGAAAAAGAACGTGCATGTGTAAAAGTCCAATGTTGACCTCTGAAAATATCAAGTGTATTTCACAATTGATTTCTCTTGTCATTAACCGAGATTTGAAAAAAAAAATCACTGCCTCTCATTTGACTCCATATTTTATTTTATGATCAATTATAATACTAAGTTTAAGCGATAATTTTCCAGCAGCCACGACTTGTTCTGGTTGTCCTTGATCCCAAATGGAAATCGACCAGTGTTTCCGAATAAAAAATGACGTGTTATTTCGTAATATTTTACTAATCATTAATCAATACTTCATGAACATTACTGGAAATAGTACCTCTCATGATGTTCAAAGATTCATCCCTGGTTATATATGACATGGTAAAAATGAGCATCTCACTGGTAATTCTGGAGCTAAGCGAATAAAAATATCAACAGATTTTCAACCGCAGACAAACTAATGACTGGTTAACTATACAGTCTTTCGCTGTTCCACTGGAGATGAGACCAAAATGTAAGATAAGTGTACTAATATTGTACAATATATCTTGTTCCAGTAAGGTAAAATTTGTATTTATGGGTGTAAGATGATTTGAAAACGTTACATCTTTATCAGAAACTTTAAATTCATGTTTCTTGTAATTCAAGATTCAGTTACCTTCATCTGACGTCTTCCATAAATGAAGGATGATTAATACTTGATGAGTACTCACAGATGATAATGATTTGCACTCAAAGTTTTAAAAAATTGCTTTATCCCTGTATCAGGATCATTATTCTGGATTTTGTTTGACCTAACAACATCCTTCATGATAATAATAAAAAGTACAGGTCTTCTTAGTCACTCAATAGAAACTCGTGACCAACGTGTCTTGGCAGCATGTCGATTTGGGAGTGACCCATTGAAAAATTAGAAAAAAGGATGATCAATGAATTAGTTACTTCTCTCGCCTTTTGTTGGGCAGTAATATCTAAAAATGTTCGAATTTAAAAGAACAAAAAACAAAAAAAACAATAAAGAAAACAAACAAAAACAAGTACAAATGCAGCTGAACACAATATGACTAATTTAGTATAAACTTACATTGTAAATTGAACTTTATACTAAAAATCTATGTTGTTAGGGAATTAAAAAACAAACAAACAAAATAACTGTTTTTTTCTGGCTCACTAGCTGCATTGATCCGGCCAGTATACACGATACATACATAGCCAGCCAGCCAGCCAGCCAGACTAACTTGAAAAAGAAACCTATGTTGACAGGTTTGGTTGATGGTTTCAAATATCAGATTCGTGCGCTGTGTCCCAGGTCTTCTCTTGATAGCCAATAAAGTGAGGCGGTCACTCCTCTTATTCACGTCTCCTAGCGGACTTTCACTCTTGGGCTTGCAAGAGAGGCTCTTTTTCTTTTTCAATGACACTCGACCAAACAGAGAAAACGGGGAGCAGAGAAGACATCATATTTGCCTTTTATTGTTTTCTTTAAGTAGCCGTTCTTGAAAGGGGTTCGTGGTGGAGAATTCCACGGATATAGAACAAGAGAGCAGCGTTCGATATGAGAGACTTGCTGAGCGTACAAAGCAGGTTTCAAAGGGAATAAGGCTCTCATTTATAGCTCAAAGATATAAACAGCAGAATTAGCAATGTAAATACATCTGCAGAATGGAGGATCACTAAAATCAGTTAAATACATAAACAAAGAAACCAAGGAAGAAAACAGAATTCCAGAGAAGCAACCAGCAATCTTTCAAGTTAGGCGCAGTAATGCAACTTCATGAAAAAAGAAAATGAAATTCCAAACCAGAGACGATAATGCTTGAAGACAAATAATTCCAAATGCGAGGAACAGCGATTGGAAAAAAGTACAAATGGAAATGAAAAGTCAATAAATTACAGCAATATCTAGAAACAGACAACACGACTGAGTTGAACCTCGCAGTATAAAGAGAGTTGCCGAAATATTTGATTTCCCCAAGAAAAGACACACAAAACAACCAAAAGTGCCAAATCGGGACAGGAGATGAGAGTCGCAAAACTAATCAAAATTTTACACGGAGAAGCAAAAATAAAAAAATTAGAACAAAATGGCGACAGGTCTTGTTGGTCACTCAATAAAAACTGTCATGCAACCACAAATTCGAAAAAGGGGCAATCAATGAATAAGCTTCCTCTCCCGTCTTTAGCTGGATAATGATCACTAGGAAGGTCCGAATTTGAGAAATGAGCATGAAGTACAAATTTTCAAAAAGTCATCTGTGAATGGGGCCAATATTGCATGAATTTACATTGCGAATTGAACCACACTTCAGTCCACTAGCTTCATTCATACAGTCTGCACGCGTGATACATACATATGAATAACTTGAAAAATGAAGAAACCTATGCTGACTGTTTTAGTGACAGATTCGGTTGACGATTTTTTATAACCAGCCACACAACTGGAAAAGAGCTACATTACAAAATTATCGATTGTAAGTAATTATATGCAAATAGCGTGTCTATCTTACCAGTACAACATATGAAAATGTATTACTCATTAGATAACCGAGGACCCTTCCGAATGAAGTGGAACGATGTGAAAAAGGAACAAGAAGAACAAATTACATTGATTATCGATAAACAATGGAAAAGGAGAAAAATGAAATATGGGTAGACAACAAAAACTTGGGTGACAATCCAAACTTGAAGATTGAAATATCTAAAATTGAATACATATGTCAGATTTATACACAGCGCAAAGAAAAAAATGCCAAGTAAATTTAATCATTGCCACAGAGGCAGAATCCTGATAGGGGAACAAGATAAAAAAAGCCAAAAGAGTTGCTGAAGTAGTATTCCTTGATCTTGGTGGTCTTATATTTCTCTTGGTAGATTTAGCCATTATGTTGGATATTATTTAGCTCAATGGCAGAGCGAGGGGCTAGGAAAAAGTGAAGAAACACAAGATTGAATTCTTAAGGTCACAGGTATTACATATAAAAATAAACAATATATATATATATATATATATATATATATATATATATATATATATATATATATATATATATATACATACATATATATATATATATATATATATGTATGTATATATATATATACATACATACATACATACATACATACATACACACACACACACACACACATATATATATATATATATATATATATATACATAAATATATATATATACGTATATATATGTTGTAATAAATAATTAGTAATAGAAATGATTATAAGTCAATTGTCCAATGTCTGAAGTTGATGACATTTGAAAAATACTCATATAAGGGAAATTTCACGAAAGAAGTTGTCTTGGCGTGAAAAGTTCCAATAATTTCTTTTGATGGGGAGAAGAATTATATTCTCTTTTAACATTTGTTAATTTTCCAGTGTTCGAAAGTAGTAATAGTTCAGGTGAAGACGAAAAAAGGGGTGTGCACGAGAAGAGATTATCGACATTTTTTAACTTGAGGATTTGAAATTCATTTACCATATCTTTTTTTTTATCAGCATGCTTTTTGTCAAGTCTAGGCTGATCTATTTCAGTGAAATAGTTCATTCCCTTTATTGTGTTGAAGCTTAGAATTGTGGTCATTGGCTTAATGTCTGCACCTCATCACGCCTTCTCTCATCGCCCTTGTCTCGTGGGCCAAGCAGGAAATCTTTATGTCTTTACATCTTTACCACTTGGGTGAGAAGGAGGGAGGGGCTTGTCTTTTGACATCAAAATTGTTACGTAATTACACATACAAACATTCATATTTTGGAAAACTGAATGGAGAACTGAAACCATCATTAGACAGCATTCCTATAATAAACAAGAATAATAGGGATTATTAAAGAGATTCGTTGTCAACTGATCTCCATAATTCAACTTGAAGAGTAATGATATTTACATTTCCGTACATCGCGAACATGAACGTGTACCAGAATTAATTATCTGAAAGAATGTCTGAAATTATCTAGAAAAATAATAGAACATTTATTTATCTAAAATCATGTAACGATTACGTTGAAAAAGATTTGGGCACCGTTGGTCCCAAAATGACCATAGAAACACCCAAAGATCTGTAAAAACAAAACAAAAAGTTTTTAGACGATGCTTATTGGTGTATTCATGAAAATTGGTAACCCCAGAAATGTTACCAAGAGTACATGGAGACACATGCACACACCCAGACAAGCAAAGAGAAAAGAATCTGTAGCCCTCTTGGCTTGCTGGTCGGACGGGCCATTTGTGGGATATGGTTATTCGATACAAGTTGGAATATACGCTTTATGATTTAAAAGATCTACACATATTCTAAAATAAAGAATCAAATTTTTTGCTTTGTAAGTTCTTTCCTTTGGTCGAATAAATGCATTTTAATCCAAAACTGAACTCTATGACCTCCACTGGCCTTGAAGATCAGCACTACCTACCATCAAGTAACCTCACGCACCAATTTACTTGCAGGCGATCGTTTGGCTGCAAACAAGCTTGTAAATAATCATAATAACCAATGACCTCCAATAGCTTCGAAGGTCAAGTTTTGCCTTACCATTTATAAGGTTGTACTTCATAGCAAACTAAAGCCCCCACATCATTTTGCTAGAAATTGTTTCAATTGACTAGAAATGGTGTGCTCAGCTCTTTGATGACCATTGGTGACTCCCAATAACCCCCGAAGTCAACCTCACATATCCGCTTTAACCACTTGGTACTAATTCAAAGGAATGAGGTCAATAGGCCAAGTAGTTTGAGATGATCGTGGCAAGGACAAACCCATGCTCACACACACACACACACACACACACACACACACACACACACACACACACATGGAAGCCTCCAATATTAATATAGATCTCAATACACTAAAATACTTCGGTTGAAATGCCGTCGTCAAGCACCTTCACTCAAAAAAAGTAATGGGCCGAGAAAACATAAAAAGCCAATATACCGAATGTTGGAGCGGATGGTGTTTCTTTTGAAGCTGCAGAAAGTTTGAATTCAAGTAGATAATAGAGTCTAGAAAATTAATTTTATCGGGTTAACTATTGCCACTGAAGAAAAGAATATTGATCTTAAGGTGGAATTTTGACGAAAACGATTCGTTGCACTGCTAGCACGGTCGGTATTTATTGCAGAAGTGAATAAAGAAATCAGTAGACAGGATATCATGGCTTTTGAATGGATACAAGACCAGTCGTCAATTCAAAAAAGTAATTATAGAGTACATATAAAATGTGCGTTGTCGACTATTATGACCACCGCAACCTACTTCTTTTGGGCGTATATGTATGTATAACTAAGTCGAAACAGATAAATACCCATTCACAAAGTACATACATATATGTATGTATGCTCTGCAATATCCTTCGGCATATTGTCATCTGTTACAAGAAATGCCAAGGAAAAGGCACTGAAACTTTGACAATGGCAAAGCTATGGTGTGAGTGAGTGAGTGTGGACAAGAACAGAAAAGAATGAACAAAAGAACAGAGACATGAGACCAAAACAAAACATTATCGAATTTTGTATTAAGACGACGCCAAGAAATTTGCAAAGACATTTGTTTAAAATGCAGTTAAATGAACAAAAGAAACCGTTTAGTTAATTGGATCATACAAAAGAATTATCTCTACTTGCCTTGACGTTGAGTAAACAGTGTTTCCTGTGAGTCTTGTGCTAGCACATGTTAACCAACGTGATATATCTCTCCCCAAACATTAAATGACAGCTATTGTCAAACTCAAGGCCAGGATTGAGTTGATTTTATTTCACTCCCGTACAAAAAGAATTTAGGGGAGTAAATTCTTCCCTATTTGTCCATCCCGTCACGTTGATCCAAAGCCAAAATCAACATTTCCCTACCGTGATTTCAGATCACGAGCAAGTGATTGCTAGTCGACCCTCTTACCAACTGAGCCAAACAAATAAGCTCTATATATCCACAAATTTATCATATCTACAATTCATCAGAAATAGTAGCGGAGTTGGGCAGCCAGGACTATTTTTTCATGTCTTCACTCGATGAAATCTATCTACAGGCTTCTTTCAAACGCTTCCCTAGCCTCATAGTTAGCAATTTTACACCTTATCCGGAGGGAACCTACTGTATTTCACCGGATATAATTCTCTACCATAGATAATCACCCCCTACGATTGAGCATCAGTTTCAAATGAATTCATGATCTCGTGTATACAATTATGTATACATATATGTATAACAATAATGTTTCTATTGATAATACGCACCCAGATTTTTAGCTCAAAATTCTTGGAAAAAAATACTGATTATACATGGTGAAATAATTTACATACCGACTTATGATTTCTTTCTAATCCGATAAACATGTAAATTGTAGTTCTCTATATTTGGATTGTTGATTGACTGGATTTCCGTGGCTCAATATTCGTCTCATTGAAATCCGAATTACATGCACAGGGCATCATCTTTCGCTGTGCGAAGTGTATCAGTTATCCAGAAATATCCTACAATAATTCATATAATTCAATATTATACATACCTATGCATATACATACATACACTCATACATGCACACGTACATCCATTCAACATTTATACATACAACGCCCTCACATATATTTTAATAAAGCCATGACTAGACATCCTGCTCTCTTTAATACTTATCAGCTTTACCATGACGGAATAATAACGAAAATTAAACAATATGTTAACAAGGGTATAAAAATAAGATAAATGAATAATGTATATCGAAATAAATCGATTTGTATTAATGTTAGGGGAATTAGGTAACCAAAAGAGATGGATCCAGTCTTTGTCAGTGAGAAAGATCATTATATTGATTGAAACCAGGGAAAAGGTTAAAAATTTGGCTCTGGTCCATTTGTCTGATTGATAATTAGTCGAGCGGGTTGGGAGATCGAACATGGAATGCCAAGTAACACATTGTCTAAGTATATTAATGGAATAGCTTATTGAGGTGTCACTACCCGCTAGAAAGTGGTTTCGTTTCAAATATATATATATATATATATATATATATGTATATATATATGTATATGTATATATATATATATATATATATATATATATATATATATATATATATATATATATAAAAGGATACTTTATATCATAATTTAAAGGAAAAAAATTAAAGGAAGCTTGATGGTATACGACAGGGAAAAAGGTTAGTGGAAAAATTGACTAATTCTTCGGTTGGTAGAGAATCAACTCGAAGAAGTTTTTCTGTGTGATTAATATTCTTTAAGATGGTTTGCATGCAATCTGAGATTAAAACAGACACAACAAATTTAATATTCACATGGGAGAACACTCAATAAATGAGATACAAACAATGAGTCATGTCTGTTGCTATACTTACTAATCTCCCATCGTTAAATTTGATTTTTGGTTAACGTATGTAAGTGAGACCTGTTTGAAAAGATTAAATGATGTGTAGTAAAAATAACATCTGTATACAATACATTGTGACAATAACCTATTTAAATAACAAACTGCATGTATGACATAAGCCATATAAAAAAATAATAGCTTAAAGGGAAGTGGCGTTTGATCAACACTGCTGCAGTCTTATGTTAATTTAACTGTTTTGTTTTTGAAATCTCCGAAACGGTTACTTGATAAACGACTGCTGATCCCAACAAGAAAAAATTTACACATAGTATCATAATAACAAATCATATGTAAATTAGAGGGAAAACACTGGAGAAAATTACGTAGAGGATAGATATTGGGAAAGAAGTGAATGGAGTGAAATAAGTTTTTATCTAATAAAGTTTTTCAATATTTAGTGTTCAAAGCTATAGATCTTTTTCTCGTATATATATATATATATATATATATATATATATATATATATATATTGTATTTATATATAAATATATATATATGGATATATATATATTGTCTGGGAAGCTCTAGAACTTAAACACTGAGTATATACATATATATATATATATATATATATATATATATATATAAATTTTCCCAAGATTTTGTCTTTTCTGCCAATCATTTCCAAATATCCATTAATGTATTTTATTTAATTTTCTTCGGGGTTTTTCCACTCACTCACACACACACACACACGCACACACACACACGCACACATTATATATATATATATATATATATATATATATATATATATATATATATATAACAATCTGTAAGCACAGACTGTCTCTTTAAGATTACGGACCTCACATGGGTGACAAATTAGGCAATATTGCTTTTAGCAAAATCACCCCCGCCTTCTGTGGTGTGGAAGCATTCTGGTCAGTCAAATTTATTATATATATATATATATATATATATATATATATATATATATATATATATATATATATATATATATATATATATTATACTTTCTTTATCATCATTGCCAAATTCGTCAGTATCATCATCATTAAATTATTGATATCATCACCATCTTGTCTTGTTCTCGACAAATGTCCGAAGTCCTTTCAAAAAAATCGTTGATTTTAAAATGCATTATTTCTGAGCCTTATCATACTAATCTAATGACAACAATAATACGTGTAATTATTTTTGGAATCTCCTACGGACATGATGATAAGCGGGAGCTGTAATGAGAATAATGAAACAGCGATAACATCTTAGCTCTGTCTATTTGCCTTCAGAGCATCTTTTATTATAAGTACTTATGAAAAAATTGCACTCACAGTCAATAATTGAACAACCGTAGCGTAAAATATCCAATCGAAGACTAAATATGGTCATAATGAATTTTATCCATGACATCACTGGCATTTGTTTTTATTGGAAACATCCAAAATAGTATTTAAAAAACGTCTAGAAATTTATAAATTCTGGACAATCATGATGTTATTAGTAAACCCGTCTAAATAAAGTCCCCCCAAAACATTTTTTCAAAAGATTAAAAAAATTTTTTTCAAGGGTCTGGGGGAGTACTTATGCCAATGTTCGAGTCTGTAGATAAAACGATATGGCCAAGAGTTCTGGAACTCAAGAAAAAACAAACGCACAGACAAATAAACAAACACATAAGCACACGCACATATAAAAGGAAGATATAACCCTTTGCCAAAATGATGGCAACGGTTGTTGATCAAATAGTTTTTCTCCGTATTTTCATTTAGTCATGATGCGGTATTGGACGGAGAACTTTGTACTTTATGTTATTTCCGCCAACGACTGGTCTTTCTCATGATGGACAGGGAGGAAAGAAAGGGTACAAAGAGTTTATAAACATACAGAACACCTTCTTAAACTCTCAAAGAACCTCATCATCCATGAGCAAACCCAAGTAGTACTATTCAGGGTGTGGCATAGCAATATTCAGGGTGTGGTATGGCATTACTACACCGCTGAAGTAATGAGACAATTAGCAATATATCAGATGAATGTGAGGCTTATATAACTGATCTGAATGTCATGAACGACATATATCATCTTGATAGCCAACAAAAGAGAGTCAATCGACATTCTGCGACTTTTGGTTTCTTTTCTAACAAAGAATCCGCTGATGGCCTATAGGAGAGAGACCAAGTTAGAATGTGACTGACTTTTTGCCTTCTGCTAGGCAGTGATCACTAAAACGTATACATTAAAAAATTAAAAACAGGCTGACACAAGCCGAGGGACCAATTTAGCATAAACCTACACTGTGAATTGAATCCCAACTGGAAAATCTTTTTAGGGGAAGATCTTCAAATAGTTACGCTGAGGAAGAGAACAATATCAGAACTGATGTCAACGAACTCAACCCCTTGATATATGAAGGCAATTTGTAAAAGGTTTGCAAAAAACACGCACGGAGTAGCAAAAACGTCAACGCAGGATGGGAGAAACTAAAATGTAACAAATACGTGAAGTCACTGAAAATCAGAAGAATTAAAAGATATTGCCGCATGACAAAATAAAATAACAGAACCGACCAGTAACTATTACAGGTCAGGTTAGTCATTCAATGGAAACCGTTTACGTTTGGCCGCAAGTCGTGTTGGGGTAAATCAATAAAAAAAAAATGGAAAAAGGGATAACCAGTGAATAATTTTCTGGCCTTTTGATCACTAAAAAAGTCTCGATTTCCAACAAACAGGCGTGAATGCTGCCAGACACAAACTAAGGGGCCAATTTAGCATAAAATTACATGGCAAATTGAATCGCAATGAAAACTTAGAGGAAATTTTCAAAGAGCAACAACCGTGTTTTTAGGACGTAATAAGGCGTACATGCTGAAATTTTCAGCCCTTTAGCTTCATTGCTGCGGGCTTTACGCGTGATAAATGCATAACCAGTCAACATGCCAGCCATATTAACTAAAAAACTGGAGAAACCTATGTTGACAGTTTTGGTTGATGGTTTCTAATAGAAGATCGAATGATCTTAGCCAAGGAACCTAAGTTGAGGAGAGACCAATACAGAATACAGCAATATAGAAAAAATATAACGTTCTAGAATGACGAAGGAAATACCGATTAATAAATGGAAAACCAATTTAAAAAACAAACCAAGCGATTGCGATAAAAAGAAAATTTTCTGTTACAGGTTATTTGGAACATAGGAAGGAACACAATAGTAAAAGTAAAGTGGTTGGTCACGATAAAAAACCAGTGCATAGGATCGAAGATAGACATAAGTTAGAAATAAACACATATTACCTCAGAAATATTCCAAAGAACATTGCCAAATTTAAGTTGCAGAGCCGTAATGAGATCTATGGGTTCTAGTTCAAAAATTCATATCGTACATAGGAACTTGCCAAACAATTACACAAATGCATCATGGAACGATTGCAAGTAACTACAGATCTATGACATGCCTGCTCATGACGTCGAGAATAATTACGGAAAACTTGCAGAAAACTTGATGCGGTAAATTTGAACGGGACAAAATGCATAGAAGCAAAAATGATGCGGATAAGAAACGACAGTAACCAACTATCTGTTATCAATGGAAGTTAAAGCGAGGAGGAATCTAGTTTTGGTATGGACAGGTTATAAAAAAGCCCAAAACAAAGCAAACAACAAACTAAACTATATAATCACACAATGTTAGATTTTACAATATTTTCATATGTTCCAAAAAATCAGAACATGCGTCTGAGTTTAAAACAGTTACAACGGAGAATTGGAAAGTAGAAATAACTTATGGAGGCAAATCTTTAGCCGAAGTCAATATAGAGAAACTTCGTAGAAGATTCCTCTAATTCCATAACTTTTTGTTATAGCAACAAAACCGCTTCTAACGGAAATATAATGGAAAATGTAAATTTGCAAATTCACAAGATAAACTCAACTATCTAATCTTTATGGATGAAGTCAAAATATCAGCGTTTCTAACGGTAGCTGGTGATTTAGGCTATTTTTTCAAGCAATTCGTATTCTCTGATTAATACGGATGATTAAATATTAGCTAGAAGTGCAATTCTTTCCAATAACAAAGTTGAACGAAGCACATAAACCAAATTGATGTCTAGACAGATCGAAAGACCATGGCAAATCAATATCTGTTTTATTAAATATTGCTTTAATGTTACACACTCGTTCTTTTCTTTTCTTTTACTATATGAACGTTTTAGATCATTATCTGACATCTTCAGTATATAAGAAGAAGCCTGGTTATTGCAGAACCAAACTCCACCTCAACGTCTATTCGGACTGAAGATGAATATTTTTGTATTGTATTCTTGGTGTTCCGAAAAAAATAGTTTTTTAATAACTTTTTATTGCAATGAGATTCTGAACTGAGATTCCAACCGTGAAAACTTCAGGTGTGCCAAAACCTTACCACAAAATTGCAGTTCTCGCGCTTCAATTGGGTGACCACACAAACGGTTTGAAAAAGTTTGGTTTGAAATCGAAATCCAAACGGTTTTTCTTCCTGCTTGTCGACCTACAGCTGAGAGAAAACAACCCTTTTGCATTTGGACACAACATTGTAAATAGTCAGAGATTGTGTCGTTTGATTTTTTTCATCTGATTGGATGCAATGCACAGGTCGAATAAGCTAGCACGAATTGGTGCCTTGAACCAAACTTTTTCGAATTATTCACGTGGACAAACAACTTCAGCACAACATTAGTAGTTTATACATTTGGAATTTCATTCCCAAATCTCTATGCAATAAAAAGTAATTCTACATTTTCATTGCAGGTATTTTTTCGGAAATTAGTGAGTATGTAAGACTTATTTGTTCGGCTCAGTTGATAAAAGAGTCTCTTTCCAAATCACAGTAGGAAAAAAGTTTATTATATATATATATATATATATATATATATATATATATATACGTTGGATTCAATTGTCGGGACAGATGAACAATGAAAAGTTTACTGAATTTGGCGAGGATTGTTCATGTTATGGGGAATACAAATTCAAACCCGAACAGGACTGGAATTCGATAAAGTAAAAAGTCTTAATATCCGACAAACAGGCGTAAAATTTACGATAATTTTTCTTCAAATTAGATATTTAGTGTGCTTCTGTTATAAGAACTTATGGATTTCAAAATCTATGCTTGAGTTGTTAAATCTGATTTTTTACGTAGATGTTTTTGGACAGAACGTAATGACAGCTACCTTTATCTAGGGAAGCCAGAATTCTTCAGAGATATTTCCAGAAAAAGGAGAAAAGAACAGGTCTGGTTGGTCCCTCGGTAGAAAACGTCAAGTGACTAACGTCTTTTGGCAGCATGCCATGCTGGAGATCATTAATGAAAAAAAAAGGAATAAGGGGTGATCAATGAATAAGTGCTTTTGTCTGTATTTTCGAAAAAAACAAAACAAAACAAGAAACAAGTAAGAATGCTGCCGGACCAAAATAAAGGATCAATTCAGCATAAAATTATTTTACAAACTGACCAACGTACAAAAACTTTATTGAGAGATTAAAAAAAACTACAAGGAAACTATTTTTTTCTATAAATAATAAGTTGTGAATGTTTGAATTCTCAGCTCTCTGAAACCATTGAGGCAGTCTGTACGCACGACACATACGTAAATACATACATACATACATACATTCATACATACATACATACATACATACATATCAATGGACTTACGGATGAGCAGACCGAAATATATATATATATATATATATATATATATATATATATATATATATATGTGTGTATGTATGTATGTATGTATGTATGTATATATACACACACACATATACATATATATATGTATATATATAATGTGTACTTTAGAGAGTGAGACAGACTCGGGAGTGAAGTTTTTGGTGGTAAGGTTTATTAATCCTTATTTGTCAATAGTCCATACATGTTTCGGGATTTCTCCCATCATCAGTGGTGCATGTTGTGTGAGTGTGGATTAAAATGTGCCATGTGGAACCAGAGTCCACTGCCAGGGACTATGCATTGTGGGTAAGTTTTGTTGTCAGGGCTACTAGATGCCTCCTGCTGAATGTAAGAATGACCAGCAGGTATTGGGATTTTGGTAAAGCAGCAGCAGTTTGCCTTGGGGAGGGCAGAGTGTGTCAAGGTAGGGGGTAGTGTTGTAGAGGTGGATTTTCTGGTATGTTTGGGGTAGTGTAGGAGGGGTGGTGGGGTTATGGAGCTACATAGGTATCAACCTTAAAAGTTACTGAAAATGTTTCGGCTATGAGTTGAACAAGGGTTATAACAGGCTAAGGTGAAGTTTTTCCTATGGGTCTATGTGACTTTGAAGCTTCCATTATTGGATGTTTCTAAGATGTGGGTGTGAGGATATTAATGGTAGGAGTTGTGTGTATTAGTGTTCTGTGTGGTGAGGGTTGTTCAGTTTAGTATTTTGATGGTGTGTAGTAGTGTTTTAGTAAGTTTTCTAAACTGCTTACTAGTGTTAGAATCAGGTTTTCTAACTCCCCTTCCATATTTAGTGGTAGGGGGCTTTCCTCATTTTTTGGTAGAGTGTGTGTGTGAGTTGATGTAGGGGTTACCTGCTGGTCAGGGTGTTTGCTTGGGTCTTCAGGATGCTTTCCAAGGGTCAATGTGATGTGATGGGTTGATGTATATATATATATATATAAAGAGTCAAACATGAACAGACATATAGATGGATAAATTAAACTGAGATAGATAGATAGATAGATAGATACATGCATACATTCATATATACATACATACATACATACATACATACAAACATACATGCATACATACATACATACATACCAACTTAAAAACTGTATAACCTTATACTGATGTTTGCTATGCTGATTTTGACAGTTTTGGTTGACGGTTAATAATGGAAAACATGTAAGATATTGTCCCGGGATGTTGAAGCAAATTATAGCTTACATTCATTGCAGTTATTTATTTATCTGCAATGCAAGATAGCTTATAGAACTCAATTGATAAGGACACAGGACTTGCTTCCTGGCAGATGCACCAAGCCACAGTTTATTAGTTTTTCTATCTTTTGTATTTTTCTTGCATGAAACAATTTATCATCCAAACTATCAGTTCTACCGAGTGAACTTGAGAATGGAAACCAGGAATATAATCTGAAGTACATGTATCATCAGACCGTCCAGGAATTGAGAATTTTTTATGGATAACCGAGGGAATTAATAGATTAAAAGGTTGGAAGAAACTCTGATACTTTAATGCCCAGAGGAGTTGCTGGCAAAGAAACTAAGCATTAGCGTTAGTGATCCTTGTTTCTTCCTCGATCAGATCATTGTAGGAATATGACAAATAAAAAAAAATAAAATCCAGTTAGTCACCCGATAGAAACCATCATGTACCTGATTTCTTTTGGTAGCATGCCATGTTAGGGATGATCAATTGAAAATTTGGAAAAAGGATAATCAATGAATAATTTTCTAGCCTTTTGTCGGGCAGGGATCACTAAAAAAGTCTTAGCTGAAAAAACCTGAAATACTGTCGGACACAAACTAGTGTAGCATAACATTACATTGCTAATTAAATCCCCACTACCCACCAAAAACACTATTCAGCAGGAATAAGTGTTTTCTTATATTTTAAGGAGTAAACGTTTAAATTTTTGAATATCTAACTCCATTGGTGTGGTCTGTACGCTGGATGCATAACTAGCCAGCTAGATCAACTACAAAACTGAAGAAACTTATATTGACAATTTTAGTTGACGATTCTTGATATTAAGTACTGTTCTGAAATTAGATACTATCTGAGATTATGTAAATACTCAGTTGCAGATAATGGTGATATTGAGTATTGCATACTTTAAACGACAAGTGCAGCGGAGAATCACACTAGGATGGCAAGCCTTTGGCAGAGCAAGCTCAACCTTCAAATACAAGGAGATCCCAATAATCCCCAAAAGAAGAGTATACAACCAATGCATTCTCTCAATAGTCACTTATGGAGCTGAAACATGGAACCTTACCAAGAGACAGACCTGCAAACTGAGAAGCATGCAACGAGCACATTGAGAATTGAGAATTGTGTCGTTTTTATATTTCTGAATGGTTAGTGCTTTTTTGTTGGATAAAGTTATAATTGAATCAATAGGAAAGCATGAAATCAGATATAGACTGGTTCAAAAACATGAAAAAACTAGAATTCACAAAATTTGGTATCAATAACTATTATCCCTCAACAAAAGAAAATATATTAGACACATGAATTTCTCTAGCGTAGGAACACATACAAATGTGCAATGACCACATTTCAAAAAATCAAAAGTACCATGAGATGAACAATAATAATCCGACGTAATAATGAGAAGTTACAAGCGAAACCATGTGAGTTGGTTGATATATATATATATTATCTCTATTATTGTTCGGACTATCCTCATCTTGGGTTGTTTTCCATATATATATATATATATATATATATATAAACAATCTTTAGTAAAAACAGAAAATAGGTCTATACAGAGATAATGGTCTAAGAGATTGTAATGGACAAAAAACCTATGAAATAAGAAAAATATTACGAAAAACTTGAAAAAAACTATAGCATTTGGAAAAGAAATTGAAACAATCATAAGAAGAGAATCTCTTGAATGTAACCTTCATGAAATGCGATGGAAAACAAAAGAAACAGCCACAGCTTACAGAAACATACCGAAAATACCTAGAGGAAAAGTTGGGAATAGCAACACATATCTAAGTCGTCATCAGAAGCAGCCTATTAATATCCGACGTTGGACATAGACCTTCCCCATGATTCGTCAGGCCACTCTCTCACGGGTGTCAATATCTTACGAACTCGTTTAAATCTCCACATATGATCTTTAGGGATCCACATCGTGATTTGCGATATTCATCTGTCTTCTGGCATTCTTGTAAGATGACCATTTGAGTCTTCTAAAGGATTATATGATATACCTGAGACCTGCATTTTTCTCAAAAATATTGTGATGTCTTGTGATCTATTCATGTGATGTTAAGCATAATCCACTCTTGTGCAGGTTGCATCAAAAACCAAATTCTATCTTTCAGTCAGTTCGTCTAACATTATCAGGAACTCTTAGAGATTTCTTGGAAAAGAAGATGATGTCAGAGAATCTTGGGTTATTTAGGTATTCACTATCTATTTCGATTCCTTTATTACTCCGGTCTAGATTTCGGTAGTTTATTTTGAGGCAAGCTGCGTATGAGTGAGACAGTATTATCATGTCTTTCGAGCTGGAAGTGATCTAATTCTTTGTGTTGGCAAATAAAGGAACTGCCGAGCCAGTAGATATTTTTCAAGACCTTTGCTGAACATTTTAAGGGTCTACACCTTGTTGTATGATTGTATCAATGGCTTTCAGGATTTCCTCTGAGTTGGAGATTTCGTTGGAATCAACAAATGCTACAGAAAACGGCATTATATTTTGCTTTTTGTCACTGAGTTGGTTCACCGAATAGAATTGGTCAGTGGTCAAGTAGCACCTCCTGAAATCAGCTCTGTGTATGTTTTCATCAAGCATTTTGGTGATTCAGTTTGAGTAGTTGAGTGGGCTAATTGACCGGTAGTTGCCTATGTCTTTTGATATCGTAGCTTGATGACTGCAGTGTTCCAATCTTCTGGTACTTTACTCTGAGGTATTCTGGATAGTTTCCTAGCGATGGCATTACCAGCTATCTTGAGTATGTTTATGGCAATGTTATCAGGTCCAGCTTCCTTATCTTTTTGACTGCTTGATGGCTTGTTTAACACCCAACGGCGTAACTTCAGGGAAATCTTCAAACTGGTGGTTTGTGTCTTTTACATCATTGTTCTGTGACCCTTGTTGTTTTTTTTTTGGGGGGGGGTGTTAGACTTTTATTCGAATTTCGCATTCAACATTTCAGGTTTCAAATTTAAAATTTTGATCTGTATCATGTTCTGTTTATGTAATCTATGGAGAAAAGTTGGTTTAAGTTAATCGATAAGGAGGAGGTAATGTGGAAAAATAGATATAAATAAATATGTAATATAAATTGAATGCTTTTTCCCATCATATTCAGGATGAATCTACGAATATCCTCATTATCAGTCATGATAGGTCCATTGCTGAATAATGGCATTTCACCACTCCTTCCGAGACGACTACGATTGCGCTAACCTCTGTCATATCTTACCGTTATAGCCTTCTATATCATTTTTCGAACTTGTGTCTGGTAGTTTTCGATTCTCACCTCTTGCTCTATATGTTGTGATTCCTACTTGCTAAGTATCCAACCCATCACCATACGTATCATTTAATTACTTGTATGATAAATTTTACTATGTTTTTCATGAAAGGTATATGGATAATTATCAGAAGATTCCTTTTTATCAGTGCCTTGTCTCTGATCAGTGGAACAATCTTCCAGGGGCAACAGTAGAAGCATTGAGCCAAAACACATTCAAAAACCATCGGGACAAACTTTGGAAGCGAAAAAGAATTATTTACGATCCTGATGGAGATCTCTATGCAATAAAATTTGCTCGCCGAACTAGATACGAAACGATCGATATGTGTAAACCCTAGTACAAGAGGCTATATCTGAGGCCTTATCCCGGACTACTACTACTACTACTACTATTATTATTATTATTATTATTATTATTATTATTATTATTATTGTTGTTGTTGTTGTTGTTGTTGTTGTTGTTTACGCCGAGTTAGTTTTCAAGGTTTAGTTCAGCAGAATATACGTATGGAACTATGTTGCCAATTTAGCTTTTTTTAACGAGATTTTCCTTTTTTTCTTGTTTGGCCACAAATTTCAAATCTTGCTTCTAGCCTCAAATCTTTTATTAATTGATATTTACATTAATTTTACAATCAAAATATTGGCTCCAGTCAATTTTAATAGCAGTAGTAATATCTTCACAACTTAAATTACTGATGATATTTACGGACGCTCAGACCGTCATAGCTAACGGGGCAAAATTTAGATCCAAAAACGGCTAAATTGGTATCACTGGAATTGCGCAGAACACATTCGATGTTGGCGTACACAAAACACTCTTATCCAAAATTTCTCAGATAAGTTTATGATGATGTTTGGAACATTAAATTTCAATACAATCGAGTTTTATTTAAAATTAAATGATAATTCTTTTGTGTTACATCGTAAAATATCCAGGAGACGGAAGCGTATCGTAACGTAATTAAGAACAACGCATAGAGTATTCAGCTCTCGGGGTAGAGGGTGCCCGAGAGCTAAACAGACCGAGGTGTCTTAGCAGGGCATTTGCGTACAGTGCAATAAGGCAATCTTTGCTCACCAACAACATTATCTACCATACTTTGGACACCCCCCCAAAACCAAAAAAACAAAACATATCAATCGACGGAGAATTAATTAACAAGTTGATTGATTTCAATGACATGGTAGCAATCTGATCATTTCTCGACCGCATATGTTACGTGACTGACCTTTCTACTGTCAGCGGAATTAATCATATATATATATATATATATACATATATATATATATATATATAGTGTCATCCACAGACAGCTGTTTTGTTGTATTACAATTCTTCAGTGTGGCTATAGACTATCCATTATCCCATCCAGTACCACGAGGCAGGATCCATGGAACTGGACGGTCAGTAAGGTTGAATTTAAGCGATGTATTTGTTTACGCATATATATTCCCCGTCCAACAGGGTGCTCCATTCCGTGTTGGAGGAGCATTGAATAAGCTTACAATGAACGAGTTACCTCACTTAAAGAGTGCTCAACCCTGAATAGGGGAGCGTTATGTATCCCTCCTCTCAATGAACGATACGAAGTCCCCACTCATTTTGCATCTGCGATTAAGCAGTGGAAAAGCAGACACAAGGATGCGTCCATTTTATCACGAATTCATATTGTACCAATACCCTCATTAAAACATTTCGGGATGATTTTCCAAAGCCAAGTTGGTAAAAACCTGCCGAGGTATCACATTGTTTCACACAGAAAATTTAATTGGCTCATATTGCATGGTTTCTGTGGTAGGCTGTCACATACGAACAAAATGACAAACGAACAGTCTTTTGGTGAATTATAATAAGGTTTGTAAAATATTAGAATGCTCAGAAACATGAAATATTTACATATTCTGAGAGGGCATGGAAGTGAGAAACAGGATCCTTAGATTGCAATTATGAAATATAAAATTAACTATAAATAGAAACAACTAAGTTTAATGCGTTTTTTAGACTGCCTGCGGATACCAGGCAATGTTATAAGCCTACTTGAAGAACTTCATTTATACATATTGGTCAAGAAAATTAGAAACCGTCAACCAGAACTGTCAATATAGGATTCTCCGGTTTCTCAAGTTGGTCTGGCTGGCTATGCATCCGCAAACTGAGAACAATGCAACGTGCATAATGAATCAATTATGCTGGGCCTCACATGGAGAGACGACAAGACAGCACAGTACAACCGGGAAAAGACAAGAGTCAGGGACATCATAGAATCTATTAAAACTCTCAAATGAATGGCGGACAACCGATGGGCATTGCGACTCACGATATGGGTCCCCCGAGATCACATGCGCAACTGAGGCCGGCAGAATATTAGATTGAGAGACGAGCTAGACGAGTTCAGAAAGCACTGGCTCTGCAACACCCATGATAGAGAAGTGTGGTAAATCCTGGGGAAGGTCTATGTCCAAAGACGGATGTTAAAAGACTGATGATGAAGATGATGATGATGATGAAGAATGGAGTCCGATAACTGAAAACATTTACTCCTAATTATACTTAGAAAAACGGTTCTGTTGTTGGAAATACCTTCAATAGGTTTTCAGTGGAAGTTGAATTTATATTGAAAGTTCATGCTAAATTGGGCCCCCGATTTATGTCCAGCAGCGTCCACGCTTGTATTTTGAAAATTTGTCTCGTGGTAATGCTCCAACACATGGCAAGTGAAGTAACTTATCCACCCATTTTTCTATTTTTTTGATTGATCACCCCAACACTACATGCTACTAAAAGAAGCGATGGCATGTATTGATATTTTTCTTCATTATATGTACCAATTCTTTAGATAGATATATATCTAGTTGATATCATAATCAGTCATCCCAATAATGTTATTTTTCATGGAGATATCTGTAGTCTTATCAATGAAATTAGTGTGAGTGAATTACTCTCATATATGCAAATCTAAAGAAAGATACACGATGACAACCGTGGACAAAAAAAAAAAAAGAGAGTAAAATAATTTCCTGAATAAAAGTATAAACTCAATTCTGAACCTCAGCGAACGGAGTACTTTGCAATTGAATTTGTCTTTAGATCGTGGCAGAGATTTATTTCCGTTCCTGCTGACGTAGATTATTATTGACAGAATACAAAAGTAATAAGCTACGAAATCAAGTCACATACCGAGATAGAATATTAAAAGTTAAAATGCAAATTAAATAGATAGACTGCTCAGTTGATAAAAGGGAAAGTGCAATGATCAAAATGATATTTAATAGAATCTTTGCTCCTTCTGCAGTAAGCATATATATATATATATATATATATATATATATATATATATATATATATATATATATATATATATATATATATATATATATGTGGTACAGATCAGGCTTGCAGTAGAACATAATATAATAATATATTAATAATATGAAGCAACTTCTGATATGTAATGGATTTATTTAATAGAGTGCTCGATACGTACAACTTTTTACTATGGAAGTTAAGTTGTTTTAGAGTAGAGCTGGAAATGAATAGTAGCGAATCTACACTCTACTATATATATATATATATATATATATATATATAATAGCTAATTTACCACAAATTATATCTTCTATATATCTCTTATATCCACGTAGTGATTTGTAGGGGAAAAG
The DNA here is from genome assembly GCA_963457665.1 of Thysanoteuthis rhombus. Lineage (NCBI taxonomy): Eukaryota > Metazoa > Mollusca > Cephalopoda > Oegopsida > Thysanoteuthidae > Thysanoteuthis > Thysanoteuthis major. Next base: position 40,836,857 of record OY735216.1, on the reverse strand, counting down.
AAAAAAAATGGAAGGGAATAAAATGATTAACTGTAGATTGAGTTTTCACGTCAGTCAGAAAGTATTAAGAATCAAAAGATGCACTAATATGTCGATTCCCAATTCTGTACACATGCACATACATGTTTGTGTGTGTGTGTGTGTGTGTGTGTGTGTGTGCGTTTGTATGTGATGATTGTAGAAAACAATTCATTTGGAAACACAATTTGTTCAGCAAAAGCTTCATCTCATGACACACACATACACACACACACACACACACACACACACATATATATATATATATATATATATATATATATATATATACGGATAGAGTGATAGATAGATAGATAGATAGATAAAACACGACTGATAGTGTTTTTTATCAATTCAACTTTTTACATATTTTTCTTGCTTGCAAATAATTTTTTTTTTGATGGGCTGGAAGAATGAAGTTCGTCTTATACTTTTTACGAGAGCTTTTGATCATCATAGCTGATTTTCAAAAAGGATTTCAAAGCATTTTTTTAGTACTGGAGATGATTATAAAAATAGGATTTAGTAATCTGCAAGCAGCAAAAATTGATAAAAAAAAGTAGAATCGACAAAAACTTGGATGAAAATTGTTCGAAGGAGAAAGTCCCATAGGAATTAACCGTACTCATTGCTGTGACAACTTTAATCTGAAAAAAACCCCTCTTTAAATGACGAAGAAAAAAATACGATTGCTAGGGTTATTGTGAACCCTCTACCGTGATTCACTATTTCGGCAACAGCCACTTGTTTGAGCTTAGGTAATGTTGCGAACTACTTTCTGGTCAGAAACAATGATTTTGCAATATGTGATTACCTTAGTACTGAGTAAAGTAAAGTAAAGTAAAGAAAAACTAAAACTAATTATTTTACTAAGCGCGTGTCATAACATCAAATATCAGGAACGTCATCAAAATGAACGTGTTTTTTTATGATAAGACACATCTATCGAGTCAACATTCTTCTTGGAGCGATAACTGCATTCTGCAAAAAGGTCAGAAAAACGCGGCAGTCTCCACCTGAATATTCTGTTGACAGTTACATCCACAAGCTTCTAGGGTAGCGAATTCCATTACATATTGGTCTGGGATTAAACGAAGCACAGAGTAATGATATTCTGCGCGGTTGGGGGTGTTCATCATTTTTTTTGTTTTGTTTATTACACACACACACACACACACACACACACACACACACACACATATATATATATATATATATTATAAAGGTGTATTAGCTGTAATCTATTTGGCGAAAGTATCTACCCGTGTTTCTGTGGAATCTGGGTGTTTTTCACATTCTCTCATTTACTTCACCAAGTCTTTAAATGTGTAAAAAGATGTTTACGTCTTATCAATTTCATCTCAAGTCTTATTAAAACGGCACTGAACTCGTTCAAGTGCAGGGGCCCATCGTCACAAAATTTCCAGAATCCAGCTTTTTACGTATATATGTATATGTAGGATTGTTGAGTGGGAAGGTAGGTCAAGTGAAGTAAATGGGGAGAAATATGAGCTGGTATCCATAATGTCAATGTAGATTTTCTTATACGTAATAAATCCAGTTCAATTTACGAGCGTGGTTGGTTACGTGTTTGTCGTACTCAGATTACCATTAAAAGCTTCTGACGTTTCCAATTATCTATCTATCTATCTATATAGATATATAAAAAGTCCTCAACCTAATGATGAAAAAAGCATTTATTTTGTGAGCATGTGTGTAAGTGTGTGTACACGCGCACTCTTGCATAGGTCTGGACGTGTACATGTGTATATGCACAGGCACACGTATTATATATTGTACCGCATGTACAGGTTTTTGCAGCTTTATTTGTATCATTCTCAAACAGATTAGGAGTACGTTGCTGCTTAAAAGTATTTGAACGAAACAGAATTTTTGCTTGTTTTTGAAAGGAATTTTATGCAAGAAGAACCAAATTTTATCAGCACAACAAAGCATGAATTTAGTCATGTTTTATGGTTCTGATTGCTAAAGATTTGGAGAATGTTTTTTCCTTTTAGATAGAATTAAATTGTTAGATAAATCAAACCATGTATTTTTTCCTATCTTGCTAAAATTTTGAGATTGGAAAGGCTGATTAACATTGCTATTTTGAAGTGTTGACAGAGTAGTTGGTTGAATTGTACATATCTTGAAAAGAATGCAATAATGAAGAAACATGGTGTGTGTGTGTGTATATATATATATATATATATATATATATATATATATATATTCCCATTTTCGGCTGGAAAAACGTAAACAGGAAATGTCAGCAGACAGTAAATTGTTTGACTGAGAGAATGCAATCGGGGAATGTCGTAGGTATACTGTTTGACCGAGGGCGAATGAAAATGAAGGGCAGTAAAGTTCGACCACGACAATGCTACTGGGGAATGTTGTGCAAGCGTGACAATGTATCCCATTAAGAATTTTTAAATTCTCGTTCTACTAGAGTACGACAGATTGTGAAGTGATGATGTGTCTTTTAGTGAATTTGGTCATAGACAATTTAGTATATTTTTATCGAATTTCAAATCTAAATAAAATAGCATTGTCCGTTCACTTATGTACATGTATTGAATATTTGTCTGTATGTATATAGGCCACTATTCTGCACAAGCTTAGAAAATCGCCAACCAAATTAAAAGAATACTCCAAGTAGGTTAAAAAATACCTCATGCAAATTTCAAGATACGACAACCAAAACCAAAAATACAACCTGGGAGGGGCTAATGGAATGAACTTTACATATCAATTCGCATTGGCTATGAAAAGTTTGGCTTGCTTGAGTCTAACAAAAAAGTCTCAAAATACTATGCGATATATTGATATTTCTTATTTCAAACTTTTTACTACATTAGCCTCTTGTTCGATCAATGTTGCAAAATATCTGACAATTCGACTAATCTGGAACCGAACTGAAAATTAAAAATTTTGTGATCTGGAATGAGTTAAAGGTTGGAGTTTGTAATAAGGTTTTCCTTTTCATGATTGGCACTAACAATGAAGATCCAGTATTTTGGATCCTTTTCGGATGGAAAAAATGCTCTTTTCTTCTTTTTTGATGGTTTGAACAGGGTCACACTTTAGGATTGTGTCCGTAAGCTTCTGATGGTGACTAACGAAAAAGACCCAAGAATTCTTCAATCGACAAATTTCAAGTAATTTCACTTCAAAAATGAACTGCAACCGTAGTATGTATGTTCATAGATTAAGTTCGCTTGTCTTTTTAATTTGGTTGGTTTATGTTTCAATTTGGTTGGCGTATTTTAAAAAATTGTATGCTGTATTTTTAAAAAATTAGTCGCCGTATTGTTGAAGACTTGCAAGAGATTCTTTTTAAAGTCAAGTATTTTCTAAATTTTGGCGGGTGTATTTTAAAATTTGCTTGTCTCACTTTTAAACTGGCTTAGAAGAAGATATATGCGATGTGTAGTCCAGTTCTTGCTGGGCGAGTTCATCACGGACACGCTGGATTCAATTCCTGGCTTGTGAAAGCTACCATTGTATATGAAGCTGTTAGCTTCGTTCCTAGGCTGCGCTTGGTCAGTAAGACATACAATTTGGTTGGTACATCTGCACAACTATCAGCTGGTAGCTGCCTAATCACTGATGGAATTTGCCTTAGGTTAGCAAAGCTTTCGGCTTTTTTTTTGCTGGACTCATTGAGCTTTCTGTTCTTGGTTGGACTTCTTAGCCGGAGCCATATGCATTGGATCAGGCACAGACATCTGCTTTACCAAAGGCTCAGGCTGACTTCGTCACCATCCTCCAATTAGGTGCCATTTACCAACAACGAACAAGCAAAACAAAGGCATATGATAAAATATTTTCAACGCGTAGAACTGATGACAAACTAAATCTAGGTTACACTATTCACTATTCAACCTTCATTCTGCAGTAATTGGTTGCTTCCGAATTAGTTAGTTTAAAATACTAGGACAGTGTCCGTTTCCCAAAGTGTATGTTTGGAAGGGAACAAAGCTTATGGTGTGTTGAGCATCCTGTCATGATAACCATGTAAAATGATTCTTCGAAACTATAATTTTAGATAAAATATCTATAAACTGTAAATTGTATTTATTTTCATTAGATTTCAAATCTAGAACTGCTGACCCCAAAAACTTCAAACTCGTCACTGTATTTGTTTACTGTTCAATATCTGACGGATGTCAATTTCGTACAATATTCAGTTGTTATGTAGTCGCAATGCGAACGTGCGTACACATCAAATTGTTGTCAGATGATATATATATATATATATATATATATATATATATATATATATATATATATATATATAGAATGAAAATTGTGGCTTATGCTCTTCTTACCCCTTGGAACAATGGACATTGCTTTCAAACGAGCTCAGATCCTTTTCAATGAGACCTTAATTGAAATTGATAAGACGTAAACATCTTTTTACACATTTAAAGACTTTTAAGTGGTGAAGTAAGTGGGAGGAGGCGAAAAACATCTGAATTCTACGGGTATATACTTTCGTCAAATAGATTGCAGCCAGTACACACACACACACACACACACACACACATATACGTATATATATGCTAATTTTTTTATTTAAAACCAGCTACTTACATCTAATACATTCATATTTTTGTGTTCATCTAATGTACAATGTTATCACTGACTCTTGGGACATGCACTTATTTTGAAATTATTATTTCAATTCATGTTTTTTTAAGCCATGATATTAAAGCTGTAATCAAAACACATTTTATGCCCTCTGAAATGTTGTATATTTTGTTTGGAATATTTGAGAGGAATACTTTTCTTTTAAGTAATATTTTGCCGTAAACAACGTCGTTCTCCATTTGTCGATAATAAAGTGAATTTGGTTATTCATAATATTTTTATTACTAATATTGATACGATAGACCACGCACTTCAGATAATAAACCATTCCCTTAGCTTTGCAGAATTTTGTTACCACTTGACTCATTTAACCCTTGATCGATGTGTACTGGAATTCGCTGCCACAGGAGCTTATGGATTTAACTGTCAAAAGAATATATAGGCAGAGACGGCAACGTTCTCCTGACCTTTTGCAAAATACTGTTATAGCTTCAAGGAGAATGTTGACTCGATAGGTGTGTCTCATCACAAAAAAAACTTCTTCTTGAATGACAGTCCTTATATTTGATGTAGTAGTAAAAAAATGATCTTATTTTACTTTACTCCAGTACTGAGGTAATCGCAAATTGCAAAAAACATAGTTTCTGACCAGAATCTAGGGTATAGTTCATGCCATTGGCTGTTTCAACAACACAAACAACAAAAAGATTCTATCGTCCGAAAAACACTTTTTGAATTGCTCGTGGTTATTTGAATTCTTTTTACGTTGTCTTGGATGAGTGGTATATTAAGCATGTAACGATGGGAGATCATTTTAAATAAGTTTCTGTATAATATAACGCAATTCATTATCATTCTGTCGGATCATATTTATCCATTTCTTAATATATATATATATATATATATATATATATATATATATATGTGTGTGTGTGTGAGTGTGTGTGTGTGTGTGTGTGTGAGTGAGTGTGTTTTCACACGTATGTGGCTGCGTTTGCATAGGCAGATATCAATAAGTACGTAAATGAATAACTTTGTAATATTTGATCATTATTTTGTAAAACTTACTCTTGTTAAACTTCTTTTTACAATAATTTTACCGAAAGGAAAATTAACATAAAATAATACATATATGTGCGTGTGTATGCGTATGTGTGTGTGTGTGTAAACGATCTATTTTTACTGCTGAAAAGAAAGTTTTATGAGTCAAATTCTATGAACTACCAAACATACCTTTACTAATTGTCCTATGAGCCATCTTTAATCTGATCAGTGTTATTTCAACGTGTTATCTCACAATCATTTTAATTAACTTTAGGAATTCGGTGCGTGTAATCTAGTAATATATTCTAATTCATATTTTCAATTTCATATTTTGTTATGGGTTTCGTGAGCCCTCTTTCGAGAGTATTAAAAAACATAATAGGTTTATTGCTATAGCACGCCCTATCATATTCACGTATGATTACATGAATATAACTACCCCATAATTTTAATTTGCTGTGAAGCAAATCTCTTTCTCCTGTAGCAGATATCGTTATGTGGACATTTATTGTTTAACAAGGTTATAAATAGGCTCAGAGAGTAAAACTTAGAGTTTCATGAGGATTGAGAACGGACTAAGATAATATATTTAAAGTAAAACGTTCCTGTTTCTTTAAGACCATTCTTTTTCTGCTAGTTCAAACTCTAAAGAAACAAAATTATCAGTTTTATGAATTAGGACTCTTAAAGATATGTTATGTCATATGTTAGCATCAATCCTCTTATCCTACTGGCCAAAACTTGGCTCCAGCTCCCTGACAAATGACTAGCATTTTCAAACTGTCATGTTGATTTTTCGGGCCATACATGGCTATACCAACTATCGACACACGCATATATAAACATACAAGCTTACATTTATACACAAATACGTATTGATAAAACTGATCACCACTCTTGCATACACATTGCTGTCACATATACATTCTCGCGCGCACACACACACACACACATATATATATATATATATATATACATATATATATATATATATATATATGAATATTCGTACATATATAAACTCACAGATTTATGCATGTTGTGGCTCTCTCATTCTCCTGAGATGTATATCTATGTATAACTAATTTGATGTGAATAGGCACATGTTTACATCCTTATGTTTGCACGATTCCACTCATGAATATTTGCATGTAATTTTCATATTTTATATTATTATTGATGTATTACGCATGCGAACATACAAACATAAACTCACATCTAGTATAAGTATGTAAAGTTTTGAATTAATCCTGTTTTTTAGATTTAATTAGTGCCTTATGCTACGTAATCTTTATTATATATTATTGCTAAGGTATTTACAGTCAAATATGCAGATAAGACCATCTTTACAACAGCTTCATGCTTATATCTTATTGATTATACACTTTTACCTATCTATATTCATATGTAATATATTTTATATCATTTTTGTTGAGGCATTCATGAAGTTTTATAATTATTTTTCAATATCGATTTGATAATGTTTATTTGGATATCTATTGACAGCTTTACGTAATTGTTTATGTATCATATGTATATTACCTCATAGTTTCTCCATTCTATTTATTAAATATGCAGGGTTTTCCACAAAATTTTTCCTTTGCAGTGCAGTTCTTGCTATCCTTATATATATATCAACTGTAGCGTACGATGAAATATGTACTGGGGAACATTAATGATTTTTTGTTGCATTCATATATATCAATGAATTGTTCGATAAATGCTATGCGTTTTCATTGCATATAGTATTATATGCAATGAAAACGCATCGCGTTTATCGAACAATTCATTGATATACATAATTCTTATATCCAAGTCGAAAAATGTTGAATGTTTCCCTTTGTGTTCGAGTTACAATTCAAAGTCTTTCGGATATATTTCTGTGTATGATTTCTCGAATTCGTCTCCATCGTTTGAACAACACATATTATCGATAAAGCGTATATACGCATGGAGTCTATATATTCTATCTGTAATATCTTCATTGGTTTGCCCCAAATGGCACAGGATCTATTCCTATAGGTACCTCTATGTCTGGTAATAGTACTTTATTACCTATTTGGAAGTAACTTTCTCTGATGTGATAATTTACTACTATTACTATTATGGTAGATTTAGTGGAGTAGGGTTTGTTATGATTTTTTCTTTTAGACCAGTTGGTTTTAGAATTTGAGACACTGATATATTGGTTTTGACTGCCAGCAAATGCAAAATCTATTTTATCTGTTAGTTCATCAACAATGTTTGTATATGGAATTTTCATATACAGTGTACTAAGGCCAAACACGTAAATCATATATATATATATATATATATATATATATATATATATATATATATATATATATATACATCACATTTGCGCAGTGAAATGTAAATATTTCAGAGCGAGAAATTGAATCTTGGACTAAAATAAAAAAGAATTAACCTCCCATTTTTTACAAGTGACACACCGATACGTATTCTGGACCATTGAGGATAACATCGATTTTCTTGGCTCACGACTGTATATTAGAGACCGTCAATAAGAAATGTCACCATTGATCTCTTCAGTTTTTGATTTGGTCTAGCAGATTACGTATGTATCACGCGTGCAGGCCGTGCCAATGAAGCTAGAGGGCTGAAAATTTCAACATTCACTCCTTATTATGTCAAGAAAAAAACTTTCTTTGCTTTTTGAAAAGATTCCTTCCTAAAACTTTTTTTAGTCAGGGTTTTTGTTGCAACACCAGTTTCTCTTAAATTGATGTCTTTGTCCGTGTCTGGCAGCATTCACGCTCGATGGTTGAGAATTCGAATTTTTTTTAGTGTTCACTACCCAACTTTAGACGTGTGCAGTAACTTATTCATTGATCATCCCTTGCATGTTTTTTTTAATTGATTGCCCCAACACAACAGGCTACCGAAAGACGTTGACCATGTGACAGTTTCTATTGATTGACTAACTAGATTTGTTTACTTTGCTTCAGAATCCTTATATCCATATGGCTTCGTTGGAAGAAAATAGAAAAAGTTTAAATGTAATAATTCTATAAAACTCGTTTTTTTTCTGGGAAGTTCCAAAACATTTCTAAACCTAATTTAAAATTGCCCATTGGGAATATAGGGTTAATGTCTCGCATGGAGATCTGTCAAAAGATTTTCTCGGTCAGGCGGTATACAGGGTAAGTGAAAAGACACTTCCAATTGGAAATCGGTAATAACCTTATTTATCGATCGATTGCTTTGGGCCATACAATGATATAATTTGCTTGCTGTATTAAAATTCAACGTTGTCCACCAATTTCTGTTAGCGTTCCGGTATGGCCTCGATGGACCTTTCCAGAAAGTCTGGCGGTACGTTGGCCATAACATGCCGAAAGCACTCTTCCAGTTGTTCCAGAATAGTGATTTGGTGCAGTAACCTCCTCATCTGCCTACACCTACGGAGATATGTCACAGGGCGTAAGGCCAGAACTTTATGGGTCTCAAATTCCACCCTCATTTGCTCAAAGAAAATTCACGTACATGAATTGATTGTCACTTGTCATGGTCATGGTACGCTTTCTTGACCTCAATGATTACTTTTCCTGAGATTTGTTATGCTCAATGCTTCTTATTCCAATTCTTGGAATAAGTATTTTCCATGAGAAACTGAACTGAGTTATTTTCTGTTTTTTTTCACTGTCGTCGACGTTTATTTCAGAGTTCTGCTGTAGTCTTCCTCTGTTGATGACCAAGCCTTTTTTCAATGTAGAGCAGTGGGCTACAAACTCTCACTACTCAGTAAACTAAATTTTTCTCGGGAACACCTTCAAAAATCAATTTTCTCTTCTACATAAATATATTTGTATATAAGTGAAATTCTTGTCTTGTTTATGGAATTATCCGAATGTTCATGAAACCAAGTGTAAAAGCCACCTAGAATTCGTTTATGTAATGAAGTGTATTGCAAAAATGTCACTTTGTTTCGCAGAACCTCAGGGAGGATCGTGTGGAACTCTTCGCTTCTGCGGAACACAGTTTGAATACCGCTGATGTAGTGCGACTAAATTTGGTATGCATACTTAAACCGTAACATGTTATATTGGGATCAATCCTCACAAGGATTTTTCGGGATGCTATATATTCAGCAGTTTTGCACAACTCGACTGACGTCATCAACACTTACCAGTTTGCCATTAGTACTAAGGAACCGTTTAACTTCTAATCTAACCAGCTGCGATCCGTCTTGACATCTTACCCAGCGTAGGTGGATATTTCAGCTAGTGTATACAATGATTTTAATCAGGAATGTCTGGAATTTAAAACAACCAAAACGAGTTCCGAAATAGATACTATGCTTGGAAATGTTATCATTAGAGTACATGTAACGCTGTTCAGCAGGAAGATACCAATGGACATAAATTGACAAAATTATGGAAAATTAATAACCGCCAGCATCAACATAGTCAACACCAGTAAAGTTTCTTCAGCGTTTGAGTTGGTCTGGCTGGCTAGAAGGCTATCTATGTATATATGTATCACGCGTACAGGTCGTACCAATGGAGAAACAGAGCTAAAAAAATTCAGCATTTACCCCTCATTACGCATAGAAAAAATAGCTGTAGTGGGAGTTTCGATTTACGATGTAAATTCATGCTACATCGAACCATTGGTTTGTATCCAGCAGCTTTCACACTTGTTTGTTTTTGTGGTTGAAAATTTGGACATTTTAATGATCACCATCCAACAAAAGACGAGGGGAGTAACTTATTCTTTGCTCACTTATTTTCAATTTAAAATGATATTTAGCATCACTGGTTGCAGTATTATTAGCAGGGAGAGGACGAAGTATAAAATAATGGCGATGGTTGCCCGAAAGTCTGGACCAAGTTTCATGTTAATCCAACGTAATTAAGATTTTTTGAGAAATTTGAGAAAATTGATATTTAGCTATAGTGGTTGCGATAGCAATAGAAAGAAGAAGAAGAAGAAGAAGAAGAAGAAGAAGAAGGTGAGGCTGGCTCATCCGAAGTTTCATATCAATCCAGCATGATACGGCTGAGTAAACTGATATTCAGTATATGAAAATAATAAGGTAGCGAAGGTGACGATGGTTCATCCGATTGTTTGGACAAAGTTTCACATTAATCAAACATAATACGGCTGAGAAAATTGATATTTAACATATGACCGAAAAGTGGCCCATAGAGATGTGCCTAAAAAACAAGAGGAGATAAAAAAAGTGAATACAACAAGAGAATGAAAAGTGGGAATCTATGTAGTGGAAAGCGGAGACAAAAGCAAGGCACGGAATCAAAGAATAAAAACCAAGAGTAGAAAAGGGCAAGAAAAAAAAAAAAATGACAGTCGTTGAGAATCATCTGAAAACCATTGGTCGTGAGTGACTTCCAACAATCGTACATAAAAAGTGGAGACTGTTACAATAAAAGGGCCGATGGGATTCTCCAATCGAATGTTTGATTTCATTCTTATACATTCTTTTTTTTATTTTCAAATAGCATTTTTTGTTAAAGATACTTTTTGCGTAGGTTAAGTGAATTTATGCTTAAATACTAGATCAAAGATACAGAGCAGCCTTTTAAAGACGCTGAAAGGACTATAGAAACATCGAGGATTAATTGACAAGATAAAACGTGGTCGCTCAGAACCCCTGCAGATAGATAGCCAGTCAGAGACACCTAATTAAGAAGCCATTAAGAGAAAGAAAATGAAATGGGGTTGATAGAAATGGGACATAGTATAAGGATCCTAATAGCGGAAGTAAGAAACATAGATTTTAAGTTTAGTTTCTTGGGAAACGAAAGAAAGCAGGGCAGGGAATAGAAAAGAAAAGCGTAGATGATTATTTAGTTCTAGTATCAGGTCAAAGAAAAGGGCAAATTGATTAAATAGAAGAGATAACAAAAGCAAAGTGACCCTTGCCTTTAAAAAAGACCAAAGGTTGCTCACCAAAGTAGACACAACTGGCAGAGCACTAGAGACTGCAAGAGCAGGCTGGGAGTAAGAATGTACAAGGGTCAATGGGCCACCGCTGTCCCTGGCCGCTGACAGTAGAGAGACATTGAAGTATCAATTTCTCCCTCTCACTCAGTAAGCTCTCTAGCTCTCTGTCTTTCTCTTTCTATGAGTGATGATTTTGCTTAGTCTTCAAAGATTATCTATGTATTTTTCGGTCGATTTTGAATTCCATCTTGCGTCTTTCGTTCATTCCCTTGCTGCAGCTGCAATACCGACAGAACAGTCAATCATCGGACAGGATCCCCACACTATTATAAATCAACATCATATAAAGTCTTTTTAATCGCTATTTCATCGAGTAGGGATTGTTCTTGGTTCGTATCAATTAAAAAAATTCTTCGTTATAATATCCATGTACCTTTGGGATGAATAAAAACCTAATTGACTTCTATTAATAATGGGCGTTTCATTGCAACTTTATTCAACCATTTTAATCTGGTATAGAAATAATATTTACGTAACGTTTAGAAAAAATACCGCAGGGAATCAAAATTAAAATTAGAATCTCCTTCCCGAAAGTAAAGGTGAAGAGAAATAAAACTTCTCGAAAAACATACCGAGTATATACATTGCAAGATAAATGACAGAGAAGACGAACAAAAACCCTATTCTTATTCTGTTTCTTGTTGTTGAAGGCGCTCTCGAGAAAGATATAAGGCGACTGAATAATAGATTGATTATATTAATTGGAAAAATGCCAGAAATTTGTTTCCTAGGCTCCGAATCAGTACAAACAAAACATTTGTGATACATTGATTTACAACCATATAAAATCTACGCTAGTATGGTCAACCAGAAGAAAAGTCCATATGTGCAATAATTTGTAATCTCTAAAATGCAAAGATTAGCGAATTTAAAAACAAAATGCGCATTGTTATTTGCAAACGTCAACCATTTAAGAGATATATACCCCTCGGTTGAAATGTTGCCTTAGTGCGAGGCAAAGGAGTGAATTCTATTGTATAAATAATTGATTTCCTGTGCTGTCCCAGCAAAGTGATATAACTGACTTGTATGATTATTATTGGTTGCCAAATGTGGGGTTTCAAGAAAACTTAAATGACTATTGGCTCTTCATTTTGCAAGAATGATAGACAACGTGAATCTCAAAAGATCTCATGCATAACCAGAGCCTATGAAATACAAGATGGTGTAAGATGGCTTGACAAACTAGTCAAGAAAGTTTTGGCTCAGTGACACCCGAGATAGAGAGGTCTGGCGAATCTTAAGGAAGGTCCATGTCCAACAAGAGACTATAAAAGGATGATGATGTTTACTGAAAAACAGGGACGGCAGCCTGATACTTCCAGCTGCTGCTTGGCTGTAAGATGTGACAGAAGGACGTCAAATTTGACTATGAACCGCATTGAAGGGGCTACAAAGGGGTTCCACTCCCTGGTTTTGGTATCAAAGCTGTGTTACTTCTGATTGCCTTCCCAAAACCGAAGAGTCCAATCTTCCCTACTACTTTACGCATTGCATGAGGTAGATTCATGTCTTTCAAAAGGCCATTAATGCAGAGTGAACATAAATAGCCCCGACCAGAACTTGAACCTGGGTCACCAATTCCATTGTCCGTATCGTTATCGACCCAATATTTTGGAGAAACTGCTCTGATTTATTTGAAATAATGAATTTTTATCATACATTTAAGAAACATTATTCTCCAACTTATTATCCATCATTGCTTGGTGACCTGTTCCCTTCTGTCTAGACACCACAACGTAAGAAGGGGCACGTGATGTGGTCTGGCGAGACGGGGCAGTTTTGCAACCAAACCAATCAGAAATCACTGGACCGTCTTATCGGTTACACCAACCTTTTATACCTGCAAATGTGGATGCACCTATTTCTACTACTCTGGATACAACAAACATTTATTCCTCCAACTTTGGACGCACCCAACTTCTATTTCTGCAACTCTGGATACATCTAATCATTATTTCCGCAACTCTTGATACAACAAACTTCACATTTTGTAACTTTGGATATACTTAACTTTCATATCATTAACTTTGGATAAACCTAGCTTTTATTTCTGCAACTTTAGATACACCTAACTCACACACACACACACAAACACACACACACATATATATATATATATATGTGTATATGGTACAGATCAGGCTAGCAGTATAGTATGATATAATAATATATTAATTAATAAAGAGCAACTTTTGATATTTGATGGATTTATTTCATAGAGTCCTCGATACATTCAACTTTATACTATGGAAGTCAAGTTGTTTTAGAGTAGAGATGGAAATAACTTGTAGATTCGCTGGATGAGGCCTGGAGAGGGCAGAAACATGAGCTAGTTTACGTAGCAAATCCACATTATATATATATATATATATATATATATATATATATATATATATATGTATATATATATATATATATATATATATATACACACACACACACACACACACACACATATATATATATATATACATATATATATATATATATATATATATATATATATATATATATATAACATTTTGGATAAACCTAACTTTTATTTCTGCAACTTTAGATCCAATTAATCTTTATTTCTGCAACTTTTTGCATTTAACTTTTATATCTGGAACTTTACATACACCTAACTTCTACATGTGCAAATCTGGATAGACCTAATTCTCATTTCTGGAACTCTGCATACACTTAATTTCAATTGTCCATTGCTGTTTAAGATTGACTTGTCTGAAAAGGCGTCAGGTGGTATGCATCCTCAGGTCAAATATCCATTCGCTCACCATTCAGGATTTCTGTCTGTAGCTGAAAGGAAGCAGTCACCGACTAAACGAAATGTCCTCACCATCATAAACTGCATTAGAAAATGTCATTTTCACTCAGTTCTGAACTTATAATCCTTACAAACTAACTCTCAGTTCCATTTCTGTCTTCAGTAAAATTTAAATCTAAAATCAAAAGTGAAAAAATAACTCAATGGTCCTAATTTTCAATTTTCTGACAACCTTTTGCCTTCATCTTAATTTATTAGATGCTTTTTATTGCAACCTTCCCCCAGACCGATCACCCCCCTGCAGTGCCTTTAGCAAATTTTCAATTTTCGTCCCTCACAAAAGTAAAAGGTTTAAATGGTTATTTTTTTGCCAGAAAATTTTAATCTGATTTTGAATTTTATCTAAAAAAAAAATGAAATGCTGTTACGCTAAAACCTTTCTTTTAATTACGTCCAAAACAAAATATTAAACAGTTTTAAAAATAAAGAGAAATCGACGTCCATCGAGTATAGTCTTGTGAATTCTCTCAGAATAAAATTTTTCCAATTTCAACCCAGAAACGTTTCGGTAGGGACTTTTCAGTGGCGAACGAATGAAAAGCTAGTTTCTATTCCTCATGACTGAGCCAATTGTTTAAGTGAAATTGATATCTTCAAAATATTCTCCTAGTCGTTTAAGTAACTCGTTTGAGTTTCTTAGGTGGGTCTCAGCATCTTGCATGTCGGTAGACTTACGTATTTACTTTGAGGAGTTATGAAGGAAAACATCTTGGAAGACATAAGAAGCATTATTATGGAACTAAAATTTGTGAGTTTACTTTACGTCCTTCTGCTTTAACCTTCTCGTACACATACCTCGTCTTCTTCGTGTAGCGGTCACTGTGTCTTAACACTTGTGTTGAAAAACTGGAACAAGCAGTCAATGGTATACAAAAAAAAAAAAAAAAAATCAGTGACTTTGGGAATTCCTTCTACAACATGATTCTCTACAAGATTCAGTTTATGTGCTGCACGATGAATATATTTTGCAGAGGCTTTGCTTGTAAACCGCTGTAAAAACCCGTCATTATGCTAAGGCTGTCGTACGCCAGTCTTTTTCTTAGTATCAATTTCGTGTTTTTTCAAAAAGATTGTTATGATAACTTCAAGTTCAGATGCTGTGTAGTCACGTACAGTATACAATCTCTAAAAACAATTCATATACCATTTTCTGATTTTTGTCAAACTATCAGAAATCCTGTTAAAAAACTTGAACAATTTCAAAACTTTGAAAACACTGCAAGATAAATTACGTAAGAATAAATAGAATCACCATTATAAAAAGATAAATATGATATTTGATAAAGTCGCCAAAACAGTATTATTATAGCATCACTGTAGCAAAATGTGCATACGATCTTTAAATGCATTTATAGATTTAGATCAGATATTCTAAATGGGAACAATATCACCCCAAAGGGTGAAAACTCAACAGAGGGGGTGGAGATAGATTTTCGTATAAAATAAAAATAATCTTTAAAGATACTTAGGAATTAAGAGAAAGTTATTCCAACTTGGTGAATTAAAAAGTACATATTTAAAAAGATTCTTTTAATTATCTTTAATTATAATTTCCCATTTCCGTTAATGTCTCATTTCATTATGCAACCATCCCTAGGCCATCTTGAAGTTCCAAATATCCGCTGTAAATAATTTATTTTGAAATTTACTTGACTTAGCTAAGGTAAGCCATTAATGGGCAACAATGTTCCTTTGGGGAGATGTACAGTCAAGCTACTTAATGTGCACATTTATTTGGCGAAAGGCATTAGGTAATGTCGAGTAGTCATTCTCAATGGGGTTGCAATTTCGCCTCTGAGGGTCGAATGATGAGTTGAGGGGGTAATAGATTTTAAAAAACCCCAAAAGGGTCAATAGGAGAAAAAGAAGGTTGATAAACTTTAATTCAGATTCATCTGCCATTTTCTATTTCAGTTATGGAGATTAAGTGAATACGTCACTCTTCATAGAAATGAGAAATATTGTCGAAACCAATATGATTTACGAAAAGCAAAAATATTTTCAAATTTGCCCCTTCTTATTTAAAAAAAGATTTTTCAGGTTCCTTTCGACATAATGCACCCCAGAACTCCCCCCCTAGTCGGGGGTCTACGGATTCGATGCAACACCCATGTCCTTCGACAGTTAGCAAAGACCATAGACAGGGAAAAGTTGACGTAAAATTGAAAATAAAAAAAAAATGATAAAAATGAAATGAAAAATGTATTAAAATAACTCGCTGGCATTTCGAATTGGCAAATTTTCTCTAAGACATTTCTTATCGATCGGGAAAGGGCGTTGCTACCTTATCGTACTGTAACTAAATAAAATATATTTCTGACTTGCAAATCCAGATAATCATGTTTCTGAACTGAAACTTGACAATAAAACAGGAAAAAGTGATTCTAATTTGACATCGACACAAGACATCCAAATAAATACACAACATCTTCACTTGTCTTTTTCAAAAATAAAATAGACTAAATTACACCAACTACTCGTTCAAAGAATACAGATCATATAGACAGCACAACCACACAACTTTCTATGACCCAGGTAGATTCAGTGGGTTAACTATCGGTAGAAGGCAAGTAAACTGACAAGGACACATCGTAAAGATTTTTGAACGATACAAAAATCTTCCATAAAAAGAATAAAAACAACTTAGAAAACAAGGAAAACTGTTGAGAATTCCATTCTACTCCTGGTCACGAATGATACTCCAAACAAACGTAGGGATAATATATTAACTCTTGTACAAACCGCTTTTCCAGTGAGCAAGGAGCACGGATCAATCTTTTCTATTTCTCTTCTAATATCTACGTTCATTTTGGTTGTGAAAGTTGTTTTTTAAACTTAAAAAAAGAATTAATGAAGATGTTTTACAAAGATGATCATAAGTATCCTAATTTGCATACAGCTTCAAGATTTTGAATTTTATGTGATACAGAGTGAGAATTAAAACCTGTAGCAATATCATTTTTTTCTAAAGTTCATTAGGTTTAGGGTGGTGATCTGCGAAGATGTACGCGGGCCCGCCTGGTTTTGCCAAGAAGTGTGCGCGAGTCTAACGGGATGGGCTTGAGTAGAACTGTATGTGCTCTCGAATAGAGCCGCGTAGTCACCAGATGATCCTGATAATCCTAAACCAATGCATTCTCCTGATAGTCACTTACGGAGCTAAAACATGGAACCTAACCAAGAGACGGACCTACAAACTGAGAAGTATGCAACGTGCGCATGAGAGAATCATGCTCAACCTTACATGGAGAGACCACAAGACAGTACAGTGTATAAGGAAGAAAACAGGTGTCCATGACATCATAGAAACTATTAAAAAACTAAAATGGCAATGAGCAGGCCATGTTGCAAGAATGGAAGACAACCGATGGACATCATGTCTCACAACATTGATCCCCAGAGATCACACAAGAAACCGAGGCCAACAGAACACAAGATGGAGAGATGAACTAAACAGATTCAGGAAATACTGGCTCTGCAACGCCCATGATTGAGAATTGTGGCGAATCCTGGGGAAGGTCTATGTCCAACGACGGACGTTAAAAGACTAATGATGATGATGATGATGATGATGATGAGTTACCCTCCTAAAACCACAAAAATTGATTTTTCACAATGCTGAGAAGTCATGTGCTCATTTTCGTCATCAGATGTACGCACGTCAAAGCAAACTATAGAATTTAAGTAGTACCAACGTCTTATTGTTTTGAAGTCAGGGTCAGGGTTAATTGCATTGTTAAGGCTTTTGTTCAGAGAAAAACATGTTTTATTGTAGGGTTGGGATTAAGATCAGAGTCAGATTCGTTGAAAAAAATACTCTTACCCTGGCATAAGCCCTGATAGTCCATGCGATCGGATGCGAACTATTAGGTCTTCGACTCTGGCGGAAGGACTAATTCTTATTTGTTTTTTTTTTGTCTAGAATGTCATGCTAAACAAAAGTAGTCATGATGAGTTCGTCAGAATGAGAGCTTTCTTGATGGAAAATAGGAATTTTTAAAAACTCATGGGTAATCAAAGGTGAACAGCTTTTTTTTCACCAATGTTTGTCTTGCAAATATTTGATTGCCATGAATCTTCAAACAGAATTAGAAATGATGATGTAGTGGCTAAATTTTAAGTTTTTCCAACCTTTATCCGGTTAGCATCGACTAAAAATAGGATTTTATATAACTTACATTACGTCTTGAAACGCAAAACTTACACTTTATTTACGAAAAAAGGTAGAGACATATTCTCACAAAATCATAACTCGCTAGCTGCTAAAATAAACTCATTCTAAAGGAAAGAAAATTATAAAGAAACACATTTCAGAGGCCGGTGGCTATTTTCAGCGAAGCCTGCTCAAGCTGGAAGTATATAAGAAAACAGATCAGTCAACCACGGCACTGCTTCACTGAACGTCTACTCCTCGGCCGCTAGCCATCAAATAGACTTAATACACATGCGTGACTCTTTTGACTGTCTATACCCACTTCCCCCAAGTGATTTTGTTTTCAACAAGAAAATATATTCCTACAACTTTAAATATTGAGTGAACATTTGCTTAGGAAAATTAAAGCTACGAAAACGACCATAAAGAGTAACGGAGAAGTTCAACTTTAATACACTGCACCGATGACCAATCACCTTCAGTTGATTTGAGAGATCAACATAGAAAACGACAGATCAGGCAGATGGAACAGGAATTGATTAACAATCTTGCAACTAGCTTAAGATACATTCTCCTGTGGATTCTTTTCCGTTGATATTCTACCACCGTTCATGTAGACGGGATTTTACCATGAAATCTTCTTTTATACATGATTATGAAAAAACAAATAAACAGGAGACAAAACAGCTGATGACACAGGTTTACTTCAAAGATCAGCCCTCCGTAGCAAGACATTGATTTCATCGTCGCCATTTTACTTAAAATTCATATATTTTTTAAGAACGATAAAAAATTGTACGAACCAGACAAAGAAAAAGGAGAAGCCAGTGAGAAGCTGTGAATTTAAGGCTGTCAAAACTGTCAGAGATATTGAAAGGCGAACAACTGACCTACAAATAATGTCGATCACTGTCAATGAATTATAAGCAAAATGAAATTTTCTATTATCGATCGAGTAAGAACTAAACAAGAGTTTTTTTTATGAAGTGCATAATGCAGATGACGACCTGGAAGAAGAAGATGATGTTGATGAAAGATTTATTTCTTTGAATAAAGTGAAGCCATTTGTTTGTGAAAACCTCGGTGAGCAAGAAGCAACGGAGTTTTCAATCGTCCGTGGATCAATGCAGAAATAGTTTGAGCTCAGTGATGTTGAAGCATCTTCAATCCAGACAACTCTACCTAATTTGAAGCGACCCGTGGAAAGAAGTATCACGTGTTTTACTAAAGATAAAGATGACAAATCATTGCACTATAGGAAGGACAGGGATATTGAAAGTTCAATCTTGGTAAATTAAAGCATTAAGAAGGAACAGAATGCAATCATCAGTAGCAGTGTTAAAAAAAAAAAAGGAAAAGAAAAGCAAGTCAATAAAAAGGAAATTGTGTTGAAAAGCTTTTTGGAAGAAGAATGGCCATCATAAGCCAGAGCGGAGACGTTGATTCAATATTAAAATTTGAAAAAAAAAAAAAATCTAATTTCGTTGTTTAAAAAAAAACTGCCAGGTCTCAAATGTAAACATCAACAGCAAGGAGCATAGGTTATAAAGAGTTAAGTTTAATGTGTGAAATCAGCTCTGGCTTAACTATGAAGTCCTCGTGGCTCATTAATTAAAGTATACTGGACCCGCTCTGGTTTGAGGGAGGGTGTTTGATTCTCACTGTGGGTCCGCGTTTTATTTTTTAATTAAGCTGTTTGATCGTTGCCGTAGGATTACAGTAAGATTCAAAGTTGTGATAAAAAGCAATTGAAAGTTAGTATGAAGGCAAAAACTAGTCAAAATCTATACTAATCTTCAGATGGATTTGGAATTTTAAAGAAATTTTTAAGAAAACAAATAGAATCAATATGTTGGAAGAACGTTTTCCAGTACGTTGAGTCTCTACCGTTTTTGCCATTTTAGATAGTATGATCATAGATCAAAAGTTCAAAGTCAATGGTTCAAATAGTTTCAGTGACAGAAGTTTAATTTAATTTTGCTCTCCAAGCAAGAAAATAAATACCGTGTTCCACATCTGCCTTTAGAACTTGATCAAAACTACAGAAATATCGTCGGGGGACAAGCACATTGCAGATTAGATCAGTATTAGATAACCATACGGTTAAACACTGAAAGAGCTTCCTGTCAATCGAGATCAAGATAGTTTTGATATTATTAATTTTGACAAGTTTTTACCTTCATCCTGACTTTCAATTGTTTTTTTTATCACAACTTTGAATCGGACCGTAATCCTACGACAACGATCGGACAGCATAATCAGAGAACAAAGAGCAAACCCACGGTGAGAAAGGAACTCATACCCTCAAGCTAGAGCTTGTCCAGTATACGCCTGATCGCCTTTTCAAGTTTGAAAAATCCCAAATATTCTTGTATCAAAATACCTCTAAGTTTCACTTTGAAAAATCAACAACTTGAAATATCGGCTGGAGAGAGTAAAGTTTAAGATTTAAAATCAGCTTCTGTATAGCTATAGAGTCCCTGTGGCTGAATTGTTAAATGCAAGCAAGCGAATACTGGGCCCATCCTGTTCTTATTCCTTATTTGGCCACGAAACTCATAGAGCTGACTTTCACTGGCCGCAAAGGATACAAAAAGCTTTGTGACAGCGGTCACCAAGTACATTAAAATGACAACGGCTGGCTGTCATGAAGTTGAAGAATTGCAAATTACTCAAGTTGTTTCTTTCTATCATGAATACAGCACGCATAGTTCAATGTCCATTCAAAATTATCTCCAGATACCGATGTGTACATGATGGCCATCGCATTTTCTCCTGAGCTACGAGGGCGTCTGCTGCTCGAGACAGGGACCAGAAGCAAATCCAGAATAGTTAGTATTGATGACACTTTGGATAATTTGAACCAGAAAGTACGTAATATTGGTGTCAGTAACACAGAATACGAATACGTTAATCTTCTCGTGTATCGTTTCACAGGGAGTGATACTGTAAGCACATTTGCCCGGAAAGGTGAATCCAACGCTCTAAGATGTTTACAGAAAGGGAGAGGATTGTTAATGTATTTGTGAGACTTGATACGAGCTGGGTTATTGACCAGAGCCTGATAGATGATTTAAATGAGTTTGTCTGTCGGTGTCATGGCCATAAACAGTCAAATGTCAACATGTTGCGCTATAAGATTTATTATATTAAGGTAGAGTTAATCCAATCCAAGCAACTACCCCCTTGTCAGGACGCTCTTCAACAGCACATTCTGCACTGTAACTGCCAATTGAGAATAGGGAGGCTTGATTTGGGAAGCAACTCGTTTTATCCTGGACTTCAAGGTCATGAATGGTACAATTAGAACGGAGAATTTAAAATTAGATGGATGACTTGCCAACCAGCCCTAAATTAAGTTTTGTCTTTGCTGCCCTGCAATGGCTTGGGAAATTGCAGTCTTGCAGGTTAAAGATGCGTGCCAAAGATGCAATTTTCAGGATCGACATCAGAGAAATCTAGCAAAAATCAGCATATTATTCGATTTTAATAAAATTTTCAATACTCCTTTATTAAGAGACAGATTGAAAAAAAAAATCATCGAAAAATATCGAAAAAGAAGAATCCTTTTTCATATGATTCCAATCCGACCTTTTAATAATTTGATGGTTTATTCTATTCATACTTTGAAGCTTTCATTGTTTTTTTTTACATATAAACCGATGAATCCTTCGGGATATTAATTATGTTTACCCACTATTTTTTTTTTTTAGAAAAGCGCATAGAAACTGCTCGAACCAAGTGTAATCGATGAAAATGGTGAAAATCCTTTGAAAAATATTGAGTAAATGTTTTTCTTCCTGATCAAAAGCCTAAATTATAATTATATGAAACTAAGAAAAAATAACGTTCAGAAAACTATTTTACTTGATTTACCTGTGTTTTTTTTAATCCCCGGTGTGAGACTCCCAGATAGAGCAGTTCCGGAGCGCTTTTCTAAAAAAGGTAAACATAATTAATCTATTTAATGTGTAAAAATCAATGAAAGTAAAAATGTATGGATAAGTGAATCATGAAAATTGTAAAAATTATATGAGAAAAATTTTTTTCCCAACATTTGGTTTGAAAAACATAAAAAAAAAAGATTAAAAAATTTCTAAATTTCTGTCCATTTTCCGATGGAATTGCATCCATATTGTTCTTACCTAATCTAAAGAGCGTGACAATTACGGTCTCGTTGAAATAGATTGATTTGAATCTGAAACAGTACCTCCCTGTACAGCATATTTTGTCGAATGATTTCGTATTTATTTTGAGTCTTTTTTAAAAAAAAAGTTTTTCAATGAAAATCGGTGTTTACCTGAATTTTTTTTCATCATTATTCAATGTCAGTTTACTTCAGGGTCAATGAGAGGAATTTATAAGACGGCTCGAAGGTAAACGATAGACTGAACCGCTTTCATTGATCGACGCATCGTATCGACTTGGAAGTTTCGAGACACAGCTCCACCCAAAAAACTCTTAGGCTACCAACCTCGGTCCTCTGCGCACCCTTGGCACTCTGGTCCCCTGTGCGATAAATCGGCTGCAGCCCCATTAAGGCCCTATCTACTTTCATATGGCATTGAAATATGAATAAAACATATGATTACAAAAAAGTTTGGAATTGAAAAAAAAATAGGATGTAATGGGTTAGCCCCATCCTCGAAAATCATGTAATCCTGCCTTCCAGCCTTGCCAATCATATTTTTTTCATTAGCACCAATTCAGCTACCGGAAAATCATATAGGTGTTCAGTCACTCTTCCGGAGAGTACCCAGTGCTTGATCCATGCCAGGACAATAAGTGAAAAAGACATTCACATCCGCAGTTTTGTACGACGAACAGAAAGTAAGATCCATTCTAGCATTATAGTTTCCTTCACTGAAACCTTGCATTTCTTTTTTCAAAAAATAAATCTTTGGAAGGTCTGAAAGTCAAATAGATTGAAAGCACATAAATTTTAAATACATTTTTTAGGAGAGCAACGATATAACCTAAACCAAGTTTTTACTCTAAATTATTTTAATTATCCTATAATTAACGTGCGAATCGAATTTTTGGATAAAAAAGTTGCTAGCGCGTCAATCGAATACGTGTTGATTGGGATCAAGTATTTCCAGTATTTTTTTGAGAAATAAATCGCGTGTATTTCTCAGTATCTAACATTAACACAATTACATGAGTTCAAGATACATTTTATCAATTGCTTTAAAAAGATGCTGATCATCTTTGCTTCGTTCAGGAATGCTGATTTTATCAGGATTGTTGCTTTCAAGAAATCGAGAAAATTATTCTGTTTTACATTTAGAAAAAATTCGTAAAAATAAACATGAATAAGTAGATTGAAATTAAATTGTTAAAACTTTGAAAAAATTCTCAGTCCGGGTTTGAACTCGGTCTGCCAACCCTATTTTCCGGATCGTCTTTTCTCTAGGGCATGGCACCTCGTCTACTAATATCTTTCAGAAAAAAATCTCGAAATTTGAATACATCTGATGTATGCTGTGCTGCGTTGGAAGATGCCCCTTTTTGCCGTTTGTAAAATAGTTTTATAATAGTAGTTTCCATCCGAAATTGTCCGGCAGGAACATCGGAAGGCAGTACCATAAAGTTACAAATCTTTAGTTTCGGAGAATGCAGCCGTGTGGGCGACTGCAAGACTTTTACTAAGATATATATTCATTTTATTTATTTTCTGGTTTAAGCCCTCGAATAATTTGCGAGAGATATATTGCAAATGTCATCTCAAGTAAGAATTCAACCTCATCTTTCTAGATTTCACAGATCATTCTGTGATCGAGTAGATATTTTTCATTCCTCTCCTATCGAACATATGTCATCTGGAAATTAAAACTCGTTCTCATGAGATAAACAAACTCGTAAGTCGATATATGCAGCTTGGCAATTGTATCATCGGAGAAATATTTCTGATCACGCTACTTGAATATTACTCAAAGCCTGATCAGATTACTTATGTATATTTTCACTGCCGGCTCTTGCCACGAACGCGTCTGAAAGGTTAATTTCTATGATGATTTGGCTATTTAGTTTCATGCTAAGATTGGTGAATTTTTCCCTATTGCTTTTGCCATTGTTTTTTATCATGAAACCTCAAAAATTTGGCGAACTTAGTTTTGATTTCAAGTTTGCGTAAATGTTAGCATAAATCGTCAGAAACATTTCCTGCGCTGTTGGGTGGGTTCCAGCTGGTATTTTCATGTATAAATGTATATTGAACGGAAAGGAAGGAATCAATTTAGCATTATAGTCACGTTGTAAATACAGCTGCCCTCCAAGCCCCTCAAATTCTTTCCTTAAAGCTTTTCACTTTGAAACATTCCCCTGTGTCCATTGAGCATGCATTACCAAGTGTGTGCCAAATTTGGTTGAACTGCACCAGTTTTTGAGGGAGGGCACAATGATAAAAAAGAGCCAGCTGTTTTATATAATAGATATATAAATATAAATAGATATATTAATTTTATAAGGAATATATCTATACCTTGTATAAATGAATCGCCGTAGCCCACGCGTGTACAAGAAGGATTTCCTTGCCGAAGTTATCTAATAAACATCTCAAGTTTGGGCATCGTTGGTTAGTAAAAAAAACTACAATAGAGACCCCAAAAAAGATTTTTTTCAAATTAAAAAAAAATCATTTTAGATGATGCTCAGAAGTGTAGTCATGGAAAATTTCAAGGTTGTGACCCCAGAGAGAGAGAGAGAAAGAGAGAGAGAGAGAGAGAGAGAGAGAGAGAGAGAGAGAGAGAGAGAGAGAGAGAGAGGGAGACAGACAGACAGACAGACAGACGAGCAAAGAGAGGATAATCTGCAGCTGAAATACCCTCTAAAACCTGTGGATTTTTTCTCTCAAACTTTTCGCTTTAGAATATTCCCTTAGGTCCATTGAGTATGCGTGCCAAATTTAGTTGAACTGTGCCAATGTTTGATGTGGGACACAATGACAAACAGAAACTGTTGTTTTATATTAGAGAGATGAGAGTGTGTACTGTTATTTTTTAACGGAATTACTTTATGACCCTCTTAATATTCCTAATACTTTATGCAATAGTCAATCTCTAGGCTGGAGTTGACTTTGTTTTTCACTGTAACCACAACACCAAGAGTCGTCACCTTGGGAGAGTTAAGCTTCTGCTGTTTGTCTGTCGTCACAATAAAACAAATCGCTGAATAAAATCAACATCTTCCCGTTGTTATTTGAAATCATAATCGACTGAGCCAGACTAACAAACATATCTACGAAAATTTTAGTTAAAAATGCGTGAAGAGGTTTTTCATTTTAATCAATTAATAAATTTATACTAAATATATATCGTTTTACATAATTTTTCATTTATTATATATGTAATGTAAAAATTGAAGTAATTGTCTTCATTCGGAATATAGGTAAGAGGGAAGTTAGACCCTGTTCATACACTATACATATAATGAAAAAGGAAGAATATCCGTACCTCGCATCAGTGAATCACCATAGCCAAAATCTGTGCCAGAGCTAATTATGCAAATGGTTATCTAAGAAAATAGATATTTTATCTAAAAGTATCTAAAAAATACCACCACCAGATTTTTGACATCGTTGGTACCAAAATGGCCATATCGACCACGAAAAGCACTGTTTTGAAAAGGCAAAAATATAAACAAACGTTGTTAGATGTTGCCTAGTGGCGTATGCGTACAAGTTTTCAACACACACACACACACACACACAGATAGGCTCATGGGCACATGCAGTGAGAGGAAGCAAGTATTTTGATTCTTACAAAATATTCATATAATATACTTCCGATGCTCACATTTTCTTTAAATTTATATTATGATATAAAATTGACAATTTCAAAGAAAAAATACATATTTCTAAGAACAATACTGAATAAAATATAAATAAAAATATTAGATGAAAAAAGTATTCGGACGCATTGATTTCACATTTTGATACTTGGTTTCATAGCCCTGGTTTGCATTTACTGCTTGGAAACGTTTTTCGTAACCCTTCACTAGCACTGTTCAACATTCTTTAAGAATCTTGGCCCACTCTTCCTTGCAAAAGACCTTCAAGTCATTCATGTTTCTGGGCAATCTCTCATGAATTTAATCTTTCAAGCATCGCCATGAATTTTAAGTTAAATTTAAGCCAGGAGATTGACTGGGCCATTGAAGCACCTCTGCGTTGTTGTGAATAAACTATTCGCGAGTTATTTTAGTTGTGTGCTTCGGGTCGTTATCTTGTTGGAAGAACCAACCCTCTTTTGGCTCCAGCTACTGCACCAAAGAGATTACTCTCGCTTCCAAAATACGACGTTCCATTTATAATTATTTCAATCATGTGATGGGACCCCCCCCCAACCATGATACTTCCACCTCCGTGCTTTACTGCATGGATTGTATTCTTCCGATCATAGGCACATTCATCTTTTCTCTCTACATCATTCGAGGATCTCGGTACCTTTTTGTCAACAGGAGTGTTTTCCGTGGGGTACAGGGTTTCAAGCCATTATTGTACACTTCGTTACTAATAGTTCTTTTAGAAACTGATGAACCAGCTGCTTTCAAATCATCTCGGAGATCCTTTCGAATTCCCAGTGGATTCGCATTGTTCTTGGCATTTTTCGAGTTGCTCGTGGAGAAATCTTCCGATGAGCGTCAGTTCCAGGAAGGTTTTTGGTGGTTCTAAACTTCTGATTGTGCTAGCAGGGGTATTTAATGTCTTGATAATGGCCCAGTAGCTCAAACTTTCATTATGTTGCTCAAGTACGACTTTTTTTTCGGTTGGGAGCTCTTTTACTTTAACTTTGACTGCATCGTTTCAAGAAAGTCAAATTAGTGAATGAAAGTGACGGAATCATCCCTTAGTTAAGTATTGCTGGAACATTCAAAAGTTTCTATGCTGGTACAGAAAGGTCTAAACCAGGATTTCTTTTTAAAACCATTTGTTTTAATAGTCTCTGAATTCTTCTTTCATCGTTGTTGTTATTTATCTCTTATTCTGTACTGAAAATTTGAAAATATGGAATCGCAAACCAAAGTAATGCTACTAAGTATCAAAACATGAAATCAATGTGTCCAAATTTTTCTTCCCCCGATTCTTATGTTTATATTTCATTCTGCATTGTTCTTGGAAATATATATTTTTTCTCAGAAATTGTTAATTTTATGTCAGAATATTAATTTAAAGTAAATGTAAGCATTAGGAAGAATATCAAATGAATATTTTGTGAGTGTCAAAATACTTGTTTCATCTCACTGTAGACATACACACTCAAAGAAAGAAGAATATGTTGCCCACTTGGCAGGTTGGTCGGGCCATTTATTTAGTTTCGACAGAACAGTTCAATCTTGATTAATATCCAGTTTATATTTCACAGCTCAGAGTTTTTCCTTCTATTTATCCAGATCAACAAATGTGAAAACGAATCCATTATAAGAAAATAATTCTGGCATCTTTAGCCATGATATTAATGTACTTTCCCCCATTGATCAAAGAATTAATTTTCGACCTTTTGTAAGTGCGATTTCTAGCAACTATAACTGATCTTAAAGCTATTATTTTTCATTTATCTTGCTATAGAATGAATAATATAATTATCAAACATTTTTATGAAGTCAATGATACGAGTCTGACAATGATTCTTAATGAAATTTTGTTAGTCATCTGTAAGTGACCAAAATAGAATTTGAAAAACGATAGAAATAAACAATTTAAATAGAAATAGTCACTTTATAATAGTTTATCAAGAACTCTCATGGTAGTATGAATGTTTGTGTTTAAGACTGTGTCAATATAATAAAAATCGTGAAACGTAAGAAAAGCCATAATCTCTTCATAAATCTGGTTGTCTGTCTGTGTGCACATCCTAGTTATAAATTTAAAAACTCATCCATCTCTGCTTGGCATCATAACAATGTAATAGCAATAGATCTTGATGAAACCTTATTTATATACTCACACGCTAACTCAGCACCAAATGACGGAGTTACCTGATTTGTATAAGTTAAATTTCTAGCGGTTATTATCAATTTTATTGGAAATAATTTTTAATTTACGCCCCCATAATAGGTTTTTAGTGTGGCTTCAATTTAAAATGTAAATGTATGCTACATTAATCCCTTAGTTTGTGCTCAACAGCATTCACGCTTATTTTGGGAAAATTAAGATTTTATCTTATCAACGTTTGCACAACGAAAGGCTTGAGATGTAACTTCAACCATTTCCTCAATTTTTAATTGATCACTACTAAGACGGCCAGTTGTCAAAAGACGTTGGTCACGTGACGGTTTGTATCGAGGGACTAGCCAGACTTGTTCTCATCCTTATTAGCGATACTAACTTTTTAGATTTAGAGGGTTTTCAAGATATTTATTTTTGTTAGAGCTAAGAATAAGTCCCATATCGCATTGGTGTGGTCTAGCTTAGGTGGATTTTTGACTGAGCTGAATAGACAAGTCTTAGATTTAAACGAAAATTTATCGTACAGATACGCATGGGCTTATTTCGTTCTAATAACTAATTCTATTTTACAAAAAGTACATAAAATTTTATAATGCTCCATGTATTATATACAATACGAAAGTTGTAATAATCATCTTCAGTCGGAATAGAAGTGGAGTTTGGTTCTGCAGAAGCCAGTCTTGTCTTTTTTATATTCTTTACCACTATTCACATACGTTTAGTCGTATTTCTCTGACAAGACTGATAGCGACCCAGGTAAAAAATGTCATAACGATGTGCATATTGCATTGAAGACCCAAGAAAACTGTCATTTATATAGCGAGGTAGACAAAAAATTACTAATAATTAGTGAATGCTTTGAACTGACTAAAATAAACTACGAAAATAGACACATTTTGGTCGAAACTCAAGTTCACTAGGAACTGTACAAACAATATGGATTTTCTATGAACAAGCTGACTTTCAGAATTTCTGAATTTTCCCCTAATTTCTATTATGATTCAATATTTTTTCATTTTTGTGTAAATATTAATCTTTGATTTTAAAGCTGTATAATTATGTTAAGATAAATCTTTTGTAATTTATAGGATATGTTTGCATTCACTGTCCGCATACATCTTTGGATATTCCAATAATAATTCCAAGAACATTGATAATAGATATTAGTTTACTTTGTTAGTTGAGGAATTCATTAAGATTGTCCAATGTACGATGGAAATACTGCGAATTAAAGTTGACTTCATGACTTAAAAGTCATATCTTTCTATTGGGAATACATCCACGGCTCTTTAATAGCGTGTATTTCTATATTTTTCTTTCACTGCGGGTTGAATATTAACTTATAAATAGCAATTTGAGCTAAGCTTGGATCGCACTTACGATCGGTTGCCGATTGGATTTCGTTGAATCGCCGATTATTTGAGTCCACTCGGCGATGAATATTTGGGCAATCATATTAGGCATGAGTGTTCATATGACCTTATGACCAAACATTGCGAAAGGAATGATTCTATTTTCTAGAATGAAGAGAAAGTATTTTATGTCAAACAATAAAATAAAAATGGCAACCTTTTTGTATCATCACAAATAACTTTTGATGATTAATAATGTCCATTTTCCCACTTTTACATTATAGTACAGATCAGGCTAGCAGTATAACATAATATAATAATATATTAATTCGCCTGATGAGGCCCGGAGGGGGCAGAAACATTAACTAGTTTGTGTAGCGAATCCACATTCTACTATATATATATATATATATATATATATATATATATATATATATATACATTATCGTTATGTAGTGGAATATGTGTTTTCTGGTGCTTGATTCGCCTCTGGGGAACTTCAGAACCATGTAACCGTAGTCTTTATATATAAAAATATATATATATATAAATAGACGATAAACTGTATCTTCACAAATATAGTTATGCACATGAGAACACATACTTGTATATGTTACTGTCAGAAATCTCTTCCTTTATAAACAGATGGATATTAACAGACTGGTATAGATAGATGTGTCCCAAAGTATCAGAGAATCCCAAGAGAGTTTTTTTTAGGATCCTGTACTTACCACAAAACTGGCAGAAGGATATTTTCGGGTTGAGGTACGATTGAAAAAAACATTTCAAATGAGAAAAAGACAACAAAAAATGGTTAATATGCTAATATTTGTAACGTAAGTATGGGAGACTTTATGCATCAATTTCAATATTAATGTCAGATTTGGAGGAACATGACTGCCATTATTCTTTCTATGTTTTTATACAATTTTTGCCTCATTTTTTGATGTAAAACTATCTTTTAGATAATGAAAGTTGCAATAAAACATTGAATTAGAAAATTGCTTATCAACAGTTTCGTATCAAGATATATTATTTACTTCGTAGTTTTGTAATAAATTGATTGTGCTTTTCATCATCATCATCATCATCATCATCATCATCATCATCATCATCATCATCATCATCATCATCAGTTTTTAACGTCCGTCGTAGGACATAAACCTTACCCAGGATTCGCCACAATTCTCTATCATGGGCGTTGCAGAGTCAGTATTTTTAAAAATTGTCTAGTTCATCTCTCCATCTTGTATTTTGTCGGCCTCAGTTGCGTATGTGATCTCTGGGGATCCATAGTGTGAGTTGTGATGTCCATTGGTTGTCTTTCATTCTTGCAACATGGCCTGTCCATTGCCATTTAAATTTTCTAATAGATTCTATGATGTCTCTGAGTTCCGTTTTCTTCCTTATATACTGTAATGTCTTGTGATCTCTACATGTGAGTTTTAGTGTGCTATTTATTTACTCTCCCACCAAAATGTGACACAACGCCGGGGCTTCGCGTGGAGAAAATAGGGGCAACCCTTGAAAAATAGCCCAAGCCGACGCGAAGCAACCAAAGCAACTGCCGCCACGAAAGCGTCAGGCACGAACCCGACCTGTTTCGTTAAGTGGGATGGAACAGTGCTGCCCCAGGGCGCCGTATCCCCTGCAGCTGGGCTGAGTAGTAGAAAGGGAGCCCAAGGACGAATCCAAAGGCTCCCAATGTGTGCAGCAACGTGCAACCTCAGTATAACCTCATTGGCTGACGCATGCACCGGTGCACTCGGTATTTGACAGACACCCTCTCCGGTGCATTCGACAGGCAAGTGTCAGTACCGGCGCCTCGGTCTCTGCCGGGTGCCGGGGAACATATACTACACTTTGAGCCTTGCCGAAAAGGCCAAAAAAATGTAAGGTTGAGCATGCTATTTATTTACTCTCCCACTAGAACATGATGTGACACAAAGTCGGAGCTTAACGTGGGGAAAATAGGAGCAACCCTTGAAAAATAGCTCTAGCCGATGCAGCTTTGGTTTGCTAAGCAACCAAAGTAACCGTCGCCACGAAAGCATCAGGCACGAGCCCGACCTGTTCCATTAAGTGCAATGGAACAGTGCTACTGTAGTGTGGTCAAAGCTTAGATCAAGTCTCAATCATGTAGTTTAGACTATTAAAATAGATCAAAGTGAATAATGCAATAGACAAGCCTGACTGAAACAGGGTCAAACTCCACTCCTACTTTTATTCCAACTGCAAATGATTAATGCAACTTTTGTATTGTTTTTATAATTGATAAATTTGTAAAAATGTAGGACTTGTCAGTTTAGCTAAGTTAGTAAGAGAACCGCCTAGCAATCACTTGGTCATGATTTCAAATCACGGTAGGGAAATGATAATTTTATGAATAGGTTTGATTTAATGTTCAGGATTTACTCCCCCTGAATTTGTTACGGAGGAAAATACAACTCAAGCTTGGGCAGGGAGTTGATAAAAACGTAGAAAGGTAATGTGGTTAAAAATGGCTGAAGGAAATATTCCACGTTGTTGATAAATATCTCATTACTCCTTCATTAGGTCCCATTCACAGACACCTTATATAGACGTCAGAAATGTCCCTCAGTTTCTACCACGATTTTCTGCGTGATAAGATTGTCATATGTTAAGAAATATCAAACATAAAACCTGAAAATAAATCGAATTCCCATCGAATGTCATCACGATCAAGCAAAAATAAACGCACCAAGTGTACACAATCATTTTCTTAAATCTATGAGTGCAGACAAGCGCATCTTTACTGCATCTCTATCTACTAAAAGCCTTAGGACAAAGAAGAAGAAAAAATGTCCAGGTACCGACATCCACTGGAGTGAAGAAGAATTTCTTCTCCACTTCAGTGATCAAACCATGGAATGCTCTCATCAATCGATGCTTTCAAAAACAACTTGATGAAGGATGTCGGAAGTTCGACTATAAATTTTGTATTCGTTTAGTTTCATCCTGTCCGCCTGAATGGCAAGATTGTTCGATGGACCGCACGCATTTCATGACAGCGATCATCATCATCATCATCATCATCATCAGTCTTCCAACGTCCGTCGTTGGACATAGACCTTCCTCCGGATTTGCCACGCTTCTCTATGGGCGTCGTGGAGCCAGTATTTTCTGAATTTGTCAAGTTTGTCTCTCCATCTAATATTCTGCCAGCCTCCGTTGCGCATGTGATCTCGGGGGATCAATGTCGTGAGTCGCGATGTCTATCGATTGTCCGCCATTCTTGCAATACTGCCAGCCCATTGCCATTTGAGATTTTTAATGGATTCTATGATGTCCCTGACTCTTGTCTTTTCTCGAATGTACATTGCTGTCTTGTGGTATCTCCATGTGAGGCCCAGCATAATTCTTCCATGTTCACGTTCTTAATTGGCGGATCTGTCTCTTGATTAGGTTCCATGTTTCAGCCCCATTAGTGACTACTGGGAGGATGCATTGGTTATACACCCTCCTTTTTTAGGATTAATGGGATCTTCTTATTTTTGAAGGTTGAGTTTGTTCTGCCAAAGGCTTACCATCCTAGTGTGATTCTTCACTTGATTTCTTCTTCTTTTGAGGATCTCATGGAGATTCGTTACCCTAAGTAGACGTAGTGATCTACTTTCTCCAGTTATGTACCCTTGGTTTTGATCTTAGTGTGCATTTGTCATTAAAGCATATTTGAAGGTAGGTTGCAGGTAGGTAGGTATACATGACTGTGTTCCTTGCATGTCACTATGTAAAAGACCAAAGAATAGGATATGGTGGTAAATATGTTTTCTCCACAGTTACTTATCAGAAATAAAGCGCTCTGCTTTCATTGCTACTTCAGATGTCGATGATTTAAGAGTAACATTTAATACTTATCAATTTGCGACGATTTTTCGAACATATATTAAAGATTAAAGACTTTCTATTCCTAAAAGAGACTTTCTTCCAGTGAGAATTTACCAATTTCGATACGTCATTTTTTTTTGAGAAGGGTCATTAACATACACTGAAAAAGGTGTTACATAGTAAAACTTGAACGAACGTCTCTGATTTTTTACACGTAAATTCATTAGTTTATCTTAAAGTGATATTAATCACATATAATCATAAACTTACTTCTAACCAAACTAATAAAATTAGGTTGAATTCTCTTTTGAACAAAATATTTTTCAAGTGACCCCAAAGAAACAAC
Source organism: Thysanoteuthis rhombus (assembly GCA_963457665.1). NCBI lineage: Eukaryota > Metazoa > Mollusca > Cephalopoda > Oegopsida > Thysanoteuthidae > Thysanoteuthis > Thysanoteuthis major. The sequence goes on along the minus strand of OY735216.1, from coordinate 40,802,732 downwards.
CAACCTTTGTTTTCGTCATCTCGTCGTCAATGTCGGCACAAAATTTCGGCTGATATATTTTACTGAAATAGGATATTTACGAGCGTTGCAATTGACGTTTAACATTTTTGTTTGGTACCGTTTTTTTTTTGGCTTTGCACAGCTGGAGAAGGAGACCGATAGAAAAAGACCCTCTTTCTTCAAATGTATTACATTTTACACCCGGAGAAAATCGGTCAAAACGTTGTGTAAACATCGAAGATGTGGAAAAAAGATTGCCCGAACCAAAGTTGATACACTAACATTTTGAATGAAAACAAACCAAGACAAAAACAATTACAACAACAATTATGATTTACTTCATTGTATAAAGACACAACTCGGCAACGATACGTCTCAAATTGCCAATAACCACGAATAGGAATAGAATGACGTAAATTATTCCGATCAGACTCTGCACAGTTGGTTTCAATCGCTTCGTAATTGAGATGGGAAAATGGTACAACACGCCATATCGCAATAGCTGATTATCAATCCCTAAGTAGATGAACGGCAGATATTTTTGAGCGAAAGCCTCTGCACAAACCATTAAAGTGTGAAAGCACCAGAACTTAACAGAACATCAATATATGATAATCTAAAGCAAATATGAAAGTATAGAAAAATCGAATGGATTCAAATAAGACATTATTTTCAAGACTGCGTAGTATCTTGATAATCAAAGAAATTTTATGATGTTAGCGCATTATTGAACAAGTTTGTGAATAACGATAATCTATCACATATAAACAAGTCCACACTCTAGCCCGATGAACACATGCATATATCGTATTTATAAGCATCTTTGGAGACGCACGCATTAACATAATGACATTGTTTGTAAATAAAAAGCTATGTAAAACGAAAAATCTTCAAGGCTTACCGAAGATATGAACGAAAATTGTAAAAATGTAATACTTGTTTCATGATGAAGGAAAGAGAGTCCCTCCTATCGATCTCATCTTAAATTTACACTTGAAGAGGGTGGCAGAAATGAATCGGCCGAAACGTCGTGATTACATCAAAGATCCGTAGAGTTTAAATTATCCTCCCAAAAGTTGGTAAGTTAATGACGCTCTTGGCCTCTACTTAAATTTACACCTGAAGAGAGCCGTAGAGGTGACGTCATGACTACATCGAAGATAATTTGAGGAGATCTAATTGTCTGAAATAAAATCAGTGTTAATGACTCTTCTCAAACTTATAGACAGAACAAACTTGTTTAATTCAGTATAATAATGTCTGTATCTTTCCTCCCCTTTCTCTCTCTCTCTCTCCTTTTCTCTCCCTCACTGACTTTCTTATCGCTTTCTTTCTCTGTCAACATTAACATCATCATCATTTTGGTGTCCGTCACTGGACACCTACCCTCCACAAAATTTGCCAGATCTTTATATCATGGACGTTATGGAGCCAGTATTTTCTGAATTCATCTAGTTTGTCACGCCATCTTACTTTCTGTCGGCCGCAATTTCGCATATGATTTCTGGGGATCCGTGATGTCTAATGGTTGTCTGACATTCTTACAACATTTCCAGCCGTTTACCATTTGAATTTCCTAATGGTTTCAATGATATCTCTGATGCCTGCCTTTTGTCTGATATACTGTGTTGTCTTATGATCTCTCCATGTGAGGTTGAGCATGCTTCTCTTATGTGCCCATTGCATGGTTCTCAGTTTGAGGACCAATCTTCTGATTAGGTTCAATGTATTTGCTCTATAGGTGACTATCAGAAGGATGCATTGGTTGTTTATTCTCCTCTTTTTTAGTTGTATTTTCTTGTTACTGAAAGTTGACCTTGCTCTACCAAAAGCTTGCCAACCCAGTGTGATTCTTCGCTTGGTTTGCTCTTTTGAGCATTACACAAAGAGTAAATATCAACATAGATTTATTTACTTTTTAAATTGATCTGGCTGGCTAGCAATGTATCTATTACGCGCATAGGTCGCAGTAGGCAGACACTTTTGATATTTACTTCTTACAACGTCTAGCAAAAAAAACTTGTTTTTTTTTTTAAAAAATCCTCTCCGCTCAAATAGATCCCAAGTGGGGGTTCACTTTCTAATATAAGTTTATGCTAAATATGTCCCTTACATTGTGTTCGGCAGTGCTAACGTTCGTTTTTGGAGATTTCAGACTTTTTTCTTCGTCCTAGCATTGATTGAGCGCCATCCGTACTCCAACTAACAACCATTTTCTACGAAAGTTTCTCATCGCTGAGAAATGTCAATACAAAGTTAAAAATCTATTCACCCTTTATAGTTAATTCCAACAGATTGTAAAATGACAATTATTCTTTTATCGAACTATTTCTCATATACCTAGGGAACAATAATAATTGAACGTTTGATGAAACGTTAGTTGGCATGTCTGAATGGATTGCGAATTTCCCAATAGGATTCTTCTTACTTTCTAAAATTACTTGGCCTTCAATGTCCTCTGCCATTTGGCTTATCATTCTCTGTACAGTATTGTTGGATAGGGGATCGGTGGTTAATTCATCAGCAGACACTTGGTTGAATGGACAGGACTCAATATCTTTTCAGCATTTGATCGCCGAGAAAGAGGAATTCTTTTAATGTATAAATCGAACCTTATTAGTACGACCTAATCATAGCAACATAATGTAAGACAGGTCTAAGTCAGTGACCTACGATGTTTAGCTTATAATTACTTGGGTTTAGAATTTCTTGCAAATTTTTCCTCTCTCGCATATTTTAACTTATCGTTTCTCGAATAAAAAAAAAAAAATCCCAGGAGTCAAAGCAATCACTGACAGTCGAAGTTAAAAGAGCGTAATTTCGATGTAAAAAAAAAAAAAGGTTCATTAATCATAGAAACCATGAAATATTTTCAGGGGTACGCCCACCCGAGTTTGGGAATCCCTGTAATGAATAAAAACCTTAATATAAAAAATATATACATATTTTGATATTTTATTTATCTATTATATATTCAAAGCAAAAATTGCAATAATCATCTTCAGACAGAATGGAAGTTGGAGAGGAGTTTGATCCTGAAGCAACCAGTCTTGTTTTACTTACTCTCTTTTCATTTCCCTCTCTATTTGTAATGTGCAACAACTCACCCTGCAACTTCATCATCTATCACTCTCTTCCCAACGTACGTAACAATTTCTTGCTTTACCTCCCCCCCCACCATGCTCCCTTCATCTTCCCTTCACCCTGCTTGTTCCTTAACCGTCTCTAGTAGATACCGTTTCTCCTCGCCCTGTACTCTCTTCTCTATATCGATAATATCGTGTCTTGCATGGGAAATCAATGAATCGTAGAATAAAACAGGCCTCCCAAGCGCCGTTTGCCTGGGACATATGAACAGACAGGCGAAATCAAACCAGTTGGTTCGCTGGCTGGTTTGTTCGGAGCAGAAACAGACAGGAAAATCGAGCGTCTTTCTAGAAATAATCATGTACCGTTTAGAAATAGCAAGGCTTTTTTTCTCAAAGAGAAAGCCATCTTTTTTTCTCAAATATTTTTCACTGCAGCGGAAATATACATTGAGGTGGATGAAATTACTTTCTCGCATTTGACTGGTTATTAGTGGATTGATTCCGACTCAGTCTGTCTTGCTGATGTAAGTCAAGGGCAGTTAATGTAGAAATTTCAATTACACTTTTTTTCTTCTCCTTTTCTCTCACTTTCTTGTTACCGGCGTTTAAAGGATATGAATGAATGCGTCATCGCCTTGAACTGAACGGGTAGGCTTACTTCATTGACAAAGCTTTTATTCTGATTACAAGCCTGGTTCCTGCAGGGCCAGACTCTACTCCAACTTCTAATCCGACTGAGGATGATTATTGCAACTTTTGTATTGTATATACAAAAAATAAAGAATATATATATATATATATATATATATATATATATATATATATATATATATATATATATATATATATATATATATATATATATATATATATATATATATATAAGACTGAAATAAGCCCTTGATTATCTGTATGATAAAGAATTTTTCGTTGATATTTAAGACTCGTCTATTTAGCTTAGTCTATAAAACGACATCCGGGCAGTGATGGCCGAGAGTTCAAATGTCTGTAACGGATGTGATTTCACATATTGCTTTACACCGCTAATTTTGGTGAGGATAGTTCATGTTCTTCAGCAATTAAAAAAAATGATATGATGGTAAAGAGGAGTATAATTGTTTTTAAAAGATAATAATGATAATTTACACTTCTTCTAATGAAATAGATGATAAAATGATTGCTTTTATAAACGATTTCAGCATTTGCCAATTTCTTGCCATTCTTTAAATATCTTTTTGAGCCAAAAACGTCTGGCAACCCAGGTTTTAGACTAGACGAAAAATACTGCGTATCATGGTTGCAACATTTTTTTCTTACACTCTTACTCAGGGCGGGTGAGAGGGTTTCAGGCGCCTTCGGCGAGTCCTAATAATTGTGCCACGTTTTTATGCAACCGAGGCAAGACTTAAAATTTGCATACTCAGTCGCTTGATCTTCTCTTGAATATTCCCCCTGAAAGGTCAGTACTGCGCCCCACTGGGGTCTCCTCCCTAAGCGGCTGCCTAATTTGGCATAATAGGTAGCTCATACTGGAATTACATTGCAAACCCGACGTTGAGAAAATACCGTAAGTCTTGCTTTATCCTCTGTGTAAAACGGGGCAACCCTTATTTCAAAACAAATAGTGCTTGGATTAAAAGAGTGTCAGTGTACAGAGAGGAAACTTATTTAGGGTTTCGTAAATGCATATGTGTGTGCGACGACTACATGGTCGCTTTTCTGTCTACATTCAAGTTCTCCTGCAAATTATCTCAGTATCGGCGCCCTACCATCCAAAAGTATACGGACTCTTTATCTGTAGTCAACCAATATTAACTAGCGTGTGTTTTTCCAGATGCTGGTGCGTAACACACCAAGAGATAACTCTCATCCTTATTTCAAAACGTTCACGATACACACGCACGAAAAACTATTCTAATAGTTTATCTTGTAACGCGTCTCTTAGAAAAGTGATGCGACTGTTTAATAGTTATTCTGGTAGTGACTTAGGAACAAGTGTTTTGGATAATAACTATTTGACCCATTAGGACGATAGTCTGAATATGTTAAGTATATTGCAGACTCTAGCTATTTATGATTAGTTGGAATTTTCTGGTATGACGAGACGATATTTTTCTCTTCCTTTTAAAGAACCAAGATGAAAAAGAACGAATTAGAAATGCTGTAAAATTGAGATTTACGTACATTTTCCAATACACCCAATAAATCCGACCAGAAGGAAGCAGACAGTGAAATCTGACCACAACTTTTATTAACAGGGATCTTCGATGAAATGTTCTAGGTCGCCTTACTGTCGGGCTATGGTTAGTCAGCTAGTCTCATAGATCAGTATTATATTAGTGTTGGTTCTCACTGGGTCCCTCTCAGTTATGGCCTTTGCTCTACCAAGCTCAGCTTAAAAATATGGGCGCCTAATATAGTGCAATGGTTATCGAACGTTTTATAGACTTAGTTGCTAGCAAAGTGAGTTTGATTGCTTGTACATGCCTTACTACCGTGAAGCTAAGAGTTAGCTGAGATTTACCGACGCATTCTCTCAATGGTAACCTATGGTGTTGGAATATGAACCCTAACCGGATGATTGACCCTCAGAATGAGAACCATGCGACGTGTAAAAGAGAAGATCATCACACAGACGGATCAGAAAACAGCATAGTAAGGGAGTCAGAGATATCATAGAAATCCATTAAAACTCAAATGGCAATGGGCTGGTCATGTTGCAAAAAAGTCAGCCAACCGATTGACAGCATGACCCACAACGTGGTTCGCTAGAGATCTTGTTTGAAACTCTGGCCGACAAAGTAAGATAGTGTGACAAACGAGACAAATTCAGAAAATATTGCTTCCGCGAAGCCCATGATAGAGAGGTCTGGCGAAGCTTTGGGTAAGTTTATGTTCACCAACGGACGCTAAAAGGCTGCTACAGTTAAAAAAGACACCTTTCATGAGGTTGTCTCGCTCTTGATCAATGGTTAACAAACGAGTCTCACAAACGCCGGCTGCTTCAGCGAGTTCGATCATCACCGTACGCCGTACTGAGAGGTAAGCTCAGTTAGTTTTACAAGTAAGACTGCTGCAGGGTCGAACTCCACTCCTACTGAAGATGATTACTGGAACTTTTGAATAGTATATATATAATAAATATATTGGTAGATATATGACTTGGTCATGGTTTCAAACCACCGTAGAGGATTTTTTTTTATATTTCTGTTTGGTGTAACTTGATGTGATAGACAGTGAAGAGTTAACTCCCCTGTATTAGCCGAGGTTTGTTTTTGTTACTGGGAAAATAAAGTCAGCTACAACTTTGACAGAGTATTTTTATCATTTTCTGTGAAAAATTATTCATGGAACGGTATTTGCATTTTCTCTCGACAGATGTACCTATTTAGGCATCCCAACAGATTACATATCTCTGTGCTTCATGCAGGTTAACGTTTAATTTATCACAAAAGAAAATAAAATTTCATCATAAAAAACGGTGTAAAGTAACGTATCTGCTGGAAGAGAGCCAAATAAAACGCATCAACTTCTTTTATGATGAAAGTCTCGCAACTAACTGAATTTTGGTTTTCCTATCAAACTCTGATAAAATAGTTCAAGACTGTCAACAGAGGTTTCTTTAGCTTTTAAGTTGGTATTTATGTTTAGCGCGTAGAAACACCAATAGTGCTAGAGGGCTGAACATTTAAACATCTACAGTAATCTTGATTATATCTGGAAATAAACTTTTTTTTTCAAATCAAATTTGTAGTGAGGGTTCAATTTACAAAGTAATTGTATGCTAAATTAACTCCTTGGTTAGTGTCTGAAAGTGTTCATGCTTGTTTCTTTTTGAAAATTCGGACTCTTTAGTGATATCACAAAAGGTGGTAGAAGTAAATTATTCAGTGATCATCCATTCTTTCGCAATTTTTTAATTGATCATCCCCAACACAGCATGCTGCCAAAAGACGTTGGTCACATGACAGTTTCTATTGAGTGACAAACCAGACATGTATTCCTTATGTTTGATATAGTAGTTGGAATTAACATTTCTTTTCAAATTTAAAGTTTTGGATTCGTTTTCTTGGTCCTGAATAAAACTGGTAATTGGGACCCGATACACCGATTGAACGTAGCATATTGTAGTAATGTAGTTTAGTATTTATTGGCAAAAATACATAGAAGTCGTTAAATAATACTTTGTGGTTGTAAGTTCGGACTGATAGGTATTTTGAGGCTGGTTGTAATAGGAGTTACAGGTCAAATAGTCCAAATGCAAAAAAGGACCAATTTATGAAACGCGCAGTTTAAAAAATGTTCAATGAACAGAGGTCAAATGGAAAATGTCTGGCAAGCGTCGCCCCTAAAAGAACAAAGGATAAAACACAACATTCTTTCACAGACACTACAAGCGTGACTAATTGTTTCTTTTATACATCGGTCTTTTTATGTGTTAGCCTTTCTGTGTGGTTCCCTCGATATTTCTTCCTCAAAAGAAAAAAATGTATCAAGTAAGGTTGGACGTGGCTTAAAATCCTATTGGTGATCAGGAATAGGGGTGTCTTGCTGGTAATGGTCAGTTGAAGTACCGAGTCACCAAAACATTGTCAGTCAATGACCCGACGAATTCATGAGCCAAAATCTTTATAGCTACTGAATAAAATCGGGGAGGAGGCACTAGAAAAAGTTTTGACTAAGGACGAAGAGGATGCCGGACTCCTTCTCCTACCAGCTGACAAATGTCAACTTTGTTTATGGACATACCCTTTCTTTCATCCCTCGAGCTCCGTTACCCCAGTTCTGGTTATGTATATAAATGTATAGAAACTCAGAGCTGCCAGTAGAATCGTATAGAATTCTACCCGTCCTCGATATTTCTGTTTGCAACCTCATGAAGTTGTAGTTGTTTGAGAAGGTCTTCAGTTTTGTCAGGTTTCTTAGAGAACGAATGAAAATGTATCTATAGGCAGAAGCAGAGGGACACCACGACATATTGATTGGTATGTAGCATAATGAGGCTCGTTTAACCACAAATCAATATGTAATGAGGTAAAAAGTGAAACCCCACAGGGTCAAACGAAGGGGTTTACCAGTATAATCTAGTGAGCTCAGTAATAACCATCATTTTCCCGTCTCTTAGAGCCGAGATTAGATGCATGGGGCATGTGTTTCTTTATCTACACATAACTGTTAAAGTTGGGGAGCAGAAAAAACATTTTTTGGTTGGGCTCTGGGGGCGTTTAAACATTTTACTTTCATGAGAAGTGCAAATTAAAAAAGTTACGAGGACGCAGTCGGACCTAGCATTGCAACTGGGGGAAAGACATATCCAAACTTGAGAATATTAGGTCCATAAAGAATCGGAAATGTAATTTTGTTCAAATGCTGTTGTCCTAAAGTGGCTGAAAGTTGTTGATTCCTTCCAGTGTAACCTTCTTTTCCCTTTTTTGATGAGGACGAGCAAAACCTAAGACACAATGAACGACAGCGTGTCGCATTGCATCGAGAGGCTAGATTGGCTTAAGGATTCTGTAAACTTCAGAACCACAATTGTACCCCAACTCGCCCCCACTTGGGAGCGCAGGAATGGTTGGCGTAGACAGCTTTAATGAACGTTGTTCATATCGTCAGCGTACCAAAACAACCCTGACGTAAATCTACACAACTTCCATTGAGATCAGAAATTCACTTGATTGGAAAAGTTTAAAAAAAATAATTCTATGATGTTTGTTCAGTCTGTTCTCGTATCTTTTTTTTCCCTCTCCCAAACCTGAAAATAATCCCGGAGAAAACAACACCCTTAAGAAACATATTTTGCTTGCGTTCTGGATCAGAGCGATTCACCAGTTTGACAGGATTCTCAAGTAGATTCTACTGGCTTTTGATACTAAATCATACTAGGTTACTTGTGGGTAATTTTGGTTCAAATCACGCTTGTTTCGTTTGTACATTTCTTTTTGCTGTATGTATCTTTTTTACTCTTCAGTCGATCTTTTAGAGTTTATTTCGTCGACCATGGTGAATTTTCCTCCCAATTTTTATACTTCACCAATCTTTACTACTGATTGACTTTTGTTTTAATAATTGTGCGTCTCTTTACAGATCTAAAACCTGTCTCTCTAGTCTTATCCCTTAATATCTCCACAGTTATCTCCCGGGCAAGCGCTTTAGTCTAGTGCGAGTAGCTAGGCGTACTTGACGGCAAACGGCTCACCACCTATTTCCCACCACCGATTGCCCGCTACCACCACCCTCAGCCCTCTAAATAAATCTCCCCAACCATAGCCAGACATCACGTTTGTCCATCAAAGACTCATTAAATACCAGCATCTATAAAAGTGTAGCGTTTCCGAAGCGTGTTTGGACAAACATGATTTTGTAGTCCAAATAGTCTAAACAGTGGAACGTCAGTAAAGCTAAAACAAAAATTCTATCAATTCAGCTAACTTTCCGTTCATAAACTAACTGAAACCCCACTTCCCGATAACTGATATCTGTCAATGAAACTCCATTCAGTGACCACATCCATCAAAGTTGTAATGATCAAAGAGACCCCGCTAGCACCCTTCCCTTATTTCTTTTAGGATCCAAAATAGCCGTCATTATCACCATCATCCTCATTTCAACATAATCATCGGCCTTTTACCGTCCGTCGTTAGACGCAGATCTTCCCAAGTATTAATCAGTCGTCTCGATCGTGGGCGTCGCAGAGCCAATACTTTCTGAAATATCTTGTTCGTCATGTCATTTTACTTTTTGCCGGTCGCATTTTCAAATATGATATCTGCAGATCCATGTTTTGATTCGCAATGTCCAGCGATAGTGTGGAGTTCTTGCAACATGATCAGCCCATCACCATTTGAGTTTTTTTTCTGATTTCTATGACATCTCTGATCCCTGTTTGATTTCTAGAATACTGTGCTGTTTTGTGATCTTAAGCACGATTCTCTCCTTGTATAGTTCTCAGTTTGCAGTTCAATCTTCTGGCTCATTCGTTACATGTTTCTGCTCCATAGGTGACTATCTACAGGATGCATTGGTTTCAAATGCTAACTGAAACCTGTCAGTTGGAATTGATGAGGAGAGTCTCATTAAGATTATCAGGGACATCTGACACAACGACTCAGGATGCACTGTTTTTCGCATTGAAAGGTGCAATCTACCTGTCGTGCTGATATATCAAGGAAATATTCTGCAAGAGAGGAAATACTTTGAGAATGCCGCTCGCTGTATGTAGAATAAGCGGAAAGGGCGTTGGCCAGCTTATATTCATCGACCGCGGAAATGAAGCAAATCTATTCGAACAGCGCCATCAACACAGTGAGACGTAGAAATTATGAAGCCGACAGGACGCCTTTTCCGGGTACCTCAAGCCCTCTGCATTCATATTAGCCTGGATTTCTCTTTCCCATCCCACTGGCTTCCGAAACTGCTGCTTATCAATCGATCAGTTCATTGATGGGTTCAGGGCGTTTAAAATGGATTTGTTCTGCAAAGATTCTCAATGACGTAACCTCATCTTTCATTATCGTACTTAACCAGTGTTACCAATGAAGCTTAAATAATATAAATAAAAAAAAATATCATTCACCTCGGGGAAGGAAGAGCTTTGGTAATATCTCTTTTGTTAAGAATCTTTAATTTCTCTCTAATTGTAAGATCAGCGGGTTATAAATTATTGGAACCAATGCCCAATCTAATATTAGTTGTAGAAGTAATAATCGGCCTCAGTGCTGTGAAGCGAACATAAGGCCCAAACTACATTTATTATAAGCTAACGTGCAATGTTTCAAAACAGACGCACGGTGAAACCACCTCGGAATAAAGACCACAGAATATTCGATCGAACATTAATATATTTATTCAATTAAAAACGAGAAAAGACGCATGCATGTTTTTTTGTTTCATTTTCAAAGGCAAAAATGACAATATACATAATTTATGTATTTACTTCGGCTTTCCTTCGATGATTGCTCTTATTTCTTTTCAGTCGCATAGAAGATAACTTGAGATAGGGTTTTTTTCTCTCTATTTTTTAGCCATTTGATAACAACGAATGTTAACCCATTTTATCTGCTTTTCATAAAATAGAAATAAACAGAAATCAGCTTTAAGAATTGAAAAAAAAATATTTCAAAAGTAGCTACTCAACAATAGACAACCAATATACAATAAATCAACTAATCGAAATGTCATTATAACACAAACCACTTTGGACTTTGTAGATTATGAGAAAGCATATGACTCGGTAAAGCATACGACAATCTTCAATCCAATTCGAGAACAAGATTTTTTACGAGAATTACGTATTAGTCATTTAGAACTGGATGTCTTATGGATGCGAAATATGGAAACTCACAAAACGAAATGAAAACCAAATTGCATGAAGAACCGTGGGAAGAGGAATGTAGGGATATCTCTAAGGATGACGACATACGGCGCTAAGGGCTAAATAATTTCTACCCTTGGGACAGTGAACGCAGTTGGGAAAGACCAGATTGAAAGACATGGCAGAGATTAACACACTCTCAGTTGTCATGGGAGGAAATGGAAGAGGCCTTTATACAGCAGGTGACTCATTATGACTGAAGCTTCTGCTGCTGCTGCTAATGATGATAATGAAACAACATATTGTACATAGCATTACATCATATATCATGATTTTATTTAACTTGAAATTACATTTAGTCAGTGATTTTCGCCTTTAGAAACGGAAGAAAATGGGAGCGTCCATTTACCAAAAAATCTTGACGCAACATGTCGTCACTATGATGTGCTGTTCAGTCATTTTACTGCCTTGAAAGCGATATTTAATCCCCATATGCTTGAGTACTTATTTCCAGTGTCTTCGAAAAATATTCCAAGTTAGAAAGTCAATAAAACTTTTAGTTTAGCACTTATAGGGATATTTCAACCACGATAGTTTTGATTTCTTTGAGTAGGGTAGTTAAATAATTACCGAGAAGGATGTGTTTATAATGGGAGTCAATTAGTTTTTAGTAAGATAGTCAATCATACAAGAATGCTGGAAAACATTAACGGAGGTAAATGACTCGGAATAGAATTTAGCGTCCTACGGTTTTTAACAGAGTCTCTTGTGTGTAATACAAAATGCAAATGAAGGCGACTATCTTTCACTGAAGTGCGAACCAATTCTTCTTTCAGAAAGCTTTTTTCTTGATAAAGAGACTGTTTATACATATTTGATTTGGGTTGATGTATCAAGAGATTTCCTTCTCGTTCTTATCTATTGAGAGACGAAGGAATTGGAAAAAATGTTTAAGCAAAAGATGCTCTTGCAAATATTTTCTGATACATAAATCAGGTGTACAAGTCAGGTGGCAGAGCACGCAAATTCCCCCTGTATTCAGACAAAACTGCGTAAGTTTTCGGGCAATTTAAGCCGTTAACCAAAGAGCTCCCGGAAGATGATGTGAGTTGCCGAAGTTCTGAAACGTTTGTTGAGGACTTCGAGGGTAACTACGACGGGAAGAGAAGAAATTCTGTCTGCAGAGATCAGCATGGATCCGCTTCAAATTCCACGACTTCTTTTTTTAGCCTATAATCCGCCTTTCTACCAATTTTTATTGAAATCCATCGAGAACTTTTAGAGATATTGTGTGGATAGACATAAGCTTATACATAAATGTTCGAAAAAAAAACCCAGAAAAATTTTATCAATCTAAAAAGAATACCTGGATCCGCCACAAAATTTAAGCAATTCTCCAGCAGCCCATCGCTCACCTTTCCAGGAAATTCAATTGAAATTTACGAAGTACTTTCAGTGATATCTTGTGGACAGACAGACAGAAGAACGGATAAGACGTGACTGAATGCATACAACTCTCTAACTTCGTTAGCGGAAGTAATAAAAGTCAAAGATATGTTCTCTGTTCGATTTGCAATTTCTTTCAGCGTAAGATGAATAACGATACGACAATTTTTGTCAAATGTTTCCCTGCTCGTTGATTCCGCTCCAAAAGTCTAAGGCAACTCATTTGTTGCTGTGCAACAATTTAAAATCTAATTAAAACCTCGGTGCTTATCAACTTTTCTTTCTTTCTCAACAGAACATTTGATTGATTTGACGGAGAGGAGAAAAAGAGGGCAATCGAGTTGCTTATGAAAATTTGCGTTTCATCCGCTCTTATCGATTTGTGAGCAATTAAATCAATCAGAAAAATAAACTCTATTAAACTTACTGATATTCAGTAATTAATCCCTTTGATCTGGCTTTCTTCTTCTTCTTTTTCTTCTTCTTCTTCTTCTTCTTCTTCTTCTTCTTCTTCTTCTTCTTCTTATTATTATTATTATTATTATTATTATTATTATTATTATTATTATTATCTGAGATCTCGCACCAGTAGCCACTGGTGGTCTACTCTGGAGATTGAGTGTCATCAATCCTCATCAATACTCCAGGACTTCCCACAGTATTCTGGCTAACTCCGGTAAGGCTATCATCTGGATGGTCTAGTCCCAGTTCTTCTCTAGTTTCTCCATCCTTTTGGCTTGGTTCTTGGGGACTGTTCTGAGGGCTCCAATCACTATTGGTACTACAGTCACCCTCATGTTTCTCTTCTTCATGGCCAGGTCAAGATATTCATCTTACTTTTCATTCTCTTTCGGCTGCACCCTGTGTTCCGTGAGGGCAGCAAAATCTACTATTTGATATGTACTTTATAAAAACCCCCTCATTACCATAAGATCTGATCTTTTGGCCTCGATCAGGCGACCCGTTTTTATCTCAGTCCAAGATTATTATCATTATTGTTGTATTTCTTGCTGTTGTTATAACACTTCAATATTGATTAGAACGTCACTCGCTAGAATAGGGAGGTGGACCAGATTGAAATTATGTGGGCCAAAGACAATAAAGAAAAAATGATACAATGGTCAACAAAGCTTTTGAAAAATTATTTTCACGTGTTTTTTCATCATAGGTGTATAAGTGGTGGTGATGATCGATGAGCATTTTCAATATCAAGTCAGAGAGAATAGCTGTTCTTCCTTCTGTCATTCGCATAGTGTTCCATATCATCGTTGGTGATAACGACACGATTGCCATCGGAGACGAAACGTGGCTAATCTTAGGAAGAGATACGCTACGACAGGGAAATAGAATAACTGGACGATAACGTTGAACGTGAAATAATCAGTATTCATCCTCCCCGTAGACTTTTGTCAAACTCCAGTCCAAGTCTGGAGTTTCTCTGCTCTAAAAAGAACAACAACAACAATCCTCACCTAATTTATGAGAGTAATAATTGACTTTCTGCTACCACGATCTGAAGTCACGACGACCTGATTCGTAGGTAGGTTCCTTACCGATTGGAATAAATTGACGAGTCTTACATATCCACGAAATTTGTCTTACAGATAGGCAAGGGTTTATCTAGTTACAATAAATAAATCAATACATTTATTCGAATATATATATATATATATATATATATATATATATATATATATATATATATATATTATAATTTTCTATTTATTGCGTATACAATACGAAAGCCAGAACAGAAATAGGAATGGAGTTCGATCCTGCAGAAGTCTGGCTTGTATTTCTGCTTTTCAAACAATGCAGCATTTTTGAATGGTCACGAAGTCACGATTGCACAGGAAGCATTAGGCGAAAAACGTATTAAAAAAAAACTGAATTTTATTTATTTGATAGTCCTTAAACACTACGCTTGTTGATTGTTTAGTTTTTTTTTGCCATTGAAATATCTGGTTATTGATTACCTTTTTATTTTCAACTTTTATTCTTTTATGGCATATTCCCAGAAAATCAAAGAGTTTAAATTCCCAATGGTGTTGCACGGAAGGAATAAAATTTTGCTTTTCTCCATTAACAACTGTGACTTTTTCATAGAATATCTGTTGTCGAGTATAAGCTTTTATTTAATGAATTTTAGGTCAGAAGAGACCTCTTAATTTTTTCTGATCACATCTCAAGTGAAATAAGATATAAATTAATCTGAGCATTGCTATTAGATTTTTCAGGTTTAGCTTTTTAGTATAATATAATCTTGTACGATAAGTTCTTGTATTGTATTTTTGCTAGGATAAGTGTGTCAAGAACTATACTTTAACCAAGAAGTCATTACACTAGTTGAGCTCTAAAATTCTGTATTTGAAACGTCCATCTTATTTTGTCGATAACTTTAAGGATAGTCATTATATTAACATCCCAACATCTGTTCGGACAATCCAGTCTCTTCTTCCCACCTTTGAGTCTGGCTTATACAAATTCCAACACCATGTGGTTTTCTTTACTATGCGAAGCAGATGTTGGGCAACTCTCATGTTGATAGCTTTTGGAATCGCCTGAATACTTGGTTATCGGTATGTTTAAAACTCTTTATCTACTACAGCCAGTAATGGATTGTTTCGGTGGGTTATATTAATGGCTGTATTTTCCTTCTCTGTTAAACAGAGACATGAGACGCTATTCTTTGTTCAACAAAGACAAGAACCTAAAAACATGTACATGTTAGAATTATGGAATAAGTTATACTGCTTCCATTGCTGGAACAGAATAACTTATTTACAAGCATTGTGGTTAACGTTTAGATTTCCTCTTTGATACTGACATTTTTTTTTGCTATAATTGGTCCCCGATCTGGATAATCAGACCTTCTCTCATGATTAATTTCCGGTCCTTCCTAGCGTGTTTCAAGTGTTTCTTTTTAGTAGGAAAAGCTGTAGCGGTACTGAGAGTACTTACGTTGTCAATTATTCGCAAATCAAGTTTTAAATACATTGACTTAGGGTGTCCTGGCTCAACATGTTCCAGACTAAAGTGAGTTTAGCTGGAAAGAATAACTTCTTTAGTACTAGCTGGTGTTACACCAACACCTTCCATTCATAATCACTGTCCTTTGTACTGAGTGCTCTTTGCAACATGCTGTTCCAACAGACCTGGCATTCTCTTTCTCAACTCAATCAATTAATGCCATCAGTGATTTTTATGTCATAATCAGATCAGCTCGCTGGCGGCAGAACTGGGTAGTTGCAGACTAGCTAAACTAAGAAGGGTTTTTGCTGCCCGGTGACTCTTTGCAGTACTTGTTCAAGATTTTTATATCTCTTTAGCTTTGCAGACCAGATCAACGAAATGTACTCTAAGGGGGTTTGATGAATCCCAGCCTCTGATAAATTTTGCTGACCTTTTTCAACAGCCTCTAGAGTGTGTAAGACTGTCAACCCACCTTCAATATATTTTTCCGTTTGAGGTTGCCCAGTCCAAGTTGTTTAACCTTGCATTTCTAGGTGTAGAAAATCATTTGCAATTCGATAGCCAATGCTTGTATGTGGTCCACATCACTCTGTGGTTCATGCTGTGGATATCGTGTACATCCAGAAGGAATTAGTATAGTTTAGAATCACTGCAAATATTGATATGTAATTTATTGATTGCTCTTGGGTGTAACCGACGGATATCGAAAATAGAAGGGGCCCTAAAACTGAAACCTGTTGGTGCTCTCTGTTCACGATGATAATGACCCATCCACAGATACCCGTTGTGTCCATGACGCGGTAATACTCACAACTGATCTGGTACTTTGTCTTTGCAGCCTTTTGTAGACAATTTAGCCAAGAAATATTCATGGAGTCAGCGTCAAACGTTTTCGCGTATACAAGAAAAATTACGTCTATTGGCAGTATGTGGCTCAATGCTACTGAGGATAAAGAAGGTCGTTTGCGAGAAAGTGTTTCGGTACTTCCTCAGCTATGGTGCGTTCCAGGAATCTGACCCAAACTGACATCGGCTAACATCGGGTAGCAAGTACGTCAGTCAGTTTATAGAGAACTCGTGGGTGGACTTCGTCAGGACCTGGAGATTTGTCTATTCTTAATGCATGAATCTTCTTCACGGCCTTTTCCCGTGCGATCTCGATACCTGGAGATTCTTGGTGACGTAGAAATAACCTCCTGGTTAGATTTGGAAGTATTTCAAATTCAATATCCCCACCATCTCTTGTCTTCTTTTGAATATAACTCATTCACTTTCCATTGTTCTAAGGCTATTGACATTGTTTCTAAAGGACATTGTTCCGATTTCCCTAGCCAGTTCGTTTCCAAACACTCTCCTTCCCCTCCTGCACTCGTGTGTTGCCTCACTCCTTGCCTCAGTGTAAGACACATAGTCCTACTAATCTCCAGTATTTTTAAAAACCATAGCAATAAGTGTTACTGCACGGGGAGCTGATATCGGCGTACCCTTAATACCTGTCAACTAAAGGTTCTGCAATCAGAGGTCTGGAAAATTTGAATTTCTGTTTTTAAAACGATTAACGAGGATTAATGGCTCAGATTCATTTAACGAAAATCGTTATACAGTAACAATTACCCCCTTTAAAGGTAAGGGTTGCAGCATTACGGAGTGTAATTTCATAAAATTGAATGTATTGTCTCAAACTACTAATCATATACTGTATTTGTGTTGATATCGTTTCTTGAGAGCTTTTAACCAAATTCCTGAAATCCCCTTTTAAGAATACAAAAAGTGACCTTGATATCGGCAAAATTTAGAAGAGGTAATATCGGCATCCTATATATTCGTTAAAAAGCGATTTTAAGAATTTGAGTAAAAGCTCGCAAGAAAAAAATACCAACATAAATAAAGTATATGGTAGTAGTTTGATTTCAAATTCTGGAGTTACGCTTTGTAATACTGCGACAAAGAGGGGATATGTGTCAGTGTAGCGATCAGAGATGAGTGACCCAAACTCAGCACTCACTGTAAATAGTTGCTAACATAAACCTCACTATACTCCCATTAAATAAGACCACAGAATTTCTAGCTTGAATAAATTTATCCTATAAGATATTTTTTGGACACGTTCGACTATTCGTGCTCAGTGAATACTCAAGCAAGAAATAATCGACAAGATGCACAAGCCAGGTGTAACAAGTTCGAAAATTTCCCAGGTCACTCCGTGGGAGGTGAAGCAAGCCATCAAACAAAGAACGGAAATGCCCCCCAAATCAGATAACATCACCGTCAATCTACTAAAAAAAGCTGGAAAAGTCATCACTAGGAAACTTAACCAATATTTTCAAATTATACCGCGAACAAAGTCAATTCCCAGAGGACCGGAACATCATGATGTTGTTGTATAAAAAGGGAACCCGAAAGATCTGAACAACTACAGGCCAATAAGCCTACTAAACTGCACCCATGAACTTCTCACCAAACGAAAGACCAAAACGCAATATAAAAACTAATGACAAGGGGATACCAGCTCACTCAAATTCTTCACAGCCTGCCTCGAGATGATCTCCCTAGACTGGAAAAATAAAGGAATCAAAATAGACAGTGGGTACTCAAGTAACCTCAGATTTGCTGACGACATTGTCTTTTTCACTGAGAACCTCCATAATCTCCAGATAATGGTAGACGAACAGAGTGAAGCAAGCAAAAAATATGTCTCCACATGAACTTCTGTAAAACAAATGTCATGTACAATAAACATATTAAGGACAAAGACACAAAAACAGAATTAAAAAAAAATCAAAGCTGGATAAAGTAGACCACAACATCTACCTGGGACAACTGATCTCCATGAAATCAAGCGAAGAATCATACTAAGTTGGCAAGATTTCATGATAGTAAGCTCGATTTTCAAGTATAAGAAAATACCACTAGTCCTAAAAAGAAGGATGTTTAATGCATCCTCTCAATAATCACCTATGGAACTGAAACATGGAATCTAAACAGGAGATTGACCCCCAAGCTCACAACCATATAACGTGCACATGGGAGGATCATGCTCAACATCATATGGGGAGATAACAAGACAGCACAGTATATCAGAGAAAAAACAGGAGTCAAAGATATCATAGAGTCCATTAAAAAGTTTAAATGGCGACGGGCTGATTATGTAACAAGGATGACAGACAACCACTGGACACCACGACTCGCAACGTGGATCCCCAGAGCTTACATGCGAAACTGTGGCCGACAGAAAGTAAAATGACCTGACGAACTAGAAAGTGCTTGCTCCGTGATGCCCACGATAGAAAGGTTTGGCTAATATTGGCATTGAAGGTCCATGCCTAACAACAGACGCTAAAAGGCTGCTGATAATTAAATATTTCAACCCTTTAAAAGTTTTAATATTAGCCGCTTTTTAGATGAGTGATCTACATATCTGGATCACCACTATCACTTCAAAAGTGTTTACCCTTGATATTCATAGTTTAACCTATGAAAGTACGGGTTCGGTTGGACTTTTAAAATTCACATATTGGCTAACGGACAACGGTTGTTCGTGTTTGTTAACATGAATTTTGTATCCGTTAACAGCAAAACCTAGTTATTCCTTCTGAGTGAATGCCTTGGTAATAGTTTATCGCCGGTACAACTCAACAGAAATGCGTTTCTCTTTGTGGATGCCAATCTTACTTCTCTAGTGGAAAATTATGCCCAGATTAATTACTAATTGTAGATATATTTGGTGAATCTTATAACAAAATTGAAAATTATTTTTAACTGCACATGTAAAACACAGACAAAACACAGACAAGGAGAAGAAAAACATGAGGCAGGAACATTTTTAACTGCCAACAGCTGTTAAATTTATTTTAACGTAGGTAGATTAGTAGGTAGGTTAGTTTATTTAGATGATTTCTCATGAACTCTTGGGATAGTTTTAGAGGAAGATTTGCCGTACGTACCCAATTATGGTTAAAAAATATCTGACTAACTCATCATGCAGTGTTGAACAGAAAGCAAGTTTAAAAAGAATTTTGCACTTTGTGCTAAGTTTTAGCAATTCACCATGATGTTAGGTATGGTAGTAACATTTTCAAAACTCACCGCCAGCGAATTGGTTTCGACCTGTTGTGGCCTGTGCGGGCAATACGAAATGGCCGCCATCGAGAAAAAGAGAGTGAGTTCGCTCGCTCAACTCACATAGAGAATCAACGGTAGACACCTGCAGAACCATGGTGGTAGGAGAAGATGAGTGCCCGGTTTGGAGTGAAAAGAAAGGTGGTGTAGAAGTGCGGTACAGGGAGAAAGAGAGAAAGACAGGTACAGAGGTACGGAGAATCAATCGGAGACACATGCAGAGCTGAGATGGTGAGGGGAAGGGACTGACATCCTCCCCCGAAACCCCTCCAACCATCACCTTGTCTCTGCATGTCACCCGTTGACTCTCAATGTGGGTTGCACGTATGACTTCTGTCTGTCTATCACCCTCCACCCTTCCTACCACCACTGCTCTCACTCTCCTCACACCTGCAAATATACTATCCCTCTTCCTGATATCACACACGTCTTTGCGTGAATTTCCCATTGGCTCTCTATAAAAGTAGTGCAAGCAACCTTTAGCTCTGTCTCTCATTCTGTATCTCGCTGTTCCTCAGTACTCGCCAACCGAACCCGCCCTCTCCTCATCTTGACACCCCTATCACCACCATCTCCCGTTGATTCTCTATGACTCACGCCCGCAACCACTCTCTGTCTGTCTCTCCCCTTCTCTCACTATGCCTCACAGCTCCCACTACTGCACCACCTCCTTCAACAACCTCCACTTATCCTGCCAACACCCCTCCAACCACAACATCTCTGCATATATCTCTTTCGTTGATCCTCTATGTCAGTTGCACGTGTAACCTATCTGTATCTTTCCGCCTCTCTTCCATCCCCTTACCACCTTTGAACCCATTCTTCCGCTACCCCTTTCTCCGGACACCTTGTTCTACCAACATTATTCAACATTACGATTAGACTAAGCTTAAATAATGGAGTCTCCACAAGCAATAACAATGTGGCCTGATCCAGCCTATCATAGATATATAATATGTGATCATCATCAGTCTTTTAACGTCCGTCGTTGGACATAGACCTTTCCCTGGATTAGCCACACTTCTCTATCATGGGCGTCGCACAGCCAGTACTTTCTTAACCTGTCTAGCTCGTCTCTCCATCTAATATTCTACCAGCCTCGGTTGCGCATGTGATCTCGGGGGATCCATGTCGTGAGTCGTGATGTCTATCGGTTGTCTGCCATTCTTGCAACATAGCCAGCCCATTGCCATTTGAGCTTTTTAATGGATTCTATGATGTCCCTGACTCTTGTCTTTTCTCGTATATACTGAGCTGTCTTATGGTCTCTCCATGTGTGGCCCCGCATTATTCTTTCATGTGCACATTTCATGGTTCTCAATTTACGGGTCTGTTGTCGACCTCAAAGTATCTTCAACTATCTCATCACCAGAATGTATGTTTGTACAGAGTTTAATGAATTTCAAGCTATTGTAACATCAATGAAAAAAACCCTTAAAAGTTAGTTTCTGACTTTAAAATGAACAACGAAAGTAAAGATAAGTATTGAAATGGATTTCTCATTACAATAATATAATTAGAGGTATCTGGATCTTCCAGCAGTAGAGACATGAGATTGACGCTCTCCGTAGGTGGCCAAATTGGATTGCACACAAAGGCCACCAAAAAATCGATTTACTGCGACGATTTTTGAAAATTTTGTGTCCATATTTATTATTATGACATATTGGGGAAAAACATAGTACCAACTGCCCAATTGTCAATAAATATGATATATTCCCACTCTGCTCTGTCCTTAATTTGAATTTCCTCCGCTTATTTCTGCGAATTACTCGAGTGAGTGAATTGCACTAACCAGTTGAATGTTTTGGTCCGTGTGCTGATTAACCGATTACCACAGAGTCATAAAGTAATTATTCAATCTTTGGACATAGGAGGTAGCTTTGCATATTTTATGGACTCATTATCCCCCACGTTCTCTTCTCTTCGGTAGCTGTTATCAGACACTCTGTCTTATGCGAATATTTGACGTTATTTTTCATTCATGCATATTCCTCTTCTGACTACGTATTTTAATCATGTACAGCAATGAAGTACCGAACTTTTGTAGAAAGATGTAATTATCGTTAAGTAAGTGGTTTTAGCCCGTGCCCTCCAGTGGTCAATTAGTTTGTGTCGTTTTAGTTTCTAATTGCAATTTTTTCCTTCCCCCTTTATCTCTTCATTCAATATACAGCATCCCTCGCAATAGATTTCAATCTTTTAAAGCAATCTAGTTTTGCGCTTTAGGGAAAATAGAAGAAAACAAAAGTTATATTCATAATTATTGATCTCAACTAAATGCTTTTACAGTCATTTTGCCTTGCAACCTTTTTGGTGTCAACTGTTTGCGAGCCCCAATTTCGTGATTTGAAACAAACTGGTAACTCTTATACTTTTAAGAGCCAGTTAGCTTCTCATGCATTCCATTAACCTTAACCAAGCTATAAAAATAGATGAATCTTGGCTATCCATATTTGAAGAAATCTCTATGATACTGAAAATATCTCCTCGAAAACTGTTTGTTGCGAAACCTCAAATATTAAAGATTTCCATTCGGATAGTAGTTCTTACCTGACAAAATTTTTTATTTTGTTACTATAAATAACCAAAATAAGAACACCTTTTTGTCACTAAAGCTTCCATTTATTCTAACTATCTGCCCCTTTTCCTGATTCTCAATCCGATACAATGTAGATTGTGTGCCAAAACTATTAAAACATATTTCAGCCATTTTATGCGCTGAGTTGTGGTACAACAAAAAATTAAAACAATCATTTCCTGATCACGTGTTTGACAAAAACTTTTTGGTATGCAATCATTTCAATATACACAGTTGGTTGGAGCGAAATAAATACTGTTTTTTTTTGTTTTTTTTTTGAAAAGTGGCCATTTTAAAACTTGGTTCGTCGGTTGATGGTGGTAAGTGAAGTAGGCACACCTAAATTTTGAATTTCTGGAGAAATATTTGTATTTTGGGACGGAAAAATATATAAGTGTTGCTAAATATATGTCTACCCAGACAAGTAACTTGGACTTTTTTTGTCTTTCTGTCGAATTATGTAGAGCTAAAGCAACTCATTACGTTGTTATGAAACAACATTGCTCGCTAATGGTGTTGAAAATGTGTAATTCCCGAAAACACGTTATTGTTGTTATCCCTTTAAAACCTGCATGTATCCAACATAACTTTGTGATTACAATTATGCAACTTTTTCTTCCTAATGTTGAAAGTAAATGTAGAGAAATATAAGAAATATTGAGGTAGAAATGGTGTGCCATCAACCTGTCATCCCTAAGTAGGCTCCAGTAAGCCAGCGAGAGTGACCAATCAAAAGCTGTCATTGTATCTCTTCTGACCCAATCAGTCAACATTTTGAGTGACAAATCACCTGTCTGGCTTCGGAAGTTTCAAAAGTAAATTAATTAATCGCAACTCAGCAGGAATCACTATAAGATCGGCATCCCTGGGATTCGTGTAGGTTGTCCTCTCACTCCTTACTTTGCGCTGAAATTGAACATATATCCATCTGTTGGAAATGTTAACGCAGTAATCTTGTGAATATGTAGGGCAAGTGAGTACTATCTTTGTGCCGACTCTCCAATCTCCTACACGTTTACACATACATATTCTTTTCAGCTATAACAATAATAATGATGCCAACTAAAGCATTTTATGGTAAAAAACCAAGAGCACCATGTCAGAGACCCTATGTAAGATGAGCAACTCCATGGCGGATTTTGGCCAGGGTTTCTGCGATGGTTCTTATGATTGTGATATTGGATTTGAAGAGCCACTGCCGGATCTTTCAGCTAATGACTTGACCTTTTTGGAATAAGAGTCAAATGTTGATAGCTCCAATAATGACTCCGATCCCGAGTATGATGGACCTGGCCCTTCTAATGGCCCTCCTAATGGCCCTTCTAATGGCCCTTCTAATGGCTATTACTTCTTGTGATGCCCTTGGTTCAGCTCTAGCTTTCATTCATTCAATTCATTGGCGAAAAGAAACAATTATACTATTGATGCAAACCGGCACCTGATCTAGAGCTAATCCCTAATAAATATCCCAAATAAATGTTCGATGATAATCTGATTGAAATCATTGTAGAAAATACAAAACTATACTGTGTGCAGGAAACAGCGACACCAATAAAAGTGTCCAATGAAAATACTGAAAAAAATCTCGATACCTTGGTTAAGATGGCGACATAATTAAAATGCCAACTAATCAAAGGATTTGATCAAGAGAGTAATGTATATCTTTCGTTGCAGATGTAATGTCCTTGAAAAGGTTTGAGCAAATAAAGCAATATTTCCATCTTAATGATAAAATGAATCGATTGCCCAAAAGACACTCTGATTATGACAAGTTTTACAGAATATGCCCAGTCATTGAAAGTGTGTTGCAAAAATACAAAAGCGTCCCACAAAAGGAGGAGCATTCAATAATGAACAAATTTTGCCGATCAAATGCAGATATCTTTTAGAGCAATATATGTCCAATAAACCATATAAGTGGGGTGGGAGCCCGTTCCTTATGGCCTCTCTGGCAAAGTGTATGATTTCGAAGTCTATACGGGGAAAATGGGAAGTATTGAGATCTGGGACCCTCATAGGTGACAATGTCGTCTATAGGCTCAAACAAAGAAATGAAGTACAAAAATTTACATCGATAATTTTTTCTCCATTGAATTTGATGGTCAAGTTGAAGAAAGACAACAACTGGGTGGCTATTACTTCAATCGGCAAAAATAGATTAGTAGATTTAGCAAAGATTTTACTCGGTGAAAATGAAACTTGCTCTTGATGCTAAATCCGGTTTCTGCATAGAACGATGGCATAATGTCCAGATACTGATACAGTTGCTCGTAAATGGAGCAAGAAAGATAATAAATCTATTTACATTGACCACTCAGCAATCGTTGATATCTACACAATGCTCATATGGGGAGGGGGTCGTCGATCTTTGTGATGTGCTGCTCGAGGCATACTGAATTACTTTCACGTATATTCATCATTGCCTTGATGTATCTATTGTCATTGCTTGATTATTGTACCGGCGTCAAAGTTCCCTAAAACCCCGCAGAATTTAGCGCTTCATCACATTTTCTCTTTCCGCCAGCTGGTGCAGAAATCACTGGAGTGAAACGTTAATTAGAGTCAGTTAAGACTGGAAAGAAAGAAAATGAAGTCTTGCTTTTAATAGACGGGTTCAAATGTAGTTGAAGCAAAATCCCAATAGTAATCACTGTAACATTTTACAGATTTCAAATTGCACGTTTATAATACTTACACATTCAAATCACTTGAATATTTATTCCTATCCTTGATATTGCAAGATAATATGAAATATCTTATATAATGGGAATATTTCGTCGAAAATATATTTAAAAATAGAGAGCATGCTTTTTTATGAGATAATAAGAGAGGCTTGATAAAATACTGATGCCAATTAAATTTAGTTGTTTCTTTAATCTAAGAAGCTGATTAAAATTGATTCATATTCATTGAAGAGTAAACATTCTGATAACCAAGTTTTACAATTGTTCTTTTCAATCAAAATTGCCAGTCAAAAGGCTATTAGATTGCAACTAACACGAAGAAAATATTCCATATATATTCTGGAATACCAGAAATAAATTGAGGTATTTTCTTGCAATCGCTCAGGTGACCAATCATTATAGAAGTATTATTAACCAAAATTAAAAGATAAGTAGTGGCCATTGCACTCTTTCTTTGTTGTATTCAGCCTTCAGAATTTCAAATTATATTTTTTTTCAAAATTGTTTTTTTGATCATTAGTTTATTTAAGTAGATTTTTAGGGTTGTTTCAATTGTCTGGATTCTTACTTTTACGAATGAATACAAAATACTGTATATTCTTGAATATAAGACGAGTTTTTTTTTCATTTTATTAAAAATGTCCCCAAATTATCAATTCAAAAATGATCAATATTTTCTCCTATATGAATACTGTCTCATTAGACACGGTAAACATCAGCAAATGATTATGCCCCTTATTTTGACTCAATTCATTACTATTGTTTAGTACAAAATACTATGTAGGTAGCATAGGGTACTTACATATCAATTTAAAATCATTTTTCTGGTAGACTCGTCATCGCTAATGAGAATTTCATTTCTACGACCTGAAACAACGATTGATATGTCGAAGTTGAAAGAAATTCATGTTTCGGTGACAGCCGACCAAGCAACATGAAAGGTGTATTCATATCTGTCATGACGACGTTATGGAAAAATAACGGACTCGTACTATATTGGGGTTTTGATTTTCTGGAAATTTAAGCTCAGTTCCGATCTCATGCCATACTCACGGTCGACTTATATTCAAAAATATGAGGTAATATGATCACGAAGTAATTTCTCGCCAGTTCATTTCTTTTAGTAACAAGTACAATCAAAGAATTGATAGGTGTATGAATTGTGATTGTATGTGTCCCATTTACTGTAAACTTGTGAAGTCATAGAATATTAAGGCTTTCCATAAATGAACAAATAAATTCCACTGCAATTTTTCCGTATAACTTGAAATTAATATTGTCTCAAGCAAACGCATCCTCGTAGAAACTGAAATATAATTAAACAAACGCACAAATGAACAGTTGATTACTGGCGTAGTTTTATTCGAATATATATCGGCGTCAATTTTGCTATTCGTAAAGAAATCAAACACGATCACCTGGTTATTATATACTTAGAAAAATGAACGGAAAAAAGAAACGAATCGCACAGACTTTAATGATAAAGGAAGAAATAGAGAAAAGTATATGGATTCAGCATTGTAACATATTTGATGTTAGCCATGAATATATATATATATATATATATATATATATATATATATATATATATATATATATATATAAAATAGAGAAATATCAAAAATCGTCATTTCTCAACCGCAGAGGTCCCCAACCTTGTACCCGCAGGCACCATGGCACCTGTCAAACTTTAGCGCAAAACTGCATTAATGTTTTCTTTTATTTTTTTCAGCATTGATGCTTTTAGTTTTTTTCAAATATCATAATTATATATTTTAAGTGTTTGGGCACATGACTTTTCCTATGTGGTTTTCTCGAAAAATTATGATACAGCCAAATTTTAAGTCTGGATATGAATTTTTCTCGAAAAGTAATTGGTGTCCGCTAGTAGTGAAAAGTGCTCTTAGACACAAAAAGGTTGGGGACTCCTGCTCTAATGCGTACATTGTAAATTTCATTTTGGCAGAAAATTCTAAACAGGTATGACATTTCCTGGTTCATTTCTTTCTGTCACCCATCTAAGTCGAACTTTTCAGATAAACAATGAAGATAGCATTCAAAATGGCCACCGGATTACTGAGGATTTCAAATAACTTATCAGCGAAGAATGGATCACTGCAAATATTGTTTGCTGACTTTAAAAGTAATTTTTGATATTCTAAATGTTCAGTTAAACATTATGGAAACTTTCCATTATTATTACCATATTGCACTCTAATGTCAGCCGAATGTAAATTTAACAGAAATGCAATCCGTGACTAACTTATAAATAAGAGAAGAAAAAAAGTTCTTATGGCAAATTTTGAGTTCGATAAGTCCAGTCATTCTAGGTGTCCTTAGTATACCTTACTCTATTACAAGTATTGGTTGGTGCAAAAATTGCTATTTTTGTTATTTTAAGCTTTGATGCTTATTTTGGGAATAAACTACTATTCAACTATGTTCATGTATTATTCAATTGTAAATTGTGAATTTCGCTCCATTTATTTTAGCTGAACTTTTCACTATCTAATTCAGTTTATTTTAGACTGCCTAATCCAAGATTGAAAAATAGTAAATTCGAGCAATTTTTTGTATGAGTTGAAAATGAGACATAAATAAGTGAAAACTGCTCGCAATATCAACTAAGTATTTGACCAGGGGATCGTCATCGAACGCACAGCACAACATTGGTTCCCAAAATTTCGAAACGAAGACGAGGGCCTTGAAGATGTGAACGTTCTTCTGTGACTTACGACATCCAATTGAGGGCCATTAGTGAGGCTGACTCATGCAAAACAACTCGAAAGGTTGCAGAGGAATAAAACGGTGAACATTTAATAGTTGTTCGACATTTGTACCAAAAAAAGCTCAACAAGTTGCGAACGACCCTGAATGGAAAGCAAAAAAAAAAAAAACAAAAAAAAACCTCACGTGTCGCATGAATGACCCTACACAAATTGAATGAACTAAGCTACGAAACTCTGCAACATCAAGCTCACTCATAAAACCTCTCCGGTCGACTATCATTTTCTTACGCATTTAGACCATTCCTGCAGCAGCTCAAAATGCCCCCAGAGAATTCATTGGTACCAGGATCCTAGTATTCGATGCTCCTGGAATTAATGGACTTGTTCCTAGTTGGCAAAAATGTGTAGATTCTGAAGGTTTTTATTTCGATTAATAACTTTTATTCTAAGTTTTGATATTTTGCTTTAAAGTTGATGGTGAAACACTGCAATTATTCCTGTACCTATTTAACACTATGACGATTATATTTACACTAACACGCTAAAGATATCTATACATATAGAATGGCGAAGTATATACAACGATAGTCATTTTTTTACTAATGATTTCAAACAACTATTAGTATTTTATTTGATCAAACAGATTTATTGAACTTTTCTAAAAAAAATATCTTTGTTCATGTGGTGAACAGTTTATGGACAGAACTGCCACAGAATTACAACCATGTTAAGTAGATATATATTTTCCTTTACGTATTTAGCTATCTTATAGATAAAGAATTTCTGAGTAATAAACAAAAATATTTTTTATTGCAATGCTATTGTACTCGAGGTTTCGACAAATCTGCATTTTTTTAGAGCATAAGTTTCTTTGAAATACATGGCAAAGTCAATTTGGGATGAAAATAAGTAAAAATACAAACAAGATATGCTTGTAAATGATTTGATATTCACTCCAGTGTGGAAGAAATATATTTATGAAAAATTTTAAATAAATAATGACATATATATATATATATATATATATATATATATATATATATATATATATATATATATATTTGCTGAACAAGAAAATACTAATAGTTTGCCGAAGCAACAATTTAAATATTTTTTGAAGCTGTTTCAAAAACTGCCACAAATATTTCTTCTTTTTGGTAAAGTGTTTTTCTCTTTAGCTTGGTCTGGGATAGGGCTTCTTTTGGTTGCGCCAATGTATATTGCCCCAACATTTAACAACAGATATTCACAAAAAAACACTGGATATCCTAGAAGTTTATAACCAGAACACGAATTCGATGAAATCTCGAAAAAAAATATCGAAGAACACCAGTCTTTCTTAAATACTATTAGCAAATATTCAGTATAATAAGAGCGAGGATTATTTTGTTTCGGAAAAGAAACAGGCAAAACAGCATCACCAAGCAATGTCAGGAGATTTAAGTTCTAAACAATAACGATGCTCAAGAAAGAAGCGTATCTGTTCAAATTCACAAATCGTTTCGGAACTTACCGAAACGTCATCGTAAGAAATCTTTTAAATAAAGAATCATTTTCGAGCCATACGCATAATCACGATGATCAGAAACCATTTCTATTTTAAGGAAGAGTGCAATTAGGATAAAGGAAATGTCCAGAACTTGATAAATAACAATAGTTGCAATGTATAAAGATGCCCACAATAGTTCTCATAAGTATTGGATATTTTTGAAACAGATAATTATTGCTCCATCTCATAATTTCTTGATAAAACTTTTTTATACGTAAAATTACTGAGGGTTTTCAAAGTTTTGTGTCCTTGTTTTTTTCTTTCACTGTTGGCAATTAAATGGTCACTTCTTCCTTTTTTTTCTTTTTTTTTTCACTGAGGAACGGCGGCAGAATCTTTGGCATCCATCCCTAATATTGGCTGTTCGAAACGATTTGGGACGAATAAACCACACAACAATTGATTTAAAACATTTGCAAGAATTAATGGAGCATATTTGTTGGATATATTATATTTTTATGAGTAATATTTCAAGTTTGGATGAAATATTCAGATTTGCTTAAATGTGAATTGCCAGGTATTCAAACGACATGCATTTAGATGGTTTATCTAGCAACATATACGTCACTTTTAAATCATCAATGTAAAATTGCAACGAATGGTTTATGTAAAAAATGATGGCACATTCATAAATATGTATAAATCATGTATTCATAAAGTTTTATATGATTATGCATACACATATATGTGTGAATTAGATATATTATTGTTGTAATGACCTAACATATGCATAATTGGATACATATTCACATAATTACACACACGCAGACAGGGAAACAGAGACAGACAGACACACACACATACAAACACACATGCATATATATATATATATATATATATATATATATATATATATATATATATATATATATATATGTGTGTGTGTGTGTGTGTATGTATTTAGGTCAATTGCCATGAATCTATCTCTCTGTCGATATTCATATAATGCACATAAAACGTACACACGATTATAAGTTACTTTATATTTTACTTCACGACGATTGGTTTCGCAAAAATTTCTAGTCTTGAAATAAAATAATCTGATAGAACTCATAATCGTGTATTATTGTCATTATATATTATATATATATATATATATATATACATATTTATATATATATATATATGTGTGTGTGTGTGTGTGTGCAAGGATATGTATGTGTGTAAGAATATATGTGTATGTAAGAACGTATACATACATGTGAATGTTTGTAAGAATGTATACATGTGTGTGTGCGTGAGTATAAGAATGTATATATTTTTATATCTTCCTGTATAATTGTTTTTGTGACTTAGACGAACCTTTATCGATAGCCATATACATTAAATTGTTACATTATCCGTTTTATTGATTAACGTCCTCAACATGCCGTTCCGATCATATTGGTTGTTTCTGTTGGGCTCTTTAGGTATCATTAACCTGATTTCGCTCGAAGGTAAGTATGGCAGCCACAGCCGCACCTCCCTGCGCATTAGCCGTCTGTTCTTTCTCAACCGCTGCATTTTCCAGTATGACCTGCGTTGCACAAGTATGTGCCGAATGCATATCGTACTGTTCGCTGTGTTGAAATTCTGACCTCTGGTTAGTTCGCGGGTACATACTGTTTTCCACGACCAGAGCCTTGTTAGCCTCAAAGCGAGAGACGCACGTAAACGCCTTAACAAAGCTCTTTCTGAAATTATCACTCAAGAAATTATATAACAATGGATTCATCATGCTGTTTGCAAACGTCAATACGGTGCAGGCATTGAATAAGAGGACTTCCCATAATTCAAGGCGACGGCGTTCTCTTAAAATGAGAGTGACTTGGAAAACCCAGTAGGGCAGCCAGAACATCATATAGACGCCGACGACTGTAAGAACCAATCTTGTGACTCTCCGATGGGACTTTTTCTTCTCTTTCGATTTGTTGGCTGGGCCTACGGACCTAAGTCGTATGATTACCATGAGATAGAAAAAAGATATCAAGGACATCGGTATGGTATACGACAGGAAAAAACAGTACCAGACGAAAGCTTTATTGCCCGGTATTAGATGGTTTCTTGGCCAGGATATTGTACATGTCTCGCCCCTCCTTCCGGGGCTACGTACAGTTTTAGAATACAGGAACGTAGGCATCATGATCAATATGGAGACCACCCAAATCATAACGCAAAGAATGAAGGAGAGTTTTGGAGTACGGAGAGTAACTGACTGGACAGGGTGGCACACGGCCATGTAACGATCAGCGCTCATCACCGTAAGCGTGAATATACCAGTGAAATAGTTTATGGAGACAAGAATCATGTACAGTTTACACATACCGTAACCAAACGTCCAGTGTCCTATAATGGTCGTGATCATAAGAAATGGCATACTCAATAAAAACAGAACGTCTGCCACGGCTAGATTTACAATATACATATTGGTGACAGTCTTCATCTTGGAGAACATGGTCACAACGTAAATGACCAAACAATTGCCTACCAAACCCGTTACAAAAACGATTCCGTAGAAAATAACTAGGACGATTGGTAGAATACGAACTAGCAGGCCTCTGCTTCTTAGGTATTGTGAAGTGCCATTTGAAAAATTGCCAATGGTATCGCCTGTAAGATAATCGGTGGAATTGTCTAAGAACACATTCCATGGTGCCGGTGTCGTGCTCTTCAGATCTTCCAGAATGATTGACTTGTTAAGCATATATGTCATGACGCTTGAAGATTGACACTATTGAAAGAGAAAGCTTGATTTTTATCCACTATTTAGGTAACAGAAGCAAAACGGCTGCGTTATCTGTATGGATTACAACCATTGTTTTTAGATCATAATTTATGCTGGATTTTTCTCATTCTTCGCTTGAGTGTAAGTACCAATAGATGTATCTTCGAAAAATCGTAATATTTCATATCATATCCTTGCCACGGGTAAAATGGTAAGATGCTCTCCAAAGATTTGTTCGGAGCCTCAAGAGAGTTACAACAGCGACGAATTTGATTCTTTTCGTTGTCTTCGTCGACTTCAGCAAATTCTTATTTGTTCAAGTTGTACGTTCATTTATCTTGAGATCTGCAAAAAATAAATGATTAAGATATTAAGATATCATGAAACAACTATAACACAATAAGCGAAAAAACAATATGGATATAACGAAAATAGGACGACACTTATAAGTTGATATCCTATAGTTGAATTTTCTGTGTCTTAGAATTTCATTGCGCTATCAAACAAATGATTAGCATCCCAAGGGAAATTATGAACAACCGCCCCATATATGCTGCGTTGGGCGTGATGGATTAAAAAGTTTGAAAAAGTTGCGATCAATGAGTAGATTACTTCTGCCACCTTTATGTGCAATGATCACTAAAGAAGATCTGAATTTTCAAATAATAAGCGGGCACAAACTAGTCACCAATTTTGCATTGATTTACATTTCATAGTGAACATTTTCTCTACCCATTGAAGGGAATGTGAGAGCAGAATTTCAAGTTTCTACAATGAATGTGCAGATAGGTATAGATAGAGGTACATAGAAATGTCAGAACACATGAATAACCTAAATCCTGCAACAGTGATTAAACCGGTCTGTTGAGGTAGTGGTAATTAATGAGCCTTTATTAACTGGATTCCAAACACCATGCCAAATTTGATACAAGTATTTCAAGTAGAAGAGTGGGTAATATTTATATGTGAAGTATGGAAAATGGGAAAATTTCCAGATGGTGGTAAATATCTCCACGTTTTCAATCGCTGTTTAAGAATCTACATTCTAGTTGAAGTAACTTATGCATCAGTAGAACAACTTTTACACCAATGAAGTCATTAAACAGACAGAACGTGATTTGAAAAAAAGGTATAGGCATCTTAACTTATGCAGACTGTTTTTGAATGATCACTTGAAATCTTCAACGTCAGTATCAAACTACAATTGAGAGAACACAGGTCGTTCCATAATTCAGGAATACCGTGAATTGTGCCGTTTTGAGGAAGTACGGTTGGAGTATTGCTGTACAAATTATTGAGAATAAGTATAAGTCGACAAAAAAAAAATTAATTATAAGACCATGAACAGTGCTGTTCTGCATATCATGAAGCATTTTTGATTGGATTAACCGCACTGATCAAGGTATACGTGTACATTGCCGTCTGAATTCTAATCATCAATGCGATGAAAGAATATTACCCATGTCAAGACATTTCTACAAACGAATTTTTATCATTCGCATTCAGATTCAGCTGTGAAATATATCTATTTGTTTAAAGCATTCATGATCATTTTGGGAAAAAATCAAGCATAAGCTAATAAATTCGTTCACAAATGTTCCATGATATTCAAAACTGCATTATTCATGATCTTATAATTGAATCTTTTTATACTTATCTCATGCATATACTTATTTGCAATTATTCGTACATCAAGCAAAGAATCACGCGAGGATGGCAAGCCTTCGGCAGAGCAAGCTCAACCCTCAAAAACAAGTCGATCCCAATAATCCTAAAAAGAAGAGTATACTATGAATATACAACCAATGCCAATATTCACTTATGGAACTGAGACATGGAACCTAACCAAGAGACAGGCTCGCAAACTGAGAACCATGCAACATGCACATGAAAAAATCATGCTCAACTTCTCACGGAGAGATCACAAGACAGCACAGTATATAAGAAAATAGGAGTCAGAGACGTTATAGAATCTATTACAAAACTTAAATGGCAATGGACAGGCCATGTTGCAAGAATGACAGACAACCAATGGACATCATAACTCACAACATGGATCCCTAAGATCACATGCGAAACTGAGGCCGACAGAATAAAAGATTGAGAGATGAACTAGAAAAATTTAGAAATTGCCGCCCACGACTGAGAAGTGTGGCGAATCCTGACGAAGGTCAATATCCAACGACAGGCGTTAAAAGACTGATGATGATGATGACCTCAACCGTACTGCCTCAAAACGGCACACTTCACAGTATTTCTGAATCATGGAACGACCTGTGTTGTCTTGATTGTGGTTTGATACCGATGTTATAGACTTCAAACGATAAATTTACATGACATTTTCTCTAATCAAAATAAAAGTTTAACTTGAAATCAATCACTGATTTGATAAACCGTGTGTGTATGTGTGTGTGTGTGTGAATATATACGTATATGTTAGTTTTTTTTTGTATTTGTAGGGAATACATGGAGCTTTTTATTTTTTAAAAGGCTCATTAAAGGTAGATAAACAATAATTCAATAAAGCAGAGTTTATGATAATTAGTGATTTTATCATGAGTTTCAAACTGCAAATGGCCTATTGTTTCAACGCAATTACGTGTAATGAAATGTAAAGATTTTGAAAAAGAGACAAAAATCTATCACTTGATAATATGTTAAGACAA
The DNA here is from genome assembly GCA_963457665.1 of Thysanoteuthis rhombus. Taxonomy (NCBI): domain Eukaryota; kingdom Metazoa; phylum Mollusca; class Cephalopoda; order Oegopsida; family Thysanoteuthidae; genus Thysanoteuthis; species Thysanoteuthis major. The sequence goes on along the minus strand of OY735216.1, from coordinate 40,767,878 downwards.
TAGATAAGTTCTTGTGTGAAAGATATAATAAACTCATTACTTATATAGTATCAGAATTTGAAACGTAGCATCAAATTCCACCGAAGAATAAATATGGTCAGAATAAATTCTATTTATGACATCACTGGCGATTTCCACTGCAAAACATCTAAAATAGATTAAAAAATTATCTATATTCTGGAAAATCTTGATGTTAATAATAAAACCGTCAGAAAAAAACCTCAAAAGACCATAAAAGATTTTTTTGATGATAAAATGGCATTACCAGAAACGCACAAATAAAAAGAGGAACATAACCCTTTGCCATTTTTTAGGGCTACAGTTGTTCAACGGTTACTGAAGTAATATAAAAACAAGAGTCCACGTATATGCTTAGGCTATTGTGGTAGAAGGAAAAACTGGGCTAACCTCGTGGTACACGCCTACTCTTTTATTGAAATAAGTTATGGAAAGATTTCTACTTCAGCTGCATTTTATGACACTCAACTCGGAACACTGTCAATGGTTTGTGCTATTCGCTCGTAAATCACAGAGCAACGTAGAGTAAATTTACGAGTAAAATATCAGAATAAATAAATATATGTTAACAAGTCTGATTAGTCATTCAATGGAAACCGACATGTGACGCCTTTTGGCAGCATGCTGTGTTGGTGGCGATCAAAATCGGGAAGAGGGGTGATCAATGAATAAATTACTTTCCTCGCCTTGTGTTGGGCAGTGATAACTGAAATGCCTGAAAAAACAAAAAACAAACAACAACAACAACAACAACAACAACAACAACAACAAAACAAAAACAAACAGACAAAAGTGAACGCAAAATAAGGGAGGAATCTAAGATGAATTTACATTGTAAATTGACATCCCTCAATGAACCAGTTTTGGGGAGGAGGATTTAAAGAAAAACAAGAGCATTTTTTCTTCAGTAAATTTTGAAATTTTTGCCCTTAGCTCAATCGGTGTAACCTGTTCGGGCGATACGTACATACATAGATAACCAGCCAGCTTGGCTCACTTGAAAACTGGAGAAACCTATGTTGCCAATTTTGGTGACAGTATTAGTTGACAGTTCTTAGTAGACACTCACTCATTAATTAATCGGAGGGATGTTTCCTCTGCACAATGGACAGTATAAATCTTTAGATTTCAAGGAACCCCATCGATATGCTTACATAAATATGCCCAAGTGTGTTATTACTATTGCAAGATAATATTACAGGTTATTGTTTGTGTGTTTGGTCCTGGGTAGAGTGTCCTGCCATACTGGGCCAAGCTTTGCAAACACTGAATCACAATAGCCCCGATAACTGACCCAAACCAAACAACTTACAAGGTGACAGAGCGACCTTCTCTTTTCAGTCTGTTATTTTTGTGTCAACGTTACCAGATAAACCATTCGGTCAAGAACATTCCCAATTCACATGAGTGCACCACTAAATATCTTCTAAAATTGGTTTTTTTTTTATTTAAGGAAATTATTATTTTTGATTAAAAAAAGAAGCTTCTTTAATCTAATGTCTGCATTGCCAATCATCCCATCTTGGCCAGAACATTGCATATTCGCATGAGTACTACAATAGACATCTTCTAAGAAAGTCTTTTTAATTTTAGGTAATTGAAAAAAAAAATTAAAGTCTTTAGATGGACTATCTTAATCTTCTCTGGGCCCTACCGGACATTCCAAGTGACCACTGTTGGTTATTTGGGTGGTTTTGTAGACAGATAAAGTTTTAATGGCCTATCATGATCAGACTGCCAGTCTCCCGAGACCATGCCACAATAGGTTCATGATTAATAAAAATTTTCGAGAGAGAGAGAGAGAGAGAAAGTGGGAAAGTTCTTGTTTTGGGAAACATTCATTTGATTCCACTCTTTTGGTAGAGGGTACGGGCCCCTTTTCTTGATTGGTCAACCAGAGTGACTTGGGGTTGGGCTTAAGCCCAGCAAGAAAGGTAAAGTTAGTTGGTTGTTAGTAAGATTTAGTCAGCTAATTGGAGTGGTCTGTAGGACACGTAGCAGCCAGCCAAAGATACTTGTTAGCAAGTAATTGAACATAACGAGAATGGAGAGGATTGAGAAGCTTCGAAGGTCGAATAGATAGAGTGAATAGAGTTAGGAAGTACGTTCAACGTCTTTATAGGTTAAGAGATTACCCATTAAAAATCAACGTAACATAAATAAAATAACTCTTCGTTTATTCCCCCACGATGGCTGCAACCGAATAATCTACGAGTGCACTTTCACGTAAGAACCAACTCTCTCGATCACAAGAAAATAACGCCTACAGAGGAATTGTGCAACTGCAGACCAAATACCAAAGGTATGCACATTTCTGTCTTTCTCTCAAAAAATCATGAGAAACTTCCGGTTTGTTTTGTTTCCCAATGTTAATTCGCATCAATAACGGCCAAGCCTTGATATCTTCAGCAGATGTGTACAACAAAGTTCACCACTACACAACTTCATTACTCAATGAACTGCCCACTACTCCTGACTTCATAGGAGCTATTACCTAAAAAAAAACTTACCCAGTGACATAAGATGTCAGGTCACGAAAAGTAAGTAATGCAACTCGGGAGGAGGCAATAGAGAAGCCTTTGACAATTAATTACGTCAGGGTAAAAAACCATTTGTGGAGATGTTTTACCTAATAAGACACTCTCCTTGGGAACAATGACCAGATCTGCAAACTAAGAAGGAAAGACTTCAGAACAAAAAGCCTGAGGTTACAGAACAAGTATATGGGACACTGGGAAAGCTGTCGGTGAAAAGCCTGTCGAAAACCATGCCATAAACGACACGCCTACTGAGACAGTCAAAATGGAATGTGTCGTCTCGCACATTCTTATAGAGAAAAACAGAAAAAAAAACCCGAAAATATAATTAACATAAAGACTACAAGAAATGGTTCCAGTTGTTTGGTGGTGTTTGAGAGACGGGAATAGGATGATGCACGAAAGAAAAGTACGTCAAATCCCCAATCTAAAATTATATGCCCTCCTTCTGTTGCCGGAGACCAACTCGAAGTGAAAAAGCAACTTTTCAGGACCATGAAGAGAGCTGCAAACAGTCGCACATAATTGACACTTGACACTTCCCGGGGTATGTTGAAGGTGTGGAACATGCATTGAACTGACTGCGAAGCATTCCTAACTATAGTTGAGGTTGAGCATCCAAGTCCCCGCAAGCTTCACATCAGTATTAGTGTCGAGCCCCTACCACTATATACCACGAAATGAATTATGAGTTCCTCAACGGCATCAGCAGATTTATTACTTGTGGCCATATCATGACTGAAGTACATACTGTCTCTAACTGTCCGTCTACGTGCTCTCTCTTGAGCACACTGGGTTTGCTTGTGTAAGAGACATGCCAATCTTTCTGGATTGTAAGAATGACAGGCCTCGAAAAATCAATGTTAGCGGTACAGTCGGCATTGGATAGCCTTTACCGGGTAATTCTAACCCTAGAGCGAACCAGGAACGTTTGACTAACGAGCTCAACAAAGCTCAGTTGATTCAACTTAGGGTGTCCAACGAAGCAGTGAACATTGAAGCAGAAGTGTGCAAAAAATAATTACGTCGAGGTAGTAATGCTCACATTCGCCTCGTTAATACGCCGGACAGGCATGCATGTCAATCACAAGTATGACCAAGGAGGGATATCCGAAGAGAAGAAGGAAAAGGGAGAGGAAGACAACAATTAGCATGGTTCACCCGAAGGCCGGTGCCAATCTTCGTATCAATCCAGTATAATGCAGCTGAGAAAGTCGATGTTTAGCATTACTAATTGTGGTAGTAGTAGCCAGAAGAGGAGAGAGAAAAAGGAGGAAGAATATAAGCATGGTTCACCCGAAGGACTGGACCAAGTTTAATATCAATTCAATGTTTTACAGCTGAGAAAATAGATATTTAACATATTTGGGACCGACTGACTGACCAACCGAAAAGTATCATAGAAATGCGTAGATGCATCTAAAAATCCAAATAATGTAGACACCGGTTATTTTACCAGAGAGAGACTCATTGTCTTTACTTAGACACTATGCTTCAAGAATCTTACTGGTCTTTAGTTAAAAACAATGAAACTTCTATACATTTGGCCTTTTTTGTTCTTACTCTTCTCCAAAAACACCAATCAAAATGCAAAATTTTGTGTGAAACAAATCACAATAACATTTGTAGGGTACTCGTTCTAAAATGGTACGGAATTGTCCCAGAGGCTAGTCTGTAATCTTTATTTCGACCTATCATGAATTGCTTCAGGGTTCAGTACGTCGATGAGTGGCCTCTAGAGTAGAATGCATCTCACTGAAGACTCATTCTATCTGTTGGAAGATGAATAGATTTGTCAAGTAAGCGAAAGATCTTTACGTAAAAAATGAAACCCAGAATAAAAAAATGCGAACACACAAGACGAAAAAAGCTAAAACCAAAAAAAAAATGAAAAACAACATAAAAAAACAAAACAAACCCTCAAGAAAAAAACAAAAAACAACCCTAACCGAACAAAGGAAAGTCGAGAATTTACTTGAAGGAGGTGACTTGCTGAATGATGCATATTATTCCCCCAAAGTGAGATTGATGGGTGCTGATATGAGCGTGTAGACATGCTGTCTTATTTTGCAATTAAGATATAATGCTCTGTGCCTTTTCTCTAGTTTTTTTGCATTTCTGTCAAAAGATATCGCATAGCCAATTATCATATTTAGATAAAGTCCACCCACTATGATTATGCATTAACAACAATGCGTATATGTATTCTTATAATAATGATATTCAGTGGTGATTATATACATATATATATATATATATATATATATATATATATATATATATATATATATATAAATTGCGTTATATTATATAGAAGCATTTATTTGAAATGATCGCCTGTCGTTTCATAGTTAATGTATCACTTACCCTAGACAACGCAAATAGAATAACAAATTAAAGAAAATGGGGCTACTGCAGGAATTGACTGCAGTTAGTATTTATTTTTGTCTTTTTGGTATTATGATAACTACATTACCCTGTTTAACCAGTTAATGAACTAGAAAAATCGAATTCAGACCTTTTTATACAATAAATTGACCTTAAGAAAATGGTTCGCTAATAAATTCCGCCTTTTTTATTGTCTGAGTAGAGATAAAAGCCAGTATTCACTGATTTTTCGAGACTGGTACACTCTCCCAAATTAGAATCTGACCCCCAAATTATTCTCAACTTTCATATGAATAAGTAAATTCTTGTGCTACAATCAGTACCTACTAGATATAAATGGTTCTTTATCTCGGTCTGTTCGCATTATTATATAACCAAAAGGTCGCACATGCTTACTAGTGTACAGGCCAGTTGTTCTTAATAGTAGATCATTATGATCAATAATAACAGATATAAAATGGAAAGATTCTGGTGCTGATTTTGTGTGGACAGATCAAAAACATTCGGAAGAGAAGAGCCAACTCTATCAAGTCATGTCTAATTTTGCTACTTCCTCTTGGATTTTTTAAGGTCATTCTATATTCTTATTGTTTATAAATACCATTGAAAATGTCTGGGAATATTTCGTTCCCGATGGCGTGCAAAATTTGCATTAGAGTTAAAAGCCAATATGGCTGTCTATTCTACTGAATACATCTACGGCAGATATTATCAGCGTGTACGTATTCTCTCCCTTTTGTACTCTCCTGATCCTCTTAAGCTTTTTGTTCCATATATACTGACAGTGTTGCCAAATTAACCCGTTCGGCCTGTTTTTGACCATTTTCAGCATTTTTTTCAGCAGTTTGGGATTATTTGAAAAAGAAGGTAGGTTTCAGCGCGGATATATTTTTAAATTGTACGTGTACGTATCTATGTGTGCATGTGTGCGTGCGCTTATCCATCTATTTTGTATGCATTTGTTCCTTCGATAAATGATGTAGTCATCAGTAATTTCAATTTGCCTCCACATACACACATACACATATACATAAATACACACACACACACACACACACACACACACACATATATATATATATATATATATATATATATATATATATGATACCTCCAGAAATATGTTTAACACACCAATTAATTAATTTATGGATTTAATAATTAGGTTTCAATACACGTTTACTTCCGAGTCTGTCTCACTTCTTATGGTCCACATTATATATACATATATATATATATATATATATATATATATATATATATGTGTGTGTGTGTGTGTGTGAAGAGACTTGGCTTATGAAAGTCGAACTACAGCGCTTATGTTTCGGTCCTTCCAAACAATAACCAGTCTGGTATATAATGTAGTCACACATACACACACGCACAAACACACACACACAAACACACACACACACACATAGATGTGTACATAGGATATGTCTGTGCATGCAATGTATTGCAATTTGCTGATAAGACTGCGCTTATGTGAATTGACCTAAAACGCTCATGTTTCAGTTTTCCTTAACAATTAACCTGATCTATCATAAAATGAAAGGATTGCCAGATATTTAAGTTTAGAAGTGACTGCTGCAGGTCAGAGCATCCAGCTGAATCTCTATAAAAATAGGTCTAGTTAGTCACTCACGTAACCGATGTCTTGTGATGTGTTGGGGATGATCAATGAAAATTGGTAAAAGAGGTGATCAACGAATAAGTGACTTCTGCTGTTTGTTGGGTTTCTGTTTGAATTTTTTATTCAGATTTTTCAGTGATCAGCGCCTAAAAAAGGCACGAAGAGTAATTTGATAATTGATCACCCTTTTTCCAATCTTGATATTGAAGTTTGAAAGTGACTTTTACAAGACATTGTTTCAAGCTAAATTTTCATTATCATCATCGTCAGCCTTTTAGCGTTGTCGTTGAAGATAGAGCATTCCCAAAATTCGCCAGACCTCTATTTCATGGGCGTGGCAGAGCCAATACTCTCTGATTTTGATTTTAGTACACCATCTTATTTCCTGCCGGTCACATTTTGGCATAAAATCTCTAGAGATCCATGTTGTGATTGGCAATGTCCAGCCAGCAGTTGTCTGACATTCTTGCAACCCAACCAGCCAATTGCCACTTGAGATTTCTAATGGCTTCCATGATATCTCTGACATCTGTTTTTCCTTCTGAGCTTCTTGTGATCTCTCTGTGTGATATTGAGCATGATTCTTTGCTGTGCACGTTGCATTGTTCTCAGTTTCATGGTGGATCTTTTGGTAAGATTCCATGTCTCTGCTCCATCGATTAGTATCGGAACGATGCATTGGCTGTATACACTTCTTTTGAGGAGTGATGCATGTATGATATTGAATACAAAACTGGCTTGAAATATAAAGAGGTTTTCAAGCATATTTTTCATTAAAATTCTTTTTTTAATTGACAAGTCTGTAGCTTCGTTCGTCAAAATATTACTACTTGGTCATCAAGTAACTGCTCTAAACATTGGAGATTACATTACTTACCTCTGCCAACGGAATTGGAGAGGTATATGTATTCGGTCATCTCTTCCCGTCTTTTTGTATGTTTGTCCGTTTTTCTGATCACACGATATCTCCAGATGTTCTCAATGAACTTCATTGATCCTTTTTCTGTACGGTGGACAATAGGCAATGGAATAAGTGATACATCTTTAGGTGGATTAATGCACAATTACCTCCCCTGACAATTGCTTTGGCAGAGGTATGCGCTCTCTGAGTGCTTTTCTATTTTATCACAAATTCCACCGAGAAGCACCGAGATTGAAACTTCGCTGTGCTCGAAATAGAACTTAATGTTAAGTGATTGATTTCAGCAAAGATCAAACTTACTCTCATACAAGCAATCACAGCATCTCGCAATCTAATTTTACCAGTAAGTGAAAGCAAGTGTTCTGGATAGAAATGTGGAGTTCGCTTTGAAAAAAATCTGACGAGAGCCAACATTGTTAGGGGTGAGACATACACCATTTGAAAAGCGATCGTTATGAAAGCATTTCAGCTTGATGAAGAAACCATTTATCATTTTAGAAGTAATTAACCTACATCTTTATTGATCAGGTTCTTTCAATAGAAATTCGCTTGATGCGTGAATACACCTGAACCAATTGGCTATAAAAAGACCAAATCGTGTTAGATAAGCCATCTCGCTCATTCCTTTCCTTGTGTTGAACGATTCCTAATCTTTTTTTGAAAGCTATTCGATAATACCCTTTTTTTTATTTTGCGAGCCAGAATATGAAGGAAATAAGACAGATTGTTTTTCGAAATTCACAAATTGGCACATCTGAATCAGACATAAATTAAGCCTTATCAAAATTATATCAAAAATGTTTCCTTGGCGTAATTTTATAAGAACCACAACGATAATGCCTGTGTTCTGTTTCGAATGACCTACGTTCTGTCTCTGTAGACAATCGTTGGATTCCCCCTCTTAGCCTCGCTAATGCAATCCAGAGGTAAGCAAGAGACGAAACGTCTGGTATCCGCTGTGCTGCACGAGCTGTCGGAGGGCTTCAGATTGATCGCCAAACCGCCTCCAGGGCCCCCATTCCTTTGTTGTACTGGTCAAGGATGTCAGACAACTGCCGGAAATCATGATTCACAACCCCAGAGATCACATGCGAAACTGTGGTCGGCAAAAAATAAGATTGCATGACAAACTATACAACTTCAGAAAAGTAGGGGCTCCACGACGCCAACGATAGAGAGGTCTGACGAATCTTGGAGAAGATATATATCCAACGACGGACGCTAAAAGCTGATGATGATAATGATGATATATACGAATAATTCCATTACAAATTTAGATAATCTGGGGTAGAAAATCAATTAACAAGTTGGTAAGAGAGCCACCTACCGATCATTTGGTAGGAATGGTGACTTTACATATAGGTTTGGTTTTACACGCCTTGATAGACACACAGTGAAGAGTTGGTTGGTTAGGATTGTTGTTCTTGTTCTTGTTGCGAGTGAGAACAATGTCTACTCCAACTTGGAATGGTGTTTGACGAAAGCGAATTCCCAAACACTCACACACTTATGCACATACAAACATATATATATATATATATATATATATATATATATATATATATATATATGTGTGTGTGTGTGTGTGTATGTGTGTGTGTATATATACTCTATGTGATCAAATTTTATCAAATTAGCAATCACGATACTTTATTATGCATCGACGATCTGTGAAATTACTCTAAAGTTTCGATGAAGATGATTGAGGTTCGACATGACAGCTTCAATGATAATGATTTAATTTAAATCTCTTATCGTGTCGCTGAGAGATCACGTTTGCTCACACATGAATAAGCACGTACGTAAGGTCACACACGCACACACACATCTATTGATTAAGACGAAGGCAGATAGATAAATTGTAGTATGTATCCGTTAAAATGAATATATACATATATTTACATCCCACCACGTACAGACACAGACACAGACACACACATATATATATATATATATATATATATATATATATATATATATATATATCACTGTGTCATCCACAGAGAGCTGTTTCCGTGTATTACATCTCTTCAGCGTGGCTGTAGACTTTCCATTACCCCATGCAGTACCGCGAGGCAGTATTGAAACCTTCACTTCAGACCCGGAACTGGACAGTCAGTAAGGCTGAATTTAAGCAATATATGAATTTACACAGAAATTCTTCATCCATCAGAGTGCTCTATTCACACACGCACACACACACACACATATATATATATATATATATATATATATATATATATATATATATAATGAGTGTGCAGATACAAAATGATGAAAATTGAAATCACAATTTTGATAAAGCCAAAAGGCGAAACATGTGAGTATAATGAATTCAACTTTAATGCAATTATCGATTCCTATCATTAACATGATACACTCATGTGGGATAACAGGATACAGGACACCAATGACGTCATGCAACGATCTCATACCAGGAGGCACGTTGCAAGCTTTTTATGAAAACGAAGAAGACAATTCACTTTGAAAATCAGCATATCACAGTAATCACCGAAACGCTTCCCAGTGATAGACGTTTCCAATATTGTTATGAAATTATTTACTTATTTTTTATTCATATGTATAGTCTGTCTATGATATATACATATATGATTATGAATTGCATTATATCATTTAGAAACTTATTTGAAATGATCATCCGTCATTACACAGTGAACGTATCACTCACCCTAGATACTGTAGATAGAATAAACAATTACAAAATGGGGCTGCATACCTGCTACCCATAGGGGAGCCGCTTCAACGTAGTGATGTGGTTACCATTGAGCAAAATTACCACCAGTAATGCAAAGGCCTGGATTCCTGTTTTCATAAAAGTTTCTATATAATATAATGCAATTCATAATCTTTCTATTGAGTCATTATATTTACACTTCTCAATGCATAACTGTTACGTTGAAAGAGACGAATAGACTAAGGACACACGAGATGAGAATTTTGTGTAAAAACATGTATCGGCCCTTTGCATAACCGACAGCTGTTAAGCTCAATGGTAAGAGCATCAGTACCTTGTAGCGGCTACCCAATGGTAGGCAGGTTCGATTCCTGCTGCAACCCCAATTTTCTTAAATTGTTTATTCTATTTACATTGTCTAGGGCGAGTGATACATTAACTGTTTCATGATGGGAGATCATTTCAAAAAATTTCCATATAATATAACGCAATTTATAATCATTCTGTCAGATCATTCTATTTCCAGTTTTAAAATATATTATAAATAAACTATTATCAAAAAGACAAGCAAACGCAATAGATGAAAATCAAACAGGTTAACGGGCGAATTCAAGGAGTGATACTCAACAACAGATCACCTGAATACATTAAATCAGCTAATCGAAAAGAAAGCAGAATGTGACAAACTAGTTTCGGTTCTAATTGTTTATGAAAAATCTTTTAGAGAAAAGTATAACCACCATTGAAAAAACATCATATACTTTGACTTCATAAAGAAGCTTGGGAAAGGAATGAGTCGAGAGGATACAAGTTCACCTGAATAGTACCTTTTTGTGGGAAACTGAAAAGTGCATTGTCAATAGGCTCGAAACGTGAATCGTACGACGAATGTGCATGAAGAGCATTGCCGTTCCAATATGAAACTTGGAAACTCACCACAAAATCACTTGAAAACAAACTCAGGGGCCAGAGAGAGAGAGAGAGAGAGAGAGAGAGAGAGAGAGAGAGAGAGAGAGAGAGAGAGAGAGAGAGAGAGAGATCAAAGCAAAGCAAGGGATATCATGCAAGTGATTAGGCAACAAAAAAGAGATGGGCTGGGCGCTTAGCAAGAAGGAACATGGTGCAACCTGTTCATCGATTCGTGTTCGAGTGAAAACAAATACTATAGCAGAGGACCAGATAAAAGATGGAAAAAAGGTATGCCGATAAGATATGGGAGAGTTTAGCGCAATCATGGTCGGCATGGAAGGAGCTGAGAAAAGCTTACATCCAGTATTATATATATATATATATATATATATATATATATATATATATGGGAGGTCAGGGCTTGTTGGTATTGGGGCAGGTGGAATCACTTGCTTTGTCTTCACTACTTGATATACCACTGCTAACCTCATTTGAGGAGAACAATTCCGACATTTTTACTCAAAGTTTAAGTCATATATATTGTAAGCATGAAAAGTTCCCATGATAAAACGTTTTTTTACCTTGTCAAGTAACCTTTTCCGTTTGACAAATGTAGACTCAGTTTATACTGCAACACGGGAAAAGGCCGTTCGTAGCTGCTTGTCCAGCAATACCATTCAAGCGACACCGTTTAAGCGATATTTCTTCTCCAGCACAGCTCCTCCAGCACAGTCTTTCCATGGAGGGGGTAGCATTCTGTGATATGTATCTTCAGAACTAATCTCTGTTTACTATCAGAAAAAAAATAAATCAATATCTCTCTTTTAATGTTTCTTCTCGACACCATGTTTAGAGATGAGATATTTTTAAAGGTAGATTTTGCTTGGATGATCCCTTTTTTACTTCATTTTTTCCTTATTTTACAAAAAGATATCCGTTTTGATTGCACTTCAAGATGTTGTTAAGTAAGGAAAATTGAAATGATAATAATGCTGTCTATTGAATAATTTGAATGACCAGTACGGTAAACAAGAAAAAGAAAAATCCGACTTGGTATTAATAATTTTTGTTTCTGCAATAAAACTATTTTGTTCCAATAGAGATTTCAAATTGATCTCTGCTAAAATAAATTCTCAATGCATAAAAAATAAAACGAAAAGTATAGTCCGAATTGCAACATAATTCATTGTAAAATGGTAAAGTTATATATATATATATATATATATTTCACATCATATATCATATATATATATATATATATATATATATATATATATATATATATATATATATATATATATATATATATTGTGTGAACACTGTATTTTCAATTTTTTTCCTTTCTTTCTTTCGAAAGTGCTGGCTCCACGATGCCGATGATAGAGAGGTCTGGTGAATTTCGGAGAAAGTCTGAGTCCATCAACGAACGGTAAAAGGATGCTGCTGATGATAAAGATGATGATGATGATGATTTTTTTCTCGAGAATTGGTTTTGAAAAATGACGTAGAAAAGAAAAAAAGATACATCTTTCTTTGCCCTCTCTCTATATCGGATCTTTAAAAAATTCTAAAAGTTTTTTTTCTATCTCTGCCGAAGTTTTTTTTCTCTTTTATCACCCTCTTTTTTATTGAGATAGAGTCTTTCTTTATTTGTTACTCTCTTGGTCTGTTTCTCCTTTACCATTATCTCTTCGGGTCACCTAATCCTTACACACGCCATTAACCTACTTAAATCTGGTCTTAACATGAAATGTTCTCGTTCTTACATCGCAGTTAAAAAGCAATAAAGACAAGTCTAAAATTATCTTTAAAAGTTCAAAACCAGATGTTTATGTTTGTTTATTGTTTGATGTTTTGGTTGCTGTAGTAATTAGTTGCAGTGAACACTAAAACTTTTTTCCTTCTGTTTACGTGAGTCGACAGCTTGAATTAAGTTGTAATAAAAAAAAAGAAACAATTTAAAAATTAAGACGAAGGTAAGCAAAATTCAGAAATAAATAACAACGTCTGATCTTCGTGTTATTTTCTAACTAACACCAGGTTTAACATTATTTTGGCTGAATTGGATAGTTTTATTGCTTTTTTTTAGCGAGGCGAGCTACCTTTTTCCTCTACGATTTGTTTTCGTAAACATGCAGGTAAAAAGGAAATCAGACATATTGATAAAAACAAATGTATCGATGAACAATTCATGAAAAATACAAAAAAATGTTTCCATTAAACCTCTGTGGAGTTTGACAAAACTGAGATGCATAAAAGAGATTGAAAGTATATAAGTGTTATATATAAAGATTTTACAAGTAATCTTTCAAAGGCAATATGCAGAAAAATGAAACAGAGAAGAAAGTCTTGATACAAAAATAAGCCTTGCAAAATCCACATTTAGTTCTATCCCGACTAAAGATGATTACAGTAACCATTGAAATGTATAATAATAAATAAAATTAATAAACTTATAACATCTGTCAGTTTAGGTTATTCGATTAGAGAGTCGCCTACCAATCACTTGGCTGTGGTTTCAAATCACGGTAGGGGGATTTCAATTTTATTGGTTTAAGGCGATGAGAAAGTTAAACAGTGAAGACTTCACTCCCCTGAATCAGGTAAGGATTGTCCCCGTTCTTCTTGTTACAGGGGAAAACAGAAGCAGTTTGACAATATACCGAAAAAACAACATCAATTAATTAGAAGCTTATAGCAAGTGTGCTTTATTTTGTAATGATTGATGCAAAAATCATAGCATTACTTACGGAGCAAACCTAACCAAGAGACAGATCCACCAATTGAGAACCGTGCAACGTACACATGAAAGAATTATGCTAGACCTCAAATGGAGGGACCACAAGACAGCACAGTACATCCGGGAAATGACAAGACATCATAGAATCCATTAAAAATCTCAAATGGCAGTAGGCAGGCCATGTTGCAAGAATGGCGGACAACTGATGGACATCGTGACTCACGACATGAATCCCCCGAGATCACATTCGCAACCGAGACCGGCAGAATATTAGATGGAGGGACGAGCTAGACAAATTCAGAAAGTACTGGTTCTGCGACGCCCACGATAGAAAAGTGTGGCGAATCCTTGGGAAGGTTTATGTCCAACGACGGACGTTGAAAGACTTAGGATGATGATGATGGCATATTTTGAAAATAAAAGCTTTTACCTGAGGAGCAAAATTATTGCAGAAAAGAAACCAAAACACAACTATTTATGTTGTTGATGATGATGATGATGATGATGATGATGATGATGATGATGATGATGATGATCACTGCCACTCGATACGAATATGATGAATTCATATGGCAGTGTGTGCCAGAGAAAGGAACCAGATGTGCAGTCCGGTCCTAACCTGACGAGATGCTCTGTTGATCAGTTGCAGAGCATAGACTTAGACGGCTGCATAAAAATCTCATTGCCATGTATTACCAGACGGTCACCCGTCCGAATAATCACCAGGCTCAATGTCGCTTAATTTCGATGCTGTTATGCGGAACCGTTGTATCTAACGCAATTTCACATTTTAAAAGAACTAAGAGAAGTGAGAAAAAAAAAGAAGGAAAACCCAGTTATGGCGTGACCAGACAGCTAATGCCATGATCCCTGAACCATGGATACTGCGACATGTCCATAATTGATGATGTATTTAAATCAGACATAATGAACAATACACTAGTAGAAGTGAACCTAATGGAGCAAGGCTGACCAAGCCTTTATAGGGCCCTCAACATCATACGGAGAGATCAAAAGACATTACAGGGTATTAAAGGAAAAACAGGAGTCAGGGATATCATAGAATACATTGGGAAAGCCGAATGGCAATGGCCTGCTGATGTTTCAAGAAGGTCAGACGACCGATGGACAACACTACTAACAGCATGGATCCCAAGAGATCATATGCGAAACTGTGACCGGCAAAATAAAATGGGGTGACGAAATAGACAATTTTAGGGAGTAATGGCCCTCGACGCCTATGATAGAGAGGCCAGGCAAATCCTAGGGAAGTCTATGTCCAACTATGGTCGGTAAAAGACTGCTGCTGCTGATGAAGCAGAATTTGATTTGGAGGGCCCAGCCGCCTTTAAGAGTTCATTATCACGGTGGGGGGGGGGGTTCTGTTGTCTAATTTCACTATATTCATCGGGATGACTCTGTAGGAGAGGTATTTTGAATTAGCCTCTTAGCCATCAGTGATCTTTCTAATAAGTACAGTACCATGCAATTTCATATTTAGTAATTGTAAAGATGTATGCAAATTCACATCATCACCACATTATCACAAACTCATATGATTTGCATTGACAATTTTAATTCATTTGCATAGAATAGAACCGAATCGAAAACACTATCCCCGATTAATCAAAATTCAACGATTGAAAAGTCAAGCTAGATGCACAATGAATAGAAAATGCCATTCTTGGATCAGCTTTAATAAAATCAAAGTTAAAGTAAGTTAAGAATATCCGTGGAGAAAGATTTGAGAGACAAGACTAAACGCATCCACCTTAAGATATTCTAGACTATTTCTAAAATGGACAAATGAAGAACGAAAATCTATTGATCAGAGACAAGAAAATTAATTACGATGCATAAAGCACTGAACTTGAGAGATCTCGTCGTTAGAATCGATGCAAAAAGAAAACGCGAAGGAAGAAAACTAGCACCGTAGGCTGTTCTGATTTGACAAGCAGACTACGTACAATCGGATAAAGAAAAGACAATCATAACAACCAGAAACTATAAGAAGACCAATAAAAGGAAAACGAATCAGAAAATCCAAAAGCTACCGACTAAAAGTGGGAAGCAAACTAGCTCAATGGAGAATTCAAGTGACAAGCAAAAGAACCTAGGTTTGAATGTGCAGATAATTAGAAAAAAAAGGAGATGGAGCCACCATCAGTAAAAAGGTGAATAAAAACAATGTATGCCGAAGCTAAAATAGAATGGACTGATAGAAAAGAGGAAATGTCGTTTGTGTGTTGAGTGTGATATAAAATTGCCAATGATAAAAATAAACCATCATTGCAATTATCAGAAAGGGCAAAAATTGGCTGGGTAAGGACGGTAATTCCTTGGGAATAACGCAAACTACGTCAATTTACCGACAAATAGCATTGGCACAAACCAGAAAATTGTAAAAGTTATTAGGGATGTGGTTTGAACGTAACCGTATCATCCAATACAACCCAGCAGATCACATTTAATCATCACGAAAGAGACAAAAGATAGATCAAAGAGTGGATGAAATCTTTTCTGGAAAACCACAAATGTAAATTGAAAACATATATAACAGATTGAGAATGTAGAATAAGGAGGTAACGATTGTACCCATCATAATTGGAGAGATAAGAACTGCCCAGATGGACATTAAAAGAGACTAGAATATTCAGAAATAAAGAGAAAAAATAAAGTTTACGGAAAAATAGGTCTGGTTAATCGGCCAGTAGAAACTGTGACATGATCAACATCTCTTGGCAATATGCCGTGTTGGGGTGGTCAATAAAAAAAAATCGGAAAAAAGGTGATGATCGATGTATTATTCACTTCTCTCTCAATTTGTTGAGTAGTGATGGAAAAAAAGGCGTGAACACAAACTGAGGGATCAATTTAGCATAAACTTATATTGCAAATTGACTCCTCACTAAAGACCTATTTAGGGAGGGGATTGAAAAAATCCGTTTTTATGGGCATGATAAGGAGTAAATGTTAAAGATTTGAGCCTTCTAGCACTATTGTGTGATCTGTTCGCACGACAGGTACATAGCTATCCAGACAGACCAGTTTGAAAACTGAGGTAAAATATGTAGATGTTGACATTTCTGGTTGATAGTTTCTAACAGCATTATTGCAAACGGCAAGAATATTATCACTGAAAATCAAAGAAAAATAGTGAAACTCGCCATCACAGTCAATAATGGTATAACTGTAGCGTCAACATCCGAATTTTCCGACGAATAATTATGATCTTTTTTTGACATCACTGACGTTTTCCAAAAGAAAACATTTAAAATAGAGTTAAAAAATAACAAAAAACAGCATCTAAAATCATGTTGATTCTCGATAATCTAAATGATATAGAGCCATGAAAATAAGGCCCCCAAAAGGTCAAAAAGTATTTTTCCAAATATCCCAAATATTTCTTTAGAAGAGGTCTAGTGGAGTATTGCTGCCAATTTCAAAGTCTATATACAAAACGGTTTATCCAGGAGTGCTGGAAAACACAAACACAGAAATACACATGTACATAGAAAGAGGGATAGAACCCTTCATTATCATTGATGGTAATGGTTCTCCAATATTCATAGACTTTACAAACTGTCCGATCCAAAAATGAAGACTTTATCTAATTGATTGGAACAAGGAAAAGAATATAATTAAATCGTGAATATAGCTGTTCTAGTATAACACCAGATGAAAATGCCATTCAATAGTGAATAAAAAATACCAAGATTGTACCCTTGATCTGAAGAAGTTTCAGAACATACTGATGTGATATCGTGTCCCTAATTACTGGCGCACAAAATATTTGTAATAAAACAAGTTCGTATACAAAAAACAATACATACATACATACATACATATATATATATATATATATATATATATATATATATATATATATGATCATGAGGTTGTAAAATGGCAACTGATCTATCAAGTATTTAGGAGTGGGAACCCTCGTTTTATTCACAGGAGAGGTCGAACGATGTTTCCTTCTGTAAAATCGTCTGAATTGAACTATAAACAAGCTTCCTTTATTCCAAATTGTCTAATCACCTCCGTAACCGGATGATTTTTTCTTATCTCCGCTTGAAATACGAAAAATATCTCTTAATCGAAAACAAATCTCTTGCCCCAATATAAAGATGAGATCGCAGTGTTCTATTTCTATCATCTTAAAGCGTTGAGTGCCCGAAAGGCAATGGAAAACAAATGCCCTGTAATTGCCCACAATCAGCATAAATAGAACTTTCATTCAATCGCATCATCTTAGAAATCTATCCTTTGATCGTGTCATCCATGGCCCCCTTCAGTGAAGCCACTCTTTTGATTATGTTCCATCATTTAAATACCTATAAACGGCTATATCAGAGGTACTAGAGTGACAAAGAAATTTTGACATTTTCCAGATAACAGAAATCATGGGATCATTAAGAAGCATGAAAGTAATCCTGGATCCATCCCCTAATTCAACTGCTTCTCTACCTTCACGCTCCCACAGAATTTAATCGAGATCAGTTCAGTACTTTTGGATATATCATGTGACAAAGACGAATATAGGAACAAATAAATAGGAGAACAGACTGAAAGAAGCAATCAAATAATTATACCTCCTTCCAACTTTGTTGACAGATGTTGGACACATCACTTTTCGGAACACGCAGGAGAAGTGACAAGCCTCAAATTTGTGGATTTCGGCGTAACAAGAATAATATCGATAATTGAAGGAAATTTTAGAGAGTGGAGCGACAGAAAATAAAGAAAAGGTAGAAAATATCTTGTTAGGAAGCAAACGTTTAGATAAATGGTACAACTTCCATAATTGTGGTTCATAAGAGAATTCAATGAGTCTGGGAAAAAAGACCACTTTGAAATGGCAAAGGGTAATAAGATTAACAAGACTATAACAGACTTATTCACCTGAAGAAGATCTGAGATCGAATTAGCAAAGAGGAAGCAACAACAAGCCTGGTTGCTGCTGGGTCAAAATCCATGACAATGATTAGTGTTATTTTTGTATTCTAGATATAATTCTTGAAAAATCATAAATATATGAGACTTGTCATTTTTGCACTTATAGGGAAAGCCGTCAAATAATTTCAAATTTGAAATGGTAATTTTATATATCGGTTAAGCATGACTGGTTGACAAATAGCGAAGAGTTTACACCCTTGAATTAGCTTAGAAATAGTTTTCTCGATCTACTTGTTGTTATGAGGGAAAAAAACAATGTTAACACCAACTTAGACTGGAGTTCGACATATCTGGATAAGAAATTACATGATTATTGAATGAGTGTAACTGGAATGTATATTTGTATTCGATTCAAGGCGGAACGAATTGAAGTCAGAATTCTGTAAAACCTGAATCTGCCATTGTGGGTCACAAGTTATCTTATTCATCTCAGTGAGCAATTCTTTATAAAAGAAAATACTATGACCTACACGAGTTGCAAGTAAATAAATCGTGAACTGAAATAAATAAAAAAGATTGAAATATTTATTTGACGTCATAGATGGAAAAAGAATGTGAAATATGAAATAAAAATAGTTGCAGAATATGTTTTATAGAAGTTAAAGTAGAAGCAATTGGCCGGAGGGTCTAATACCGGGACCAAATTGGATAGAATCCTAGAGACCCTAAAACCTAACCTGAAAGGTCTAACCAAGGACGTCTCTGAGACCTTCCCTCTGTAGTAAAGGTTTTGTTAAGATTTTGTGTGGCCGCTGGCATTGGCAAATATGCAAGGCATTGACCAACTGCTAGCCCGATACACGAGATTTACAATACTACCTTCTATCAGAGGAATTTCACTTCTATCATAATGTATGCATCAGCTGGAACTTGGCTGGTAAAATATGAGATGGCGTGACGAACTAGACAAGTTCAGAAAGTATTGGCTTCGTGACGCCCACGGTAGATTGATTTGGCGAATCTTTGTTAACGCTAAGGGACTGCTGCTGTTGATTCATACCTATCAGATATCTAGGTAGTTAAAACTACTGATATGCGCTTAAAAAAGAAAAACTTTTAATGTTAGCAAAAACTATCCATTGACGATGATTGCTGTCATCTTTTTAGAGCTTTTGCTAATTATTTGAGGATAAGATAACAAACAAAAGCAATTCACGTTAAAAAGGTCTGTTTTTGTTTTTCTCAATTTGAGATAACATCTTTTGTTCTTTTTCCAGTCTGTGCATCAGAAAAAGAATAGTAACGAAAATGCTGTTGGTGTTTTATTCATTTCAGTATCAACACATAGGGATATTTAAAAAGCACGTCTGGTTAGTCCCTCATTAGAAACATGCAACCAATTAATTTCAGCAGCATGTTGTGTTGGGGATGATCAATTAGATTGGAAAAGAGAGGGAGCTCAATGGATGAGTTACCCTTCTCCCTCTTTGTAAGGCAGTGATCATTAAAAAAAGCCAGAATTTGAAAAAAAAAAAAAAAAATACAAAAAATAACAGAAACAAGCGTGAATGTTGTCGGAGACAAATTGAGGTTACCAGTTTAGCAAAAACCAACATTGTAAATTGAACAACCGATAAAAACCTATATTGGGTGGGTTTTGAGAAGAAAAATTTCTTAAAAAAAAAGGGTAATTGTTCAAGTTTTTAGCCTTCTAGCCTCTTGGTGCGGCCTGTACGCGAGATACATGTATACATAGCCATCCAGCCATCCAGAAAAAAAAAACTAAAGAAACCTATGTTGAGTGTTTTAGTTGACTGTTTCTAATTGTCTCATGGAGAAAGCCAAGTTGTTAGGTCAGGGTTTTATTAATATTGATTGATGATGAGGTTTTCGCCATATTAGCATGGAAATGTTTTGGATACTCTAAATAGCATAAAAGCAGGATTAAAAGCTGCGTCATAATAAACAACACGTCCGTCCGTCTGTCACACTTTGAGAAAAAAGCTAAATATAAGTATCCTCTACAGGAAAATGGTTAAACTCGATAGTCAAAAAAAGAGGGAAGGTGAAAAAGTAAAATGACTCGTGATTTAACTCGCTTTTGAGTATCTACGAGCAGAAGATTCGGTCAAGTGCAAGGATGGTCACTTCAGGCAATTCAGTGAGGCAGGGCTTTGGATTCACAGCCTTAGGTATACCAGTGGCGCCCCACCCCGAAAAAAAAACACGGATCAAGAATGTCAGTCCATCCAATTGCTGGACATCACGACCCACATCGTGGATCACCAGAGATAATGTGCGATTTTGTGGCCGACAAAAAAAAAAAAAATAAAAATGGCGTGACGATCTAGATAATAAAAAAAAATATTGGCACCGTGATGCCCCTAAGCGAAAGATCTGGCCAATTCTGGGGAAGGTCAATGCCCAACAATGAACGTTAAAGGGCTAATGGTGATGCAATGATAGATCATGTTCATTGTGAAATAAAACATAATTTTGCAGCGATCCATTGGATAAAATATTTGGAGATGCAACCCCCTCCCCCCCAGCTTATTCCATCTTAAGCTGCAATCATTTAATGAAGAATTACAGATACGGGAATGAATCATATAGCAAACCTACTTCCCTACAGTAGGTGTCAATCGTTTTTCTTTATTTTGTTCTTTCTTTCCTGCTTTGATCTCTGAAACATTTCAGACATACCACCCGCCCTTGGCATTTAATCAAGATTTTTTAAGCAAGATTTTGGAAATTGAAAGACACGTTTAAATAGAAACAGCAGCAGCAGCAGCAACAACAACAACAAAAACAACAACAACTACGATAATAATGATAATAATAATAATAATACATTTAACACGATATACTATGCAACACACGTTCAGTATGTAAATCTTATTTTGTCTTCATGTACTGAAAGTAAATTATGTTAAGATGGATGTTAAAGGGAATTATATAAGTTAAAAAAATAGATATCTGTAAATCTAGTAAGTCACAACATCGTTGCCTGTCCTATGTTTCTGGTTGAAATTCGATTCACAATGAATAAAAGAGCAAAAGAAACAGCAACAACAA
Source organism: Thysanoteuthis rhombus (assembly GCA_963457665.1). Classification (NCBI taxonomy): domain Eukaryota; kingdom Metazoa; phylum Mollusca; class Cephalopoda; order Oegopsida; family Thysanoteuthidae; genus Thysanoteuthis; species Thysanoteuthis major. The sequence continues at coordinate 40,746,059 of OY735216.1, read as the reverse complement.
CAACAGCCAAAAGAGAAAAGGCACGGTGGAGACGGTGCAAACGGTTGGGACGATATGAGAGGTGAGCTGGACACCCAGGGAGACTAACTGTTATAGCCTTCATCAACAATTGGTATGAAAGTGTTACCCACTGCACTGCTGTAGTCTGTAAAGGTGCAAAAAAAAAGGGCTGGAGACCAGAGGGGATTTGCTATCATTCAGTCTCCATTGGTAACCACCAAGCAGATGGTGCAACAATGCAAATAATAATAAAAAAGAAGAAATTCACCACGTTACATGGCAGACTCACCCACCTACTCCAAATTTGTCTAAACGAAGGCAAGGCACCAGAATGGATGACTGAAGGCAGAACCACCCTCATCCAAAAAGACCCAGAAAAGGGGAACATAGCAAGCAACTATAGACCAAACACGTGCTTACCACTTATGTGGAAAATCCTGACCGGGCAAATAGCAGAGAGAATATACATGCCAATGGATAGAAGGGGACTACTACCAGAAGAACAGAAAGGGTGTAGGATAGGAACCAAAGGGGCAAACGATTTACTCTACATAGACCAGCGTACGATATGATTCCACATAGCTGGATACTCGAATGCCTTAGAATGTTCAAAATTAGCGAACCTGTGGTCAAATTCATTGGTAATTCGATGGAAGACTGGAAAGTAGATTTGACAGCCGCAGGGGACAAACTAGCAGAGATAGGGATAAAAAGGGGAATCTTCCAAGGAGACTCGTTGTCCCCACTATTATTTGTCCTAACAATGATACCGCTCAACAGAATCCTGAAAAACAGCAAAGGATACCATTTCTCTAAAACAAAAGGAAAGGTCAACCACTTAATGTACATGGACGATATAAAATTGTTCGCAAAAAACAGGGGAGAGCTTGAGACTCTGTTCAACAAAGTAAGGGAATGTAGTGAGGACATAGGAATGGAGTTTGGAATAGAAAAATGCGCTATCATGGTGATGCACAAAGGAATGCTTTCAATGACTGAAGGAATCGAACTCCCGGACAACAGCAAGAATAGGGCATTCACCGCACAAGACCGATACAAGTACCTAGGTGTCCTTGAATGTGACACGATAAAACGGGAAGAGATGAAGGAGAAAATAAAGAGAGAATACCTCAGAAGGATAAGGAAAGTATTAGAAACCAAATTAAACAGCAGAAATCTAATAAAAGGAATGAACACCTGGGCTGTGTCAGTAGTTAGGTATACAGGACCATTCCTAGGGTGGACAAAGGAAGAGCTCTAATCGATGGATAGGCGAACAAAGAAACTTATGATGATGCATAAAGCATTACACCCTAGAGATGATACAGATAGACTATACGTTAAGAGAAAAGAAGGTGGCAGGGGGCTCATCAGCATAGAAGATTGTGTCCAGAGAGCTAAAATAGTCCAAGAAAGATATGTGCAAACAAATCGAGAAGAAATCATAAAGAGCGCGAGAGATAGTGCAACAAGCAATAAAGTAGAAAACAATGGAACTGTACAGCAAACAAGAAAAGAAAGATGGGAAGGGAAAAAATTGTACGGCGAGTTTAAAAGACGGATACAAGATGTAGCAGACGAGAAATCATGGACGTGGTTACGAAAAGGGAACCTTAAGAGAGAAACAGAATCGCTCATCATGGCAGCACAAAACAAAAGCATAAGGACAAACTACATAAAAACAAAAATCGACAGAACACAGACAAACAGCAAATGCCGCATGTGCGGTGAAAGAGATGAGACAGTAAACCACATAACTAGTGAATGTAGTCAACTCGCCCAGAAGGAGTATAAGCATAGACACGATAGAGTAGCAACGATGATACACTGGGAAATAAGCTAACAAATGGGATTCAACCATGTGGAAAAGTGGTATCAGCACAAGCCAGAGGCAGTTTTGGAGAATGACAACCACAAACTACTGTGGGACTTTGACATCCAAACTGACCACCTCATCCAGGCAAGAAGACCGGACTTAGTAATCGTAGACAAAAAAAGGAAGGCCTGCCAAATAGTAGACGTTGCTGTACCTACAGACCATAGAGTAAAAAAGAATGAGGGAGAAAAAAGGAAAAAATACCAGGACCTAGCAAGGGAGTTAAGGAAAATGTGGAACATGAAAATCAGGGTAGTACCGGTCATAGTGGGCGCACTAGGAACTGTCTACTGGGAACTGCACGGATACTGAGGAAGGTGCTTGAGATATAAGTACTGCAACGAATAGTAGCTCTGTCATGATATGCGACAGAGGGAGGAGACGTTAGCTGAAGACCTGAGGAGACTTATTGTCACTCAGCCTTCAGCGATAACCACTGGGCAACTGGTGTGAAACTGTAAATCGTAGAATTACTGCGACCTACAAGTACTAGGAGAGGAGGGCTGGAGACTTGAGGAGACTTGCTGTCACTCAAACTCCAGAGGTTACCACCAGGCAACTGGTGTGAGATTCCAAATAATAATAATAATAATAATAATAATAATAATAATAATAATAATAATAATAATAATAATAATAATAATAATAATAATAACAACTGGGAGAATCAAACGGGTCACCTAATCTATTCCAGAAGACCAGATCATGTGGCAGTGAACAAGGAGGCAAGAACGTGACAAATAGTTGATTTCTTTGTTTCTGCAGGCCATTGGGTAAAGCTGAGAGAAATTGAAAAGCTGGATAAGTATCTACACCTTGCCAGGGAGGTGGAGAAGTTGTGGACCATGTGTGTGATGGTGGTGCCAATAGTTGTCGGAGTCCTGGGAACAGTCCCTAAAAACCTTGCCGAGCAGCTAGAGGAACTCGGAATCCGGGGAAGGACCGAAACCGTCCAGACGACTGCACTGTTGGTATCGGTTAGAATACTGAAGAAAGTCGTGGAGTATTGAAGAGATTTGCTGTCACTTGGTCTTTAGTGGTGTCCATCTGTCAATCCTTGTAGGAAAACTCAAATAATGATCATAATGATTATGAGAAGAAAAAGAAGAAGAAGAAAGAGAAGGAGAAGAAGAAGATGAAGAATAAATGTATACCGTTATCTCTGGTCTTATGGCACCAAGTAAAGACAGTTTGACGTTTAAAGAAAGACGCTGAATTCGGGTCATGCTTAGGTCGAAAGTGAAGTTGACTTAATTGATTCTACGAAATACAATCTTTACCGTTGAAAAGATGAAGAAATATTTGCATGTGAATACGGAGGCAGGGCTATTAGGGGAATGTTAGTGCCAATATCTTAAATATAGATCCATATTTCCATTAATACTTCTGATAATTTACTCTATGAACCGTAAATAGATGCTAGGTAAGAATACAATCAATATGTACAATTATCAATTGCCCTTCATTACATGCAGGTACATTACTAAGTCCATAGCCTAATGATGAAAAAATCATTTTTTTATAAAAGGAATATTAATTTTTTCAACATAATCTTCTTCACTAGCAATGAATTAACCCAATGCCTCTCCATAGATCACATAGATCGAACATTATACGGTGAAAAGGTTCGGATCAAAATTCAACTTATAGCAGCAGATTTCTCAATCCTTCCCGTATGACCAAGCATAAAGAGCATCTGTAGTTTCTTGTGAAGATATGTACTCATATCTATCAGCAATCCAAACACGATTTATTCCTATTTCTCATGATATATTCACTGCCCGCCGCGTTCAATATGCTTCTCTGAACGAGAAATCATATTAAGCGTCCCGTAATGTCCCCATAAAAAAAAAGTTGCATGCATTAACGGGAAGCTAATGCCGTAAATAAAATAGAACACAATGATAGCTGAATTTAATATGGATCTTTAGACGCTGTGCACGCATCCAGAGCCGATTAGAATTATCTTACAGTTAGATGTTATAAGGGATTGAATTTAGCTGGATGAACTGTATTAGTTTTGTAGAATATTTGATTATGTTTCTTTTTATGAATTCCGTAAGATCTATGGGGATTTTAAATGAAATTGTTCCGATTCTGTTCAATAAGCATTTCAACATTTAATGAACGGCCATTATATACCATTATAAGTGCTGTCGAACGTTTGGGAACTTGAACCGTGAAAAGACTCCATAAAAAAAATACAATAATATTCTTTTGCAATAAAAATCGAAATTTGGCTCTTAAAGCCAAAATATTTTTCGCTGAGATCAAATTAGGATAGCTCCATCGTTTTTTATAAGAAAGAAGAGATGGAGAGAATGGGTAAGGGAAAAGGGATATTTTTCTTTTGCGTTACACTACGTCATGTGATTCTTTTTTAAAATCAATTTTCGGAATAAAAATATGTGACATAAGAAAGGGCGTTCGTAATTCTAGAAGCTAAAACAATTCATCTTATAAGCAATTATTTATGACATATGAGGGACAAAAAAGATACACACTCCATGGATACAAATGAAAATGTAGCAAGGCTCGTTAAAAACCAGTAAGTGTTCGTTTTCTGAGTCTTTTCATTAATATCTTAAGAGCATTGCATTCTTATTGTAATTAATTGGAAATAAATAGATTTATTACTGAAACAAATGTTGCAAAATGCTGTCAAAAATTGTGTTAACAATATAGAAGGTCTTGGATAGACTCTATCCCATTTCTGGAGTGATATCAAGACATGTGAGAAATAACTGTCGAGAAAACCTGCGTAATTTGGCAAATGAACAGACTGATCAATCTGTTCAAATTCACGGATCTTTTGGATAGCACGCCATAGATTTTTCTTTCGAGGCTACAGAATTCAATTTATCTCTTCAATCCTGATGGATTTAATTGAAAATCATTTATGCAATCGTTAGCATTAAAATATATACTTGGACCATATTCACATAAATTGATTATTGGACCATAACTCACTTGTCATTATCAATAGGAAAATATCTCATAAAAAAACTATTGAAAAGTTAACGATTCTTTGTTTTTAAGAAAAAAGCCTTGAGATGAACCGGTGGAAACATTGTACTTACATCAAAAATGGGAAGAAGAGTTCAGATTGTCTGAAGAAAAGTTCTTATTGTGGTCTAAATTCGTCCAAATTTCTTACACTGGAAAAATGCTACGTTGATGAACTTGAAGAATTACTCAAATTTGTTACACCTAAACCTATTAGTTTACATAAAAAAAAGTATATTTATTCGATTAACGAGTAAATATACTGTTAGAGAAACTAGACGTACAATCAGAGTATGTTTTTAAAGTCGAGTATGTTTTTAAAGTCTCTCTATATAACATTTTTTTGAGTGTAGATAAAGAATTGTCATTATCAATCATTATCAAATTCTTATTCGGTCTGTTTACGTGATGTAAACCAGACTATTGTGTAGAAATAGGAAATGTAAAAATGTAGCTATGACTTGATTTGGAATTTGTCTGTTTATGGGTTGCAATGGTCTTATCAGTAATGCACTGATATGTGAGACAGACTCCTAAGAATTAGGGATGCAAGTTGGGAATTACTCCTCTATTTCCGATTCACGCTGATTACTTAAGGGACTTAGAATTAAAAAAAGCAACCTTTGAGATAAAAATAAATAAAAATGAACTGAAAGAAAAACCATCGGAATTACTGATTTCTATCCAATTTTTGCAATCCACTGAGATATTTAGCAGGTTTTTCATATCATATTCATAGCATATGAATCAATATAGAAACAAAATAATGCGTAATTCAAAAAAGTCCTTCTGATGTTTATCGATTTGTTTCTGTAGGATTGATTAGAGTACCATTTTTTAGTCAGGGTTTTTTTCAACATTTTTCTCTCTTCAATGTTTTTATCATTTTCATCATTTCGGAACGTCGTTTTAAATCAATATATGCAGCCAACAATGTTTGATATGTTCACCATGAAAACAAAAACCAAAATTGCTGGCTTAGTAATTTACTTATCGCCAATAATTTCTGACTGAAAATCAATAAAGTCAGCCAGTTGAGTATTCAGTACCCTCCAAAAATATAGTTTATTTCAAAATTAGAGCATTTCAAATTTTTGATCAACCTTAAATGTAATACCAGATAACCTTCCAAATTATCCAGAATATTTTAAACGAGTATTGAGAGATTTTGAAGTACAAAAATGAAATATTTATTGTATTATTTATAAGCATTCGAGCCTATTTAATATTTGTATTAATATCTAATATTTGTAAAATTTTCGTGGATTATTTTACGCTACAAGACTATTTCTGAACCTTCTAGAAGATTCTTAGAATTACATAAACATTCTACATGCGTTCAGATTAGCACATTTCCACCATAACCATCACAGGGAAAACGTTGATATCATGCCAAAAGTATAAAAAGCACCCCAAAGAAAAGATTTCCTAAGAATATTCAGCAGGAAAAAGCTATAAAGTATCCGTTAGAAAATTCAATATCCATGTAGACATGATTGGCTCAAGAATGGCGCTGCAGTAAACACGCAGAGATCAGGGACTCCTTGGAGAATCTCTCGACTTGCCTGGAAAATTGTCAGAAATTTGGGAAAACAGCCGATAATTATTTAGAAGAAATTGGTTGAAAATTTAGAGGCGGTTTGAACGGAAGGTTGTAGCTCACCAGACACTTAACAATGTTCCAAGACAACAGGAATTGACGTTCTGCAGATCTGGAAGTGTTCCACTTTTGATGAAAAACTCATGTCATGTTTCGGCTGAACCTTGCTGAGGGACATCCTGACTATAATTCGAGAGGCTTCCGGGTGTTTACATACACCGAGATAACTCGGCGACTGGCCATTGTACAAAGTTGATATTCGCCAGATATACTGATCTGTGCATCAAAAATCGTTGTGTCATGTCGTTTGAGTCTGTGGTTTTCTCGATATGTTGGGTAGCTTGATTTACAATAAAGTCTTCACTGAAATGAACACATATTTGTTTGGCCGTTGAAGCGATTATTCTGAAGTGGCTTTGGAATATAATAGAGACAGAAAGAATCTTTTGTCTTCCGAATATTTAAATAGAACGAGATTAAAATAATCTATTGTTAGATAAGATATTTCATAACGATGATGTTTAGATTATTGCAATTAATAACATCATAATTAAATAAAGAATACCCCTTGTTATGCCAAGTTTAAACCTCCTGTAGATTTTCCTAATGCCGAAGGCCCCTCCCGAACGGGCATGTCTTAGTTCAGCTAAGAGCAAAAAATATTTCATCTATATGATCTGATTAAACTAATGTCAAATTTGGTCTCGATTCTGTGTGTAATGTTTGTTGAAAGCATAATGAAGAACACAGCCCCGACAGTTAAACATGGTGGCTGTAATAAAATTATATGGGCCCGGTGATGGTTTTGTGATCCATTAATATCCTTTAATCAGATGCTATATACATACTTCTATTGAAATCCATGCAACGAGCACATGGAACAATCATGCTCAACCTCACATGGAGAGCACAATGTATTAGAGAAAAAACCGGAGTCTGAGACATCAAAGAATCTATTAGAAAACTCGTATTGTAATGGGTTGGTCATGTTGCTAGAATGGCAGACGACCGCTTGACATCACAACTCAAAATGAGGATCCCTAGTAGAATGTAAGATGGCGAGACGAACTAGACTTATTCATGACGAATTGGCTCCGCGATTCCCATGATAGAGAGGTCTGGCAAATCCCGGGGAACGACTATGTCCAACAACGGACGATAAATGATTATATCACTCTAGTCTTTGTCTAGTTTAGCTTTGAACGCTGCGATGTTGTGTGCGGGTGATTCTGGACTCGAGACGTTCCACTAAATCCCATTGAAAATGTCTGGTGTAAAGATTCCCAATAAATCATGATTGGGACGTGATCGATCTTGATAAGAATCGATCCAGAGTTAACGATGTTAGGCGTCGGTTTGTTTTTGTTCTCCTTGTGAAAACTGTAATTCCCAAATACAGTAGATCATTAAGCATCGCTGATTATATCTATGTTCTGTGATTTGTTACTTATAAAATGGACGCATATATTGGGTGTCGAGTCGAGAACAGAAAACGAGTGCAACATAAAATCTTCAATAATAACTGAAATCAAAAAGTACGGAAATACAAGTAAGTACAGTGAATCAACTTCAACAAGAAGAGCTTTTTTTAATACACAGCGAAACCTATGACATTTGGTAAATTGATCAAACCTAAGCTGGCACTGACTTCATTTTTAAACCTCCATAAGAACAATCCTCACCATACTTAGAGGAGGATTTGAAATCACGACCAACAAATTGTGATACCGGTGTCTTACTGACTGATGCAAACTGACAAGTCTCTCATCCTTGCCTAATTTATCGAACAAATAATACTTATGAATAAGTAAATTTTTACCCAAAATATGTATTTTCATATCTTATTTATTATACGTACAATGCAAACGTTGCAGTAATCATCTTCCGTTGGAATAGAAGTTCAAGTGGAGTTTGACCCGGCTGCAACCAGTCTTGTAATAGTTTATTTTTATCTAAAAGGAAATGCGATCAAATGACGATACTATAGGTAAAATGAGAAGGCCAATTGCACCAATTGCTCGCTAACGGGGCTCAAACACTTGGATACATTCTATTCTTGTCAAATACGCACAAGATTTTGCAACACACACCTAACACCACATCGCAAGTTTTAAAAAGAACTGTAACAATATCAATTTCCTTCTGAATTCTTAAAGACCCAACACTGTTTGTTCATACTATTTACATACTAAGATTTCTTCTTTTCTGTATTTCAATTGAATAATCCCAGGCTATTACGGATCAGCGTAAAAATGTATTTCTCTGAAATTTTCAAGTGAGCATACTGATTGTTTTCCATTCTACCTTAGTGATATAAAGTCTATAATAAAGTTCATTTATATTTCTAAGATTCTACAGACCTTGTCTGTTAACCAGAGCCCCGCAAAATTGTTTCCAGTGATTCGAGGAGTAAATCATCATCATCATCACCACCACCACCATCATCATCATCATCATCATCCTTTTTGTGTCTGTCGTTGGATATGAACTTTCCTCGATATTTGCTAGACCTCTCTATCGTGGGCGTCACTGAGCCGGTACTTTCCAAACTTATCTAGTTCGTAACACCATCCCATATTATGTTAGCCTCGGTTGTCCGCCATTTTTGCAACATGGTCAGCCCATTGCCATTTAAGTTTTCTTATGAATCCTTTGATATGCCTGATTCCTGTTCTTCCTCTAATAGACTGTGCCGTCTTGTGATCTTTCCTTGATACGGTGAGCATGATTCTTTCTTGTACATTTTGTATGATTTTCAGTTGGCTCAGCATCCATGTTACAGCTCCATAGGTGACTACCGGAAGGATGCATTCGTTGTAAACCCTTCATTTTTTTGCACCATCAGGATTTTTCTTGTTCTTGAAAATTGGGTAAATCAAATAATAGTAAAAGTATGGTCCCGTGTAACGAAGTATTCAAGAAGATTTTGGGGCGAATAAGAGAGAAAAAAAGAACACTCAATGGACACCATAACGTGACCAAGGTCTTTTGGCAGCATGTTGTGTTGGTTATGATCAATCAAAATTTGGAAAAAAAAAAAGGTGATCAACGAATGAATTACACCTGTCGTCTTTTGTTTAGGAAAACAAGCATGATCGCAGCCGGTCACAAACTAGGGGACGTAATAAGGAGTGAATGTTCATTTTTTTAGCCTTCAAGCTCCATTGGTGAGACTGCACATATGATACATGTATAACCTGCCAGTCAGTTAATGAACTGACGAAATCTATGTTGACAGTTTTGGCTGACGTTTTCTCAAACCAGAGAGTATAAATACCGGATGACATTTTTGAGAGGTCAATCAACAAATGAGAAAAAAACTTTCTGTGTACGGAAACTTCTCAATTATTTTGAATTTCAGATCAACTATATAGATTGTGTGTACATTTTTGCACAATGCACATACCCAAACCATATCTCTCTCTCTCTCTCTATATATATATATATATGTGTATGTGTGTGTGTGTGTGTGTGTGTGTGTGTGTGTGTGTATTTATGTTCGTGATTGCAAGTGGATAATTTTATCGCTGTTGAAATGTTTTGGGGGAAAGCCATGCATATCAGCATTTTCTGTCCATCTGCCATAATTTCTCGACCGACTTCAAATGAGCATGTAGCCTAATGCACACGTGAGCAGACAGGAGGTTTCAGCAATAGAAAAAAAGGGTTATAAATAGAGAGAAAGAAAAAACAGGTCTGGTGAGTCACTCAATAGAAACCTTCATGCGACCAATGTCTTCTGGCAGCATACCGTGTTAGAGGGTGATCAATCAAAAAATGCAAGACGGGGTTATCAATGAATGTTACTTCATTTACCTTTTTTTAGCATAAACCTACATAGCAAATAGAACTCACAGCTTGGGGGGATTAAAAACAAAACAAAACAAAGAGTTTTTCCTTGACATAATAAAGAGCGAATGTTTGAATTTTTATCCCTCATACACACGCAGCCAGCTGGGCCAGGATTGCCAATTTAGATGAAAAGTGTTTTTCCAGTGTTGGGCAAAAATTTTCTCTATGGTTTAACGTCCAGTGTTGCTTATTGAGAGTTTCTTTCAATTTTTTCAAGTGACTTCCAGTATTGAAAAATTGGAAAAGCATATCTATATTGGCAACCCTGAGCCAGACCAGCTTGAAAACTGAGGGAAACATATGTTGGCAGTTATGGTGGACAGTTTCTAAAATCAATAATGTTCACAAGCAAGAGTGAGCTTGCTTTAATTTTATTATGCCTGAACTTCCTTCCAAGAATCCATTTAGCTGGGATACCGCAGAGTCTGGTTAGTAGATCTTTCCTCTCAAATACCATATATGTGTTGTGCCGAATCGGTGAAATAGCCTAATCGGCAAAATTTACTAATTTTTCATAGATAAAATTTTGATTAAATATAATTTGGAGCGTAAAAGATTGTTGTTTTATCCTTGTTTTGATCAAATAAACCTTTGATCAAATTAAAACTACGTATCCACTTATTTTTTTGTAAAAAAAACAAACAAAAAACGATTTCTCTTTGATTGCATGATTTTTCGATTGTAAAAGGGTAGTTTATATCTGGGTTTTGATTAAATGAACCTTTGATCAAATTAAATTTACGTATTTGATTATTTTTTTGTAAGAAAATTAAGACTTCGTCAATCAGGCAATATCGCCTATTCTACGTAATGTATGCAAGAGCTTATATTTTGCCAAGTCTAAGCTGACTGTTAATCTCTTGGCTTTCACTATCGTTGCACGTAGGTTGTTTTTCGGTCAGTGTATAATGATTAAGAGTCACTTTGCTTGCAACTGGATTAGAAACGTTTTAGCTGCGATTTAAATCCCAAGTAGAAATAGAAAAATAATTCTTGTCTGAATTTTATTAGACAGGCTGTATTAATCATTGTGTAATGATATGGTCGGACTATTTTTCTATCTACATGTTTATTCATTCACAACGTTTTGGCCATGTACCCTCCGATCTTTCTCGGGTGTTCTTGGCCCCAGAATATGGCATCACTTTCTAGAACATATCCTCGTAACGTGACCGGTCCGATACGAGCATGCGTTCTAGGAAGTAGTTCCACATGTACATCTGAGGAAAGATAGAGGGTACATAGTCGAAACGTTGTGAATGAATTAACGTTTAGATATGAAAAAAAATCCGACCATATCTATGAGAAAAAAAAATTGTCTATAATAGTCCATAAATTCACTTTTACCTACTAATGTCATAGAGATATGTATCCCTGTCTCTTAATGTATGTACAAACCAGATCTTTTGTCGAACTCTAAAACTGACGTTGACTCTATTTTCCTATCGCCACAAGAACAATCCTCAACAAAATTAAGGATGTAAACCAATATGTAAAATCCACTTTCTTCCACTGTGATCATGAACTCATGACCGACTTTGTTGACATAAACCTATATTGTAAGACTATTTTACATTCAGATATTAACGAACATTCATTATACAGACACTCATGGGCTTATTTCATTCTGATAAATAAGTACATGCATACAAAAAATATATATTTCTATAATTATTATTTACTATATATATACAATACGAAAGTAGCAGTAATCCAGTCGGGAAAGATGTTGATGTGGAGTCAGACCCTGCAGCGGCCAATCTACTATTACTGTCAGGGAACTAAGTTATGAGCAACAAATTTAGTAGAGTAAGCTTGAAAGAAGAAAAAAAAAACAACAAAAAAATATATTCCCTGCTGAACCAGTGTACTGTGTGGCTAAAATAATGTCTGAAAGATTATTTCCTTGTTTTCTATTCATTTTATAGGGACATTCATGATATTTCGCCGAATAGCACAATGATATTATAGGCCATTTGGCGTTGAGCTTGATACTCCATACTTTTGAAACGTCTTTGTGGTTTCGTCGAATGTAACTGCCACGGAACATTTTGACTGTTTTTGATTTTAGCAAACTTAGAACGTTGTGATATCTCACTTTAAATTGTTCAAGAAGCGGAACGTTGCATAGTGTTTGTAGAAAATAGTTTTTTTTTTTGCAAATAAAAGAACAGAGCGGTCTCTGATATATAAGAGGGTAGGTCTTTATTGGTCACGTGATCAAGCTAATGGAATAAAGCCAGAGCCATGTAAGATTAGACTCAAAGGAAAGTTTTCGCCGATAAAGAGTATTGATGAAACATCAGGAGCGAGTAGAGTTAATGTCTCCGAAATTTCTAGATAGAAAAGCGCACATACTTTTCATGGTGTTCGCGTGTAAAGATATGGAAATAACCAAAGTATTTGCTTGTAAAAAAAAGGAGAGAAAGAAGAGAAGATAGACCCGTAGCTTTTTCTTACAAAAAAAGACGATAAATACGATTTTTCCTGGTTGAGAGAGAAAAAAAAAAAATTCTTGTCAACAAACATCTGTTAATTCGCGTTATTTTTTCTGTTCTTGCAGAGAAACATTTGCGAGCAGTCATATCCAACAAATCTATTTTATCTTTCAGGGCACAAATAAAATATCAGCGTATATATATATCAATTTTACAGAGTTCCAGGAATACGTATTGCAAATGATATTGCTATAATCATTCCGGGCGTCACACCGGCTTGCGTGAGGCTTTTCACAAAACATCCACGAATCTCATGATACAGGGAATGTAAAATTCCAGAGCACAAAGTGCATAACAGGTTACCGTCAGTCTTACCCCAACAGTAAAAATATTTCGAAACTTGACATGTGAAATCGATACTTTGGTTCACTTGTTCATTGTTACAGTATTTGTAAGACTTCGTCTCCAGATAACATTTATGATGCTATCAAAGGTTACGCTACAACCTATGGGCCCCATGGAAATCTCTATTGGGGATTAAATCAAACCCGAAGCAAGCCGAAAAATCAAGTTTTTTAGAATGCTGACTATAACCTGTATGTCCTCTCACGAAAATTGAGAACGTTACGATATCTATATCATAAAGAACTGACGTATGTTTGTGTTTTTACCATAAAGTGTTGAGAACTACACATCACAGATCAGAATCCGATATCAACGGGTTCCAGATTACTTATAGCACCCAGCTAAATTCAAACTTTGCCAAAAAAGAATCGTCAATTTCTTTGGGATTTGTCCGAAAATATCTTAATTTCGTGATTTTTTTTTTCATGCAGGATTTTCTCAAAAACTTTTCAAGTTAGATTCATCAAATTAGCACTATCCAAGGTGTTGTTTTCATCATTTATTTGTGCAAAGCTCGAATGTGAAGGGTTGGTGGCAATGCTTTATAGAAAAATTCTATTCAATTAGTAATTTTTAACCCTAAAGTCATAGTGGTTAAATAGTCGAGTGGTTAGTGCCTCAGAAAAGAGTATTGGCGGACCAAATTCAAAGCCTGGAAGATGAGGCTCTTTTTCCTTCAATTTTGTATGCTTTCAAGGCCTTCAAACCTCAAGAAAATTTTGTCAGTTTTGATTGAATAATTTTTTAGAGGAGGCTCTATTTACTATGTAGTTATGAGGCTAATCTGGACCTATATCTAAGGCATATCAAAATCAGCAGCTAACAATTTGTCTACAGGAAATCCTTTAAGGTAGAATTTCACAAAAAAAACAAAAACAAGTTCGTCGATTTCCGTGGGATCTGCTTTCGCACAGAGAAAACGAATCTGTTGAAAAATATTTCTTCTAAAATTTCTCCTAAAACTATTTGAACTACATCAATGAAAGCAAAGTCTACGCATATTTTGAAGCAGCATCATCTGGAAGGTTATTTTTCATTATTTATTTTAACGTACCAACATGTGAGGGAATCAATGCTTAAAAAAAATTAGACAGTAATCTCAGAAATTAGGCATATCCGAAATCAGCCGATCACAATTTGCTTGTGGCACACATTTGAAGGTTGTATTTTACAAGAACAAGCTCAGTTGTTTCTATGGGATCTGCGTTAGCGCTTGCAGGAAACAAAAGCGTACTTGCATTTTATGAATTTTTAATTTTTTGCTGTAATTTACAGTTTCAAAGTCATGACGGCTAGGTAGGTAGCCAAGTAGGTAAAGCTTGGAAAATAGAATTGGCAGAACCAGTCGAAACTCAGGCAGATTTTTTTTTCTTTCAGTGTTAACGTAATTTTAGGTGTGTCTTTATTATATAGTGTACTAATTTTTTTCTCTTTGAATCTCAAATTTTCCATTTATCAAACATTCAAACCTTTTGAAAATTAGGTCAATGCACGAAGGTTGTTTTTCGGTCAACGTATAATGATTAAGAGTCATTTTGCTTGGAACTGGATTGGAGTAGGTTTTAGAAAGGAAATATTTTGAGTTCCCATAAGAGGGACTTCAATTTACATTGAAGCTATAAAGCAAAACTTATATTAATTTCTATTCGTTATAAGAGACCATGGATGTGGATTTCTCATTTTGCTCTGATCTTATGCCAGTTTGCCCTAGGTTGTGCGCTAGCCTGCGCAGGTTTTCTTTGAAACGTGTGATAGCCAAACCGGCTTTGCCGTTATCACAGGACAAAATCAAAGGCATATCTTTTGGCAACGTGCTGCGTTGGGGGTGAACAATGGAAGAATTGGGAAAAGGGGCGATCAATGTTACGTCTCGCACCTCTTGTTGAGAGGTGATCATCAAAAATATGTGGATGTTCCTGGAACAAGCTTGAATGCTACAAGACACAAACTAAAGGAACGATTTAGCCTAAACGTACATTATATTAGGAAATAGCCCCTCCTAAAAATTTCTATTCAGGGGGGAAAGATATTTCTAGACATATCAAGGAGAAATATTTCAGCCCTCTAGCTCTATTGTTTTGGCTAGTGTATGATACATATATATCCAGCCAGACAGCAAGACTAGAAAAAAACCCATATTGACCGTTTTGGCGACAGTTTTTGTTGACAGTTTCTAATAGAAATGAACAGAGAAAGATATAGGGGAAGGTTTAAAGAATAGTATTTTTCGCAAAGATATTATGTATCTGAAAGTGTATATCAATTCGAGATGTAACGAATACCATTTGAAAGTGTAGATGATTTGATTTCCTTCTTTGCATGATAAAAAATACATGATTTATAGTGTATCTTATTCTTAAATTCTGGAATTTCCTTGCAGAATTTCCTCAGATACCAACTGAAGTTAACATGACATTCGACCAAAAAGATTCCAGCTTATTCTTGCATTCAGTTGAAGTGGGGAAGTTCTTGAAAGAATCTTTAGCATCTTATATAGATAAGCATTCGAGGATAATTCAGATGATCAATCGATGGTTTTAACAATAAAAATATATTAAAAAAACAAACAAATAAACTAGAATGCGCTCAGAGAGCACATATCTCTGTCAACACGATTGTCAGGGAAAGTGATTGTGAATTGATCCGCCCCCAAATTTAATTACTTCTACAAAGGTCCATTGTTCACAAACTTTCATTGAAACTCATTTAGAACTTTGTAAATATTGTGTGGATAGCCATAAAATCATTGTGATATTTAATAGTTTGGAAATATGACTACAAGAAAAAGATCTCTTCCTCCATAGTTTATTATCTGCCCTTCCATTAAATTTCATTCATAGAGAACGTTTTGAGGTATTTTCTAGACGAGCGTATGAGAGTATACGTAAACGTGTGATTAAAAAAAATCAAGAAACGAAAAAAATATCTCTCAATCAAGAAAAAAATGCTCTCGATTTCAATCACTTCTCCCTTTTGCTCATCCTTCGACAAAATTTCACCGAAATTCTTAGAGCTGTGTTAGAGATATCATGTGTATAGACACAGAAAGACATGATGAAATATGTATACCTCCCCAATTATTATCTCTATTATTGTTTGGACCATCTTGGTTGCTTTCAATACAACGTTTCAGCTGTTGTACTCTACGGCCTTCATCAGGTATCATCTGGTAGGTGTGGGGAAGTAACAAACCGAAACTTTATTTAACCGACGGGGGTATATAGACCGCACTCCCCTCTTAGCAGTAGTAGTATTTTCGAATTATCATTGTCTCATATTGGGATTGAACCTAGAACCTTGCAGTAATTCTGTCTGATTCTCTAACCACTACGCCATGTATCCATGTATGGAAAACAACCAAGATGAGGATAGTCCGAACAATAATAAAGATAATAATGATACCTCATCTCAAAAATTCAGAGAAACACTCCCCAATTGTGTTAGCAGAGCAATCAAAAACAAAGCAAGAGAAAATATAGAAAAAGTTAAATGAGTTAAATATCGATACACTGATCTCAAATGAAGAACGTAATGATCAGAATCAGAGAGAGAATCTGAGGGACAATGTACTGAGACAGAAATAGCTAAAAAAAATGCCAGATTCAATTAGTGTTTTATTCGCTAGACGGGTTGCGAAATCTCGAGCAATTTTTGACGTCCGGACAAGAGAAACGAGAAAGTCTGCATAAACAATTTGCAGGGGATTAGTTTTAAACAAATTGACTGAGATTAGAATCGATTGACCCCCCTGGGTGACATTTAATCGAATGATTTTAAAAGGTGAATGTCAGCTACTCAGAATTTGAAATTATCATACTCACACATAGCTCTAGAGGAAGATTAAAAAGTAGCAAATACAGACAAAAGCAACATAACCACCATTATCATCTTGTAAACCTGCATCCGTACATAAAGTATAGGAATGTCATTCATCTTTACATTGATTCATTAGAAAATGATCTTAAAAAAAAAAGTTGAAAAATTTTCATTCAAGAATTCTTCATTATACCATAAAAAATTAGAAAAATGAAAATGAAAATACATGAAAAATTTTTGCATGGAAGGAGGGTGGTTTCATGCCTTTGACGTGATGAAAATAGTGCTTAACACAAAATCTGAGCAATCCTGTGCGATTTTTATTTATATAAAGGAAGGAACTCACACATAATTCGGTCAAATTTGGACATTTGGTGTTTCTTTATTGCACCTTATTGAATAATGGAAGGGAGACACACATAATTTGGTCAAATTTGGACGTTTTGTGTTTCTTTATAGCATCTAATTGAATAATAGAAGGGACTCAAACATAATTTGGTCAAATTTGGACATTTTGTGTTTCTTTATAGCATCTAATTGAATAATGGAAGGGACACACACATAATTTGGTCAAATTTGGACATTTTGTGTTTCTTTATAGCATCTAATTGAATAATAGAAGGGACTCAAACATAATTTGGTCAAATTTGGACATTTTCTTTATAGCATCTTATAGGATAATTGATTTCCTAAGACATTATACATATTCATTAGGTACTTGAGAAATATGCCTAGCGCCGTTTATATGTACGGCATGGTATGCAGTAAGATACCGACAGGCACCGACAGCGGTGATATTTTTATCAAAAAAAAAAATTTATATCATATGGATATATAATGTATATATTGTATGAAAACGATAAATAATACAATTCTTTAGTATAATGTATAAAAACGCCATTTTATAGGCAAATGTATTGACAAAACATTCTTAAAATACTTTCTTGTTCAAAAATTAAAAAATGTAATCCTCTCTTTTTCTCTTTCAAAAGATTCTCTCTAACATGAGTAATCTATATACGAGTGAGTTCTATATTCAAAATTTAAACCCTATCTTTTAACAAAGTCCTGTATATTATCACTTGAAAATGCCCCCAAATTACCATGAAAATTAATAAAAATTGTTTTCTGAAGTCACCAAACATGATAAACATAGCTGCAAAGATTACAGATAGCTAGAGATCTTGTAGCTGTGCGGTCCCCATTAACTACAAAATAGCATTCTCACAACTGTGATTCTGTTTTGATGATAACGTTCCTCAAGATGTTAGAGTTAACGATAATGAATTCCTCATTTCCCTATTAATAATTAAGATAGATTAGTTTCTTAAATTGATTATTCCATATTTTTTTGTGGGCAGAGCTTTAATTACTAGGGAAAACTAGTCACCTATGGAGATGGAACATGAAACCTAACCAATAGGATAATCCTAAAACTCAGAACCATGCAACGTGCACATGGGAGAATCATGCTCAACCCCACATGGAGATATCACAAGAGAGCTCAGTATATAGTATATTAGAGAAAACCCCACAGAGATATCATAGAAACTGTTTGAAAACTCAAATGGCAATAGGCTGGACATGTTTAAAAAATGTCAGACAACCGTTGGACATCACGACTCACAACGTGGATCCCAGAGATCATATGCGAAATTGTGGCCGAAAGATTGTAAGATAGCGTGACGAGGTAGATAAATTCAGGAAATACTGGCTCCGTGATGCCCATGATAGAAAGGTCTGATGAGAAGGTCCATGTCCAACGACGGACGCCAAAAAGCTGATGATGGTGATAATGAATCATCAGATGATACGAAACGAATTAAGTGCTTACTGATATTTTTACGTATCTTCTGCATCTGCACCAATTCATCCTGTGGCAGTTATATATAAAGAAAAAAGAAATACGACCACTTGTGCCAACTTAGTACAAAAATATTTTCGAGGAGATTTTAGAAACAAAAACGCCCGTGTTCATATTTTCATTTCCAAATACACTTGATTATCAAATATTGCAATAGAAATTTAAAATTTCATATATTCAATAGAAAAACAAAATCTGAATCAGAATTATAGCAGGTCTGATTAGTCACTTAATAGGAACTGTCAAGTGACAAACATCTATTGGCAGCATACCGTATCGAGGGTGATCAAGTAAAAAATTGGAAAAAAGAGAGATCAAAGAATAAGTTATTTCTCATGCCTTCTGTTGGACAGTGATTACCGAAAAAGTCTGATTTTTTTTCAAAAAAAGAACAAGCGAGAATGCAGCAATCAATTTAGTATAGAGTTATATTACAAACTGACCCCCCTAAAAACATCTTATGGAAGGATTTAAAAAAAAAAGAACAAAAAACGGTTTTTCTAGGCATGGGTAAATGTTAAATGTTTGTTGTGACCTGTACGCATGATACATACATAGTCAGAAAAACAGACCTCCTTAAAGACTGAAGAAACCTATGTTGACAGTTTTAGTTGAAGGGTTCAAAAATTCAAATACTGAAGAAATTTCACCTGGTTATATATTTTTTCCACTTAATGGTGAAGTGCCTGACAATGCAAACTGTGCTACATCGATCTAATTATACTTTGATGCAAACACGAACGTCATTGTTGACAGCAAATTTATTTCATGGAATTAGAACAAAACAAGAATATCTCCGTCGAACACAGACGTTTCTCTGCACGCAAGAACTTGACTAATGTATTTTATTTTTGGTGAACGGACATACATACCATTATAATATAGGTCACCCAAATAGAAACCATCACGTGTCCAACGCCATGTTGGGAGTGATCAATCCAAAAATTGGGAAAAGGAGTGATCAACGAATGAGTCACTTCCTTCACTTTTTGTTGGGCAGTGATCCCTAAAAATGTCTGATTTCTCGAGCGTGAACACTGCCAGGCCCAAACTACAGACCGATTTAGCATGAATTCACTTACAGAATGAATTAGCCCACTAAAAACCTATTTGTAAGGGAGAGTTTTTGTTCTAGACATAAGAAGGAGAAAATTTTCAGCCCTCTAACTCCATTACTGCGGTCTGTACGCACGATACATACATGCATACATACATATATGCATACATACATGCATACATACATACATACATACATCATAAATACATATATACATACACCATACATACATACATACATACATACATACATACATACATACATACATACATTCATTCATACATACATAGCCAGTCAGCAAGTCAGCCGGCCCGATATTGACAGTTTTGTAGCCAGTTTTGATCAACGGTTATATAAATGAAAACGAAAATGGTGGATTCATTAAAATTACTGTATCAGCGTAAAACCAACCATATTTTTTTATTGATAAGAATACTTGAGATTTACTGTCTTTTCTTTCATTGTGGGAAAAATTGATTTACATGAAAATTGTTTTTGCTCGAAAATGATGAATATTGCGTTGGGTTTTGGAAGAAAATCACATAGAATTCTATAGTTTCAAGCTAAGCAAAATAAATTAACAAGCAAAGAGAAATAAAACAATTGACTGTGTCTTCGAACGCACTGAAAAATCAGATCTAGGATTCAATCTTCTGGAATACGAAGATATATTTGTACGTCTTTATTTTTAAATTATTCAGAAAGATAACGAACTCTTAACGATTTATTCTAGCTGTTTGGAAGTGTGTTCTGTTAATCGAAGGCTTGAATAGAAATCTGTTGGCATTCATATCCACGAAATGTACTGAAAAAAATTGAAATGTTTTCGGTAAAATAATATATTTTCAATGTTATCTTGTTTTCTCGTTATCTTTTAAACAATTAAATTCTTTAAGCTCGATAATCAATGAAACGTTGTCAAGCCTGGCTGCTGTAGGGATAAACTCCACTCCTATTTCTATTCCGACCGGAGATAATTACTGCAACTCCATATATATATATATATATATATATATATATATATATATATATATATATATATATATATATGTATATATATATATATATATATATATATATATATATATATATATATATTGGAAACGATTCTAAAAATATTTTTTAAGTATAAATGTATTTTTCCATTCAAATGAAATAGGTCATGCATATCAAAATGATACGTTCCAAAGATATGAAAAACTTGTCAGTTTGGCTCAGTCAATAAGAGAGCTAACTACAAATCACTTGGTCGTGATTTTAAATTGCAGTTTTGGGAACGTTAATTTCATAAATGTATTTGTTTATTAGAATGAAATTAGCTCTTACATTTTCCTAACATACATTTTGGTGTATATGTAAGATTTTAAGTCGGTTTAACTCAGTCGAAAAGAGTGCCGCCTACCAATGGGGGGTGTTGACTGTTACTCACCTAAATTTGGTGGGGATTGTTCTTGCTGTTCTTATTTTTCTTACGGTAAAAAAGAACAGAGTCATCTCAGGAATTTGACTTTGATAATGATTCACTTAAGTTTACAGCAATGATGAATGGCTGAATTATCTGTACAGGAATGCATATCTACAAAAAGTAAATATATTCAGTTCGCGGACTATTCAGAACATGGCACTCATTATTCATGTTTCTTTTTTTCTTACTGCAACATTCCGGTTGATCCATTCTATAGCCTTCTTCAAATGTATAGTTCGTAAAGAGAGAGTCATTTTATTTCCATAAAGTGGAACAGAAGAAAATGACAAATATATCAAGTGTTATCAGTGTATATTAATGTAAAATATTATATCTATTTGATTAGTCTTTCACTCATGCCAACATATCCCTAAGTGTTTATGCGAATAGACCAATAGTATATATATATATGAAAATAAAAAAAAGAAATATTTTCTAAAAATGTATGTCATTCCCATCAATTATTCCCTAGAATCTGTAAATGTAATTTAAATAATTTCTTTCGGTTGTTTTCCATGTTTCACAAAGCTTTAAATATCTACGTATATAAACAAAATGTATTTGACGATGGATCAATACGTATATTAACGGACCCGACTTGTCGCATCTGTTGTCAATGTTGAATCCGTTGTGTCGGTTTTAATCTCGGACAGCATGCGAACTAAATTATGATATCATCTTCAAGAATACTAGTCACCGAGAGAAACTTCTCCTAGTTGATTTTCTACCAGCACATTCAACCGAAGAATTTCACAAATTGTTTTAAAATCACTATGATCATTCACATCTTACATCGATTCGCTTCCTTCAATATCATAGCCACACACATATATATATATATATATATATATATATATATATATATATAGTTAAAACGAAACCAAATAACATTCTAGCCGGTAATAACACGTATACGGACTATTCCATCAATATACTTCAGACATTTGTTACTTGGCATTACGTGTTAAATATTCCAACCCGCCCAATTACCTATCAGTCAGATATATGGACTAGAGCCAAATGTTTTCCCCTTTCCCCAGGAATCTCTCTCTCTCTCTCCCCCTCTCTCTCTCTCTGTATATATATATATATATATATATATATATATATATATATATATATATATGGCTAGAACAAAACAAAGGTTCATTTTGAATCACAACATTTAAAAGGTCATAACCCGACTGAAACAGAAATTTATCAACCGAAATAAGCACCACTAAATAGATGCTGTATTGGTAATAATCGGGCAGTGGATATATTCCATCGTGATCAAGGAGTCTACAAACTACCGGAAGGCACTTTCGACCTGGACTACATTTGTAGACACCTGCTGTATTTGTTTCTGGATGAGCCTCCACGGCTACCACCCATTCTTCATTGTCGAGTGACGACTTGCAAAACTAGAATTCTGAGAATCAACGATGCACAGCCCGTTCTGAAACACAAACTAGCCCCTAACTTTGTTAATGTTGCGGGTGGCTTTAGCAGCGCAATGGATAAGTTGTTATTCATAGAGCATAATGACACGAAAATCGTTTCCATTGTTTTTCTCCCATACCCAATCATCATCATCATCATCATCATCATCATCATCATCATCATCATCATCATCATCATCATCATCAGTCTTTCAACGTCCGTCGTTGGACATACACCCCCCCCAGGATTCGCCACATTTCTCTATCGCAGGCGTCGCGGAGCCAGTACTTTCTGAATTAGTCTAGCTCGTCCCTCCATCTAATATTCTGCCAGCCTTTGTTCCGCATGTGATCTCGGAGGATCCATGTCGTGAGTCGCGATGTCCATCGGTTGTCTGCCATTCTTGCAACATGGCCAGCCCACAGCCATTTGAGTTTTTTAACGGATTCTACGATGTCCCTGACTCTTGTCTTTTCCCCAGATGTACTGTGCTGTCTTGTGGTCTCTCCATGTGACACCTAGCATAATTTTCTCATGTGCGCGTTGCATGGTTCTCAATTTGTAGATCTGTCTCTTGGTCAGGTTCCATGTTTCGGCTCCATAAGTGACTATTGGGAGGATGCCTTGGTTATGCACCCTTCTTCAATACTAAGCAATAAAGGTAATCCAAAATTCCCCAAAGAACCCTCGCAATGCTTTAAAATGTTTCATAGAAGTACGCATAATCAGACGCAAACGAAGCTAAAAAACAAACTGTTCAAACACATTAGATTCACTGCTTTAGATATAACTGCAACAGAAAAAGATCAAAATCTGGATACGAACACCCTCGGCTAGAGCCAGAGAAGAATTTACAACCACAATGCTGGTTTGATCATGTCAAAGATATCTTTTTTCTGCAACAAAACTAGTTGAAAGCACATATTATTTGTTGGGTTTCTCGAGATACGAAAGAAATCTATAAATCAACACGATGAGGTCAAAGTGTTAATCAAAAATCCTTTATCCAAAATCGTATCACGGTTATTGAATAACCGAACATTATTAGATTTTACATTTATTCGATGAACCAAGCCACGAATGCTGAACCAGCTGAAATCGATCGGTTTTCTATAAGTCCCTGCGGGAGGTCCAACTGAGAGGATGTGTGTGGTTAAAGCCCTTGGCTGGATAGTATTTGCTCATGGTCACCTTCTCAACTCCACGGGGAAAAGAGGGTGATTTAAAATACTGATTGACTGCTGCTGACCGGTGGTTACAGTCAGTCGACTGGATATATTTGAAATGCAAAAAAAAACGAAGACCGTGGTCAATTCTGTTAAAATCGTTTTCTATGATAAATCGTGGAAACTTCCGCTGCATTTTGTATAAGTAAATTAGTGTCAGATACCTTTCGTCTAAACATAACGAAATTGCGTGCGAGGGTTACAATCGGTAAAAAATTCCAGTAATGGTAGTTAGTATAAACACATCGATAATCGTTCAGGTTAGAATTAGAAGAGAATACTTACCGCGGACGTTTTAACTCGTAAACGCTTTGGTTTTTCTCCAAGAACAGGATTGATTTTACACATTCGCTTACGTACAGACTTTATATTATGTAAAGCAAACTTTAAAAAAAAGGGAATGAGGGAAAAAATGATTTATTAAACGATAAAAATGGAGACGGACTGGAAAATTTGCGAGAAGAAATTGCAAATAGATCGAGATAATGGTTAAATTGGAACAGTGAACTTAGTGAGAAAAGACAATACTCAAGATAGAAGGATGAAATAGAAAGGTTTGTCGTTGAGACCTAGCAAAGGTCGGTGCGATCGCAGTCGAAATGGAAGGAGAAGGGAAAGTCCTTTGTCCAGTAGTGGACTTTAAGCGGATGATGATGATGATGATGATGATGATGATGTGTATATATAAGCGTGCTCGGGTGCAGGCTGGAGTAACTTCTATCATCAGGGAAAACAAACCTTATCATGTATAAACATCTTGTCAACTTGAGTTTTTCATGTGATATTACTATTTCGAAGAGATAGAGAAGAATTTAATTCTCGGTCTCAAATCCGATTTTAATCTAAATAGTTAGCAAGATAAAAAAAAACCCAACTCAAATCCCCGTTACACTGAAGTTAAGATTCAATCCAGATCGTAAATATTTATCCGACGACTGCACCACAAAATTGTACTGTATGTACAAACATTGTGGGTAATGAAAAAAAAAAAAAAAGCAAAAACAAAAAAACAAAAACAAAACAAAACAAAAAAGAAACAAACATTGGATTTCGATCGCGGGTCCATTTTTGACTCATTCAGCCTTTTCTTTGTCTATGAGAAATCAATAAAAATGAATCAATAATTATCTATTCGTGAACGAAAGGCAATTTCTTTAAAACTCAAGCGGCAAGTTCTGGCCTTGGTAAAATCGATACCCGATGCAAAAAGATATCCGAATTGGATTTCATATAATATTCGCAGCTTTTGTTTAGTTTAATGGCACCCTATTATTGTGCAATACAACCACTACTAATAATTAAACTATAGAAAAATAAATGATACGATGATAACTGTGATGAAATTCATAAAATATAAACTAATAATGGTATTATGATATAAAATCAATCAGAGAGTATGGATGCTATAATAAATGCTGTTGTTGTTGTTGTTGTTGTTGTTATCATTATCATTATTATTATTATTATTATTATTATTATTATTATTATTATTATTATCATTATTATTATTATCATTATTATTATTATTATTCAAAATAGTTTTATTTTTTAAGATTACGTAAAAGTAATGCAACGATGACGTTGGTATTTGAGATACTACTATTTCTACTACTGATAATAATAATAATAATAATAATAATAATAATAATAATAATACTACTACTACTACTACTACTACTACTACTACTACTACTCAGCATGCAGAACAAAATTGTGAATGAGATATGGAGAAACAAAGAAACGAACACAGCAATGATAATAATAACGGTAATTATGATGGTGACCATGATGACGAAATAACATCCTCAATATGATTCTAATAACAGCGAGGCAAGTCGAAAATTCTATGAATCCCAAAAAGTCTTCTGTTAAGACCAAATTTGATAGCGATCATAAACAGGAAATGATAGATAGAACGAGCGAAAATTATTATTCTCGAAACAAAAAAAAAAAAAAAGAGGACATAAGAAAAAAGCGCTAGTAATTTGATAAGCTAAAACATTTATCGGACATCTGGTATTGTAAGCATTGAGTTCTGGTCTGTAACCAATGGGGAGCACGAATACACTTCCTTGATACAAACGAAAATGTAGGAAGTCTCGAGAAAACTAGTCGGTGTCCATTTTCAGAGATTCGTTTTTGTTAATCTCTTGATAGCTTTACAGTATTCTTTTTTTTTTTTTTAAATCAAATACTTTTGTTACAGAAATAAATGTTGCCAAAATGCTATCAAAAGTCGCCCGTTTTTTTCCTGTTTACTTGAGGAAGTTGAATATTTAGTTGAATATATACAAGCTAGAATCATCATTTCACCCCCTCAGCAGTGTTATCCATACTTACGCTGTGTTTAATAGCACTGTGTTTACATGTTTCATTTCGAATTTCTACTTGTAGTCTCTCTGCATTTACTCTAGATAAGCGATTATCTAAAGATCTTTTTATAAAAGCCAGAAGCTGATCTTTTCTCCTGTGAGAAACTTTATTTGTATCTTCCTTTCGACAACGATGCAATGATCTGTTCAATTTAACGAATCCCATACTTTATTCAGCATAAACTTATATACATGAATATGCAACTTTAAAGAGAATTATTTTCATAGATGTAAGTTTTTTTTTTGTTTTTTAAATTCTTTTTACTAGACTATGATATTTATGATTGCATTATATTGTTTGAAATAATTAAGGAAACGGGTGTGCTGCAAGATTCGAACATGCGACCCACTAGGTAACAGCTTTAACGTTGCATCGCTCTCACCATTGAGCTAAACTGCCCGGAAGCAAGGCGAAGGTTATTTCAAATGGAGTTTTAAACATCATAACGCATTCATGACTATTCCTTCGGATTATATATCCATCTCGTGATGATATATAAAATCAAAGCACGTTTCGTGCTGTTTGGAATAATGTGAAGTTGGTTGTAATAGTCTGAATAGAGAAATAATTTCTCTTTAAGTAATAACTTATCATAAATATCATCGTGTCTGAGTTAAAGGACACCGTCCGGAATTGAATTTTTAAAAACTTTATTTGACGATATTGAAACGAAATCATTATTGAATTCATTCTTTGAGTTATTTTGTTCCCACAACGTTTTGGCTGATCCTTTCAACGGCCTTCTTCATATGTATTATCTGTGTGAGAAAAGAGGGACTCTTCTCTTGTAGTGCAAACAAGAACAATATTAAAAACAGAAACATTTGCAATATAGTTTATGCCATTCCCAGTAATGAATGCCACACATATTATTCCATATTTGACACTTGTGAGAGATGTTCCTAATTCATTTTTTGTGAAATAAGGAATTCCATGCTGGGTCTTTGTTGAGAAACAAAAGACACGCCACAAATTGGTTTGAATTATGCATCTAGCTGACAAGTTGATGAGTGCCGATTCATTCAATGTTCTAACTCTCCAGGGACGTTCTGGATACATAATTTAGATTTCATCCCAGAGAGTGTATTATACGCCACTTGCTTGCCAAATATAATCTGCCGAATCAGATTTTTCAATTTTCGCTTCAAATATGTCCATTCTATGTTCCTCAAATTTAGAGTCGGTCGGTCCCTCTTTTATATTAATTTACACGTTGCATGGGGTATTGTTAATACAATCTTCTGTCAAAATTTTTTCTCGTAAGAAGATAACACTAGTGGATTGCACTATTGAAAAACAGTGGCTGTACCCATCCACTTTTGGAGAAATAGTCGATTGAGACTCTCCCCAATATTGTGAAACACAAGGATTTCAATGAAAATCCATTTGTTGTGGGTGCAAAGGTAGAAGGAACATTAAAAGGCAATCGCCGCCTTAGAGGAGAGCTAACATAAAAAAGAACTCGAATTGGCAACCAACGAGAAAAAAAGTGAGCTGGTAGGTTAAGGTTACAGGTCTTAATCGAGATCGTCGGCGGTGTTTCAAAACTTCAGATTAAGTAGCGAAGGGTTAGAGGCCTCAAACTTACGATTGAGTCAGACAGACAGACTGAGGATAACAAGTCATTTAAACGCCAAGTTGAACGCGGAGAGCCGAGGTTTTGGTATACATATGTATATGTGTATGCATTTGTACATACGAGTATGAGTGTGAAGGGGTATTTTAGTGCTTAGCTACACCTGATAGGCAAAAGAACGGAAGGAATGATTTGTTATGTAAAGCATTTCATTTTACGCAGTAAACAGTAGGTAAATGTTGATAGGTGACTGAAAAAATGTTTACACACCGATAGAAGAAAGATCTTCTAGTCTAAAAGAAAAATAATCATTTGAAGGAAATAGAAGTTGAACGGGAATAGATTGAGAGAAGTAATGAAGGTTCCCATTTAGATTATATAGATTTAAAAAAAAAAAACGATGAATATGGTCGGAACAAATTCTTTTTATGACATCACTAGCATTTAACCGGAAAATGGCTGATATAAAGTAAAAAACAAAACAAACCCAAAACACATAGAATTATCTGAATTCTGGAGAATTTAGGTATTATCAATAAACCAGTCAGGGAACAAAAAAAGTCAAAATACTTTTTTTACGAAAATAAAATATTTTTTTTAGAATGGGTCTAGTGGAGAACTGATGCCAATTTTCAAGTCTGTTGATAAAACGGTATGGCCAAGAGTGCAAAAACACATGAACATTCACTTATGTGAAAAGAGAACTTTCAGTGGCTACTGCTGTTCAATACTGAGTAAATACCTTAGTCTTTTCCGTTTTCAGAATTCCAAAATACGTATAAAGCGAAGAAATTAGGTCAATATATGAAGTGTGAGGAAGATCAGAAGCTCTCTATGAGTCATGATATAGTTACAGGAGATTTTACTAGTTTATACCATTAGTCCTGAAAAGAAGGTTCCACAAATCATCTTTCTGATAGTCACCTATGGAGCTGAAACCTGGAACCTCGCCAAGAGATTAGCTCTCAAGCTAAAAACCATGCTAGGTGCGAAAAAAGGAATCGTGCTTTGTGTCAGATGCACAGTATATTAGAGAAAAAAAACAGGAGTCAGAGGCATGATAGAATCCATTAGGGAACTCAGATGGCAATGTATTGGCCACGTTGCAAGAATGACAGTCAGCCGCTGGACATCACGACTCGCAACATGCATCCCCAGAGATCATATGCAAAATCATCGCCGACAGAAAAAAAGATAGAGTTACGAATTCGAGAGGTTCTAGACATATTGGCGCTGCAATGTCCGTGATAGAGCTATCTTGGGGAAGGTGTATGTCCAACAAAGACGAGCGTTAAAAGGCTGTTGTTGTTGTTGTTGTTGTTGTTGATGATGATGATTATCAGTATTTTAAATTCAATCCAACACCTCTGTCTAGGAATTTATGCAATCAAGTCAGATCGGGGCCTACCCAGTGCTTCCAGGTCGGGTATGACGGGGAGTTGTCGTTGGTGAAAACCGGGTAATGCAGAGCCGATGAGGTGGAGAGAATCATAGAAGGAAGTAAGAAAATATGGACATAAATGAAGAGAGCACTTGTGAACTCCAAACGGCAAAAGGAAAAGCATTATAGAAATAGGTAAATAGCCAAGAGTTTAGAATACGTGGTCTCGTATCGGCAAATGAAAGGCAGGGCTGACCTATCCGAACCAGCCACCGTGCGTGAACTGCCAAGCAATTGTCTTCTCGTAGCTGCACAGGAGGTGGCATGGCTTCTCTTCGATTAGTCGCGTTGTGTAAACGTGTAAGTAACCTTTTGTGTAGACATCCCATCCATACACCGGAATCCTGTCAGAGGGAGGGCGTGTTATTGCAGCAAAATCGTGCATGTGACAGGTGAAAGGTAAGGAGACAAAGCCCGATTTAAAATGAATTTAGGGTTGCTTGGAGGCAGACTTATAACGCCCGTTCGCCCCAAGAGCCAAACAACTCTTTCGAGCCAGGAATTTTCTTATCCATTTCTCTTTCCTTCTCTTTAACCAAGTGTCTGGTGCCCTGAGTCCAAGCAAAGAGAGGTGGTAAATGCATGGTACTTGGGCCAGGGTGTGTGGGCTTCAATCCAGGTTTCGAGAAAAATGGTGCTGATTTTTAAAAGAAGCAAAGGATGAATACATTTTTTTACATATTTTTTTTGTTTTGGTCTTTGATCCAGTCCGTTAACCGAAATGGTATTTTAATGCACAATTCCAAGTAATAGATTGGAGTGGGATGTGACAAGTTACAAAGCAGTGTCTGAAATGATTTTACGCGCCATTGATAAAATCACCCGTATCTAATGACGATATTAATTGACAAAAATCAATGTCATACGACATAGGTTATATCCAACACACTGACAATATTCAAGCCAAATATATGAGATCATTTTCGCTAGCTTCGTTATATTAGTCACTTTGAGGAGTAGCTTCATATAAGCTCAAAAAAACCCAACTGGACTACTGCAATTCTATTTTTAAGCAAATTATGACAGGAAATGGTACAAAGATATTTTACATCAACCTCAAACGCATGAATTCGTGGTATAAGCAAAATGAATCATCACTTACCATAGAAGGGACAGTTTTTATCCAAAGAAAATCATGTTGAGCATGTGGTAGGAATGAAAGGGAACCCTCTACTGAGTGTCCTCTTTGTGAAAACATAGGGATTGATTCGAACAAGCATTGCCACTAAGAAGACCGAATGAAGGCAACAATCGACGAAATCGTTCAACTGTGGTTTAGAGAAAGATCGTAATATTTCCACTGAATAACACTGGACCACATCTTTCTTTGATGACCAAGCAAAACTTGTTACAACTTGGCTGGAAGTTTTTCATGCATACACCGTATTTGCAAGATATCGAATCCTCAGATTACTATTTATTCTGGTATTTACAGAATTCAATTCAGGTCCAAAAAATCAAGTATCATTTCTCAATATATAATTGTCACGTTGGAAGAAACGAAAAGACCGAGAATTAATGAGATGAGAATTTGGTATGAAAACAGGTATTTTGGCTTTTGCATTCACGGTGGCTATTTAGCTCAATGGTAAGAAAACCATTACGCTGAAGAGGCTACCCTAACGCTGACAGGTTCAATCCTCGCAGCAGCCTCACTTTATCTAATTGTTCATTCAAATTACACTATCTAGTGCGAGTGATTCATTAACCGTGTAACGACGGAGAATTCATTTCATAAAAGTTTCTGTATAATAAAACGCAATTTATAGTCGTATATAGATGAATATATTTTGCTCAGAAGAGAATAGTATGGCGCTAAAAGAATCGTTCAGCTAATATTTAAGGTGGGAAGAGTTCCCTATCTCTAAACCAATCATCAACCATAAGTGCCTGACTGGATATTTCAACCCTCTCATTTCAGATGAAAAACGTTTAGATACATTTTTTTTTACATACTTGTGTGTATGCTTCTCTGTGTATATGTGCCTACGCACTTGCGTTTAAATCTATGTGAGCATGCGTTTGTAAAATATGTGTATGTTTTCTATATGTTGTATGTATGTGTACTGTAAATATAAACGCAGATATGAACGTGCGTACGTGCGCATATATTTGTCATTTACGCACTCGTGTGATTGTTTGTTTGAGCTAATTGTCTATTTTTTCTCCGGCAAGCCAAGCGGCTCCTTTCGATGACAGACAGAAGTTGATAATGGTTTCAGCCATGCCATCACTTACTTACAAACGTATACATTTAATGACATAACAAATGAAAAACAGAAATTCTACCAGTGAGCAGCGAATCAGCATTTTTTCCTTTGCACAGGGCTCGCTAGCAAGAATGGATGAATACAAAAAAATAACTTTAGATAGGAAACTGAGATAAAAATGATAAATATTTATGGCAGTGCTTTCTGATCCAATCCAGAGAGAGAGCTGCAAACGAACACAACTGTCGACGAGAAATGATAAAAAAATAAAAACTTTCAACAGCCAAAAGTGAAAGACGAAAATTGGGAAAAACTTCTACCACATATTACGCATAGCGTTAAGTTCAGACAAAGGAATGTGATAAATACCAGGAAAACGTAACGAAACAAAAAGATGAAACAAAAAGAAGAATTGTGTGTGTGTGGGGGTGAGAGAGAGAGAGAGAGAGAGAGAGAGAGAGAGAGAGAGAGAGAGAGAGAGTTCAAAAAGAAATTTGTTAGAAGTGATGCATTACGATGATTTGGGTTGATGTCGTTATCTCTCTTTCTACGATTTAGTCTAACAGCAATGTATTATTTTACATCTCTGGGTTACTAGCTTTGACCCGAGCATAACCAATATATATATATATATATATATATATATATATGAATTTAAGATGTATGCAAATGTATTCTCTGTTTCCGCTTACGCATATCATTCAACTTCCACTTCCAACAGAACAATTATGTCATAGATTACGTCATAAAACCTGCTGAAACTTTCTTTGATTACCCATTAAAATAACTAAAGTCAAGACTTAAGATAAATTAAAAATAGGATGATTTAATCATCAAAAAATGAATATATGATTTCAACACACCGCATAGTGTGATTTGGACACTCGAGGTCTTCAAGTGTTCCGGGTCTCAATCACTATACATCCTCGGCTGAACGACCCGATCGATGTTGATCTAGCCGGACTTATGTCCAGGTAGCGTATTACGCCATTCGTTCCACATCTCATCCAAAGTCAAAGCCATCAGGGAGTTCAGCAGGCTGTTCCTGGTGGCTTTTCTTGCCTACAGCCCACACATTTCAGAGAGTCTGGGGACCCGGTGGAGAGATTGGCCTGTGAGGTCTCTGCCGACCACTTCAATGGGCTCCTAACAGACCAACCGCCTCTTTCTCCGATACGCAGCCACCAGTTCCTCACTCTTGGCTCTTTTCTTCCTTGGGCCTCCTCTTTACAATCTTCTCAGAGGATTGAGCTCGAATAGAACTACATGCTTGGTCGCCTGCGACATCAGAATCATGTTTTGGGGGAGTGTACTGACCATGATGGTTTCAGGGAACTTTAGGTGCTGATACATATATATATATATATATATATATATATATATATATATATAACCTTAGAGCGGATGAGACTATAAACACAAGGACATTTCGGATTATGAACTCATTTGCCCACAGGAGAATTCGAGTGAGAAACTTAGAAAATCATATAAGTCAAATTGAATAATAATAATAATAATAATAATAATAATAATAATAATAATAATAATAATAATAATAATAGAAAGGAAAAGAAGATGTGGAACATGAAAGTCTGGGTAGTACCAGTAATAATAGGTGCACTCAGAACCGTACCCAAGACACCGAAAGTGAGATTGGAGGAACTAGGGATAAAAGGAGGTTTGAGACTGTGCAGACCACTGCACTGCTTAGAACTGCACGAATATCGAGGAAAGTGCCAGAAATATGAAATATACGACCCAAGCTGTTAGCAGTGACCGAACAGAAGAGAAAGAAAAAGACATGCCCTAATAGTGGTGGATGTATGATCCACAGCACTGCTATGATAGGTGAGGGAGAGATGAGTTGAGAAGAGGAGACTTACTGTCACTCAGCCTTCAGTGATAACCACCGGGCAACTGGTGTGAAACTGTAAATCACAGTACTGCTGATGACTATGAAATTGTGGAGGGGAGGGCTGCAGATTTGAGGAGACTTGCTGTCACTCAATCTCCACCGATAATCACCAAGTGACTGCGTGCAAACTAACTGTGAAGCCATCATAAAGAGTGCCCGAAGCAGCGGAACGAACAACCAAAAAGTAGAAAACAATGGAACAGCACAGCAAACAAGGAAAGAAAAATGGGAAAAGAAAAAAAATCATACGGAGAATTTAAAAGATAGATAGATGATGTGGTAGACGGGAGATCATGGACATGGCTACGTAAAGAAAACCTGAAGAGAGAAACGGAATCGCTCATCATAGCAGCACAAAACACATGCATCAGGACAAACTATATCAAAACAAAAATCGACACAAACAGCAAGTGCCGCCTGTGCGGTGAAAGTCATGAGGCCTTAAACTATATAACTAGTGAATGTAGTCCACGAGCCCAAAAGGAGTATAAACACAGGCACAATAGAGTAGCAACAGTAATACACTGGGAACAGAGTATACGAATGAAATTTAACCATGGGGATAGGTGGTATCAGCACAAACCGGAGACAGCCCTGGAAAATGGAAACCACAAATTACTTTAGGACTTTGATAGCCAAACAGACCACCTCATCCTGGCAAGAAGATCAGACCTGGTAATCGTGGACAGGAAGAGGAAAACCTGCAAAATAATAGACGTGGCTGTGTGTGCAGACCACAGAGAAAAAAAGGAGGGAGAGTGAAAAACTGGAAAAATACCAAGATATGGCAGGAGAACTGAGGAAGATGTAGAATATGAAAGTCAGGGTTCTATCAGTAATAATAGGCGCACTAGGAGCTGTCCCAAAGACACTGAAGGAAAGTACAAGAAATATAAGGTCTATGACACTAGATGTTAGCAGTGGCCTAACAGAGGAGGAAGTAAAATGGAAGCGGAGATGCGACCCATGTGATTGGCGAGCAAGGGATGAGATGAGGGTTGAAGACCTGAGAAGACTTACTGTCACTCAGCCTTCGGTGATAACCACCGGGCAACTGGTGTGAAACTGTAAACCACACAATTACTGGTGGTCTATGAGAATGAGGAAAGGAGGGCTGGGGACTTGAGGAGATTAGCTGTCACTCAATCTCCAGCAGTAACCATCAGGCTACTGGTGTGGGATTCCAGAAAATAATAATAATAATAATAATAATAATAATAATAATAATAATAATAATAATAATAATAATAATAATGATAATAATATACTGAGGAAGGTGCTAGAAATGTAGGGACTGCAACGCTAACTGTCAATAGTGACCAAGCAGAGGAAGGGAAATGAAAGCGGAAATTCAAATTGTAGCACTGACATGATGGGCGAAGGAGAAAGGAGACGTTGGCTGAAGACCTGAGGAAACTCATTGTCACTCAGCCTTCAGCGATAACCACTGGGCAACCGGTGTGAAACTGTAAATCGCAGTATTAATGCGACCTATGAGTACTAGGAGAGGAGGGCTGGAGACTTGAGGAGACTTGCTGTCACTCAAACTCCAGCAGTTAGCACCAGGCAACTGGTGTGAGATTGCAAATAATAATGATAATAATAATCTCTCTCTCTCTCTACCTATTTTCGTAAAATTTGTTAATGCACACACATACATATATATATACACAAATTTTATACATATATACAAGTGAATAATTTACCTGAGTAAACAACGATTATTATTAATTCTTTGACACGTATTCCTTTCTTCTTAGTATTTAAGTAAAACTGATTTTGAGCAGCTGAGAAAATGAATTTTAAAATATAAAGTATGAACACCAAGATTGACGGATCACGTGACTCCGAGTGGAAGATTCTTTAAGGTGGTAAGCTTCTTATCAAGAAACTAGTTTCTATCAAGTTTCTAGTAAATCTGACTCAAAACATCCGAGAAGCAATTCGGTGACCGACCGACCGAGCCACTTCTACAGTGGCAGAGATACCTTTGAAACTAAATATGATACAATATAAGTAGAAAATGAAGCAACTCTTCTTTTTTCCATCGCTATTTTGGCTTCCGCATCAGAAAAATGACTGAAACATGGAACCTAACCAAGAGACAGACCATCAAACTGAGAAATATGCAATGCGCGCATGAGAGAATCATGCTCAACCTTACATAGAGAGATCACAAGACAGCACAGTATATCAGAAAGAAAATGGGAGTCAGAGACACTATAGAATCTATTAGAAAACTTAAATGGCAATGGGCAGGTCATGTTGCAAGAATGACAGACAACCAATGGGCATCGTGACTCACAACATGGATCCCCGGAGATCACATGCGAAACTGAGGCCGACAGAATACAAGAGAGAGTGGCGAACTAGACAAATTTAGAAAATACTGGATCCGCGACGCCCATGATAGAGAAATGTGGCAGATCCTGGGGAAGGTCTATGTCCAACGACTGACGTTAAAAGACTGATGATGATGACTTATACGTACAGAAATATTTAACAGAACATAATGCAAAATGCTTGTAAACTTATCGATTATGGTGAAACTGACTAAAAAGAACCGCTCTGAACCATTTCAGTAAGTGTCAAAAGAAATTTTAACTTTAAAGGCAGTCATAGACATTCATACATACATAGATTCAGATATAAACAGAATTATCCACAACACTTTATACCTTACGTCTTGAAAGTATCTAATGGCAATAATGTTTAGGATACTGGAAGACAAGCACACACACACACACACACACACACACACACACACACACACACACACACACACAACATAACAAAACAAAACAACAAACAAAACAAACATCCCCACCACCACACGGATTTCGCAAAATTGACACGAAAAAATAATTTTGAATCGCATGAATCCCCAACTTGACATTTATAGACTTTATATTATCATAGGAAAAAAGAATCTAAGTACCTGATTTTAAGATTATGTGAGTCCAATGTACAAGGAGAATATTTGTGAATGAAAAAATTACCATGACAAATCAATAGATAAAGTATTTTAGCATCTATCACACCAACATATTGAAAATCTACAGAAATTTAACTAATTATTGAAATTATTATCATCGAGAAGTTTTTGAGGAGAGACAGAAAGATAGTACCAGGAATGCATGCTTATTCTTATGAAGAGAGGCTTGCAAAACTAAAATTACCAAGTATGATGTACAAGAAGGACAGAAGAGACATGTTACACCCACAGATTATATAACGTAAACAGTGCCTTTGTTATGGAAAGAAAAGGCATCGCTTGAGGTCATGTATTCAAACAGAAAACATACCCTCGGATTCAATAAAAGTCTTAGAAAGCACTTCCAGTACACCCTAATCTCCAAGGACTTTATCAGAATTTGGGCTAGCAGGAGATTCCACCCATGCAAGTGCATTACCACGATCACCCCTGACCACAAAGTATATTAAATGTTCAAGGCATAGATATGGTCAAAAAGACCAGATCAAAAACCTTGGTCAAATCTAATCTGACAGTGTATTGTATTGTATTTATTACAACGATCAATTTGTTACACAGTTTCCTTGTAAAAATTAGCGAAAATATATTTTCTTTCACTTACTAACCCGCTATTCATAAAATCTCAGTAAAATGCTGTTTAATTTTCGATATTGTTTTGGGGATTAAAATTTCCTGAAATGAAATGTGTTCAATTTTTGCAAAAAGAATATTTTGTTCTAATTCAGTAAGTCGCAAATAGAAGCGAAATGTAGTTTTATTTGGTGACCTTTCATCTTTATTTGATAAATCATAACTTAAATATGCTAAAGATGAACTCACAGTGAATCTTTTTTTCAAAGATTCCTCAAAATATTATCGAATTTCTTTGATATTGAGAAAAAGAAGTTTCAAAATCCTTGTCATAATCTTTTTATCTTTAATTGTGCTAAAATGAAATAATAATGGTGTTTTGATAATCAATAAACACGTCTCTTATATGGTTCAAACTGTTTGGGATAAATATCCAGTGGTTACACATATTACCTATTGTGAAATTTCATTAAAATCCTTAAATGGTAAGGGTGAAGAGTGTCTGTTTCTTAAGAGACAACTCCTAAAGGAAAAATGATGACAGGTGTCGAAGCCCCGAGTTTCTGTTGCATGTGTCACCTTGATGATCCTTGAAAATTTGAAATCTGTTCGTGATCAGAACTTCATACCTACAAGCTTTTATAACCATAATTTTGGGAGAATGCCAGTCCACCGAAGGGCAACCATCACCCTAATCACACAGCTTAGAGTGTACTCAATTTAAATGGAAAAGTTTGATTATAAACATCAAAACATATAGGTTTTAGACTTTGATACACCTACGTGCATTATGCATGAAGATCCTGCACAATTATTATTCAAGTCTCTAAACTAGGAACTTCTCTTGTTTATGAAACCTTCATATCTTCAGAACAATGAACCGCCAAATGCAAAATGTACGTATTTTTTCGTGTTAATGTTTGTGAAAGTTCATGCCACAGAAAGATCAACCCAATGTATATATATATATATATATATATATATATATATATATATATCTATATATATATATATATATATATATATATATATATATATATATATATGTGTGTGTGTGTGTATATATATAGGGCTCCACAAATCTTTAAACTCAGGTGGAAATGTTGAATAATTTCATATCCAAGGGTGAAGAGTCTAGCAATGGTAATGATAAGGGTAATTTCAATGGAGTTAAATATTTTCCTTGCGAGAAAATTTTAAACTCAATAATAATTTACTTAGTATGAAGGGTTCAAAATTGAGTCTATTTGTTTCTGTCGTTAATAGAAACGTTTTCAAGTCTACATAATATGGAAAAGAGACTTTTCGAATGTGGTGAGATTGTTGAACTTTAATATCAGGTGAAATCACAACGTGCGATAACTGAACGAGTTAATTGAAATAAGATAGCCATAAAGAGAATAAGTATTATACGGAAAGTTATGGAGCCAACAAGTAGATATTACACCCCAAAACTCCTGATAAGAGGGCTGTTAGTAGAGCGCTACATCAAATACCCAATCAGTCCATTGCTCGTTTGAAGACAAAAACAAGGATTCAAGTTCACAAAAAAAACATCAGAGAAACGATCAAAGTCAGGATTTATGCAAAAGAAAAGTTGCCACGCCCAGCTCTTAAAATGATCCACAAACAATGTACATATAATCAGGAATGGGATGAATAATGGCAAAGGATTGCCTTCATAGACTAGAAATACAACTTTGATGGCCAAGATGACCTCCAGTATGAGTGGAATGACTCATGATTACCGGAGAAAACCTTCTCAAATCATGCTAGTTGAGATGGCGGCATCATGGTCTGGATTCTGTGGGATATAGCTCAAAGATGGCTCGTTGACAGACGGCTAAATACATCAGGTTAAGTGGATATGCTAAGAAATGAAAATTCAATTGCTGAAAGCGTTCGCACCGGTGGCCAACATTTCTTATTACAGCAAGATAATAGAACTGTTGATGCTGGAAGAGTCATGGTACGATATTTTCAAGAGCAAGGCTTAAACGTTTTAGTCTGACTGCCATCAGCTCGGCGCCGGCACTTAGAACTGCTATCTTAGCAGCTTAGGTTAAGGTGTCTGCTGAATCACTCGATTATTTGGTTCAAAACATGTCAGATAGGATTTTTCAAGTAATCAACGGTTATGATAATGTAACAAAATATTACAATGAAATTGTTCAACAAAAAATCAGATCAAATTCGAAGCAAAACAAAGAAACTAGCTATGAATTCAAATTTTATGAAACTAGTTAATTACCCGATCGATACCATTAATCTGAATAATTCTAACCTTCCTTCAAAACAATTTTGTTGAGACAATTATGTGTATAACCTATGATCAAGACATATGAGCGTGTGATTTTTTAAAGAGATTAGAAATTTTTGCTTATGAACTAAAAACATTCACTGGTGTTTTATGTTTGTGCTGCACTTTACGTTCAGTTCTTTATTTGTAAGCCTTACCAAGAGCCGCTCGATTTGCTACCCTGTAACTTTAGTGCTGAGCAAGGTATATGTCTTACATAAACGTCTGTATAACTATTAAACACACAAACACACACACATATATATATATATAGAACAGAGAATTCAGTGAATCATATAATCAGTACACAAATGTCTGTATGATTATTACACACACACACACACACACACACATATATATACATATATATAGAACAGAGAATTCAGTGGATTATATTATCAGTACACAAATGTCTGTATGATTATTACACACACACACACATGCACACACACACACACACACACACACACATATATATATATATATATATGTATATATATATATATATGAAAGAAGACACAGTGGGTCAAAAAGGGTAATTGTTGGGTGAAGCTAATTTTATAGTTGGGTGAAAAAGAAATATCAACTCTGTTCGCTGTGAAATATGTTATCAAATAATTCCCTGAAGTTAACAGCAGGCAGACACTTGTTTTTATTTTAATAAAATTCTATTTCTGATCGACATTGTCCTAGTCCTGGTGATGATGATCATGATGATGATGATGATGATGGTGATGATAAGAGCGTGGTTTCAACAAGAAAGCGATCAGACGACAGCATAGAAGAGAAAGCAAAATCTCTGTCATTAAGCAGCAAGATGGCGTGCACTGGAAGATAAAATTAGAGAAAAAAAATCGGTAATAAAAAAGAATTGTGATAATGTTGGGATCGAATCATGATGTATGTGGCCGAAATTTTGGCAGAATAAAATGCGGTTAAAGATTGTCGTGGCACAGCAAGACCTCAATCTAATGCTAGACGAACTTGACGAAGAACGTAAGAAAGTTGGCCTTCATATTAACCTCAACAAGACATGTATCATGTACAACAAACAAGTTGATAATAAATTAACAAAGATCAAAATCGAAAACACAAAGCTGGAGAAAGTATACATCTACCATGGAATCCTCAAAAAAAGAAGAAATCAAGCGCAAAATCACTCAGAAATGGCTCGCTCAACCTCCAAGAACGAAAAATAATCCCATTAGTCCTAAAAAAAGACATGCATAACCCATGCACCCCCCGGATTGTCACCTAAGGAGCTGAAATATGGAATCTAATCAAGAGACTGACCCGTAAACTAAGAACCCTGCAGTGTACACATGAGAGAGTCATGATCAACCTCACATGGAGAGATCATAAGGCAGCGCAGTATATTTGAGAGGAGACAGGAGACCGAGACATCATAAAAACTACTGGGAAACTCAAGTGACAATAGGCTGATCATGTTGCACGAATGGCAGACAACTGATGGACATCACGACTCAAAACATGGATCCCCAGAGATTGAATGCAGAACCGAGGCTGGCAGAATATTAGATGAAGAGACGAACTGGACAGGTTTAGGACAATAAAAGATCAATGATGTTGATGATGAAACGAGGTGGATTATCAATGAGGAAGCATGATCGGATCGCCCAGGATATGCCAGATGAATAAGAAGATAAAATCATTTGAATTTCAAATCTTAGTGAATCATGCCCGGAGACAAATTGTATACGAGCCAAGGCAGAGTAGAAACATGGATGTTGTCTATTTACACATACTGTAGATGTAAGTTTCGCATAAATCTATTTAAAAATAAACAAATAATGCATTTATTATTTCAAAATCACCGCTGAAAGTAAGAGTTGAGACAGGCTTTCGCTGGCGTTCGCTAACGTGGCTATAAAAATACGCCCCTCAGCCAAAATATTGTTTTTATCACATGTTGAGTGGTGTTCGTGGCAGTAGTGTTTTAACCTACCCATAAATCAAATGTAACCTGATTTTGTGTCAGAATTAAAACACCGGTAATTTTTACTTACTGTACATTAAGTACTTGTGATGGATTTGTTGAGATTTCAAACTGGAATGAGGCGTTCAGTAGGTAAGCTCTGTAGTATGTTTAACCTTCCCATAAATCAAACTTAACCTTATTTCTTCACCAAAAAATTACATATCATCACCAGTGACTGCAACAGCAGCAGAAAAAAAAACAGGAATCACATATATCATAGAATCCTCAGAACGCTCAAATGGCAATGGGCTGGTCATGTTGCAAGAATGTCAAACAATCGATGGACATCACAACTCACAAAGATGATCCTCAGAGATCCTATGGAAAACTGTGACAGGCAGAATATGAGATGGCGTGACAAATTAGACAAGATGAGAAAATATTAGCTCCGCTACGTCCATGATTGAGAGGTCTGACGAAAGTCTTTGTCCAAAAGTGGAAGCAAGAAGGCTAAAGATGCTGATGAACTGTGCATACATTACTCTTAGGTGCTTGATTGCCCTGGGGTTGGAAAATCAGTAACAATTAAAAGAGCTGTGGAGGTGGGGATAAACCAGAGTGTTGGAAACTATGGCCACCGACACAATTTCATAGGTACTGAATAAAGCAAGGAAGAAAAAGATTTTTAGTGAAGGTCAGCTGGGCACATGAGAAGTAAAAACTCACAGTACTAAATGGAACAAGGATTTTTCTTTGTTATCGGAGAAAAATTAAGCTGTTTTGAGGGTATAACATTTAGATATCGCTTAAATTAGTGAATACAATTAAACTTGGTTAAGCCAATAGTGTTTATGAACACAGCAAGTCAAACGGAGTTCTCTCTTCTGAATTGTTTATAGTAGTCTTTTGATTGGGAAATTTCGACAACTTTGAAATTATATTCCTCTCACCTTAACGCCAACAATTAGGGAGGAGAAATCGGAGACGGACTCTCGAAAATGAATCCTAATGAGAGCGGGTTGATGTTAGAATTTTTAGAGACAATAAGCAGGGAAGGGATGGCAATTAAAAACCAAATAGTAATCACGTTAAAATGTACGTCAATTAAAAGAGGAAAGTTAAATAAAAAACTAAAGCTCCATGTCAACACCCAGTGGAGTATAGCAGCCGCTGACAAAGCCCTGGAGATCCTTGAAGACTCTTAAATCTGGTCAAGACCAATCCTTTGGTCAGGAACAAACCCACTGAAGAGATACTCCCACCCTGATCACACGGCTTAGAGTGCCCTCAATTTGCTAATGAGTACACAGGGAATTTTTTTCCAAAAGAAGAGTTTACCACACTCTTAATTCATACCGGGAATCGAGC
Source organism: Thysanoteuthis rhombus (assembly GCA_963457665.1). Lineage (NCBI taxonomy): Eukaryota > Metazoa > Mollusca > Cephalopoda > Oegopsida > Thysanoteuthidae > Thysanoteuthis > Thysanoteuthis major. The sequence goes on along the minus strand of OY735216.1, from coordinate 40,703,346 downwards.
CCACGACCTGTGTGTGAGGCAGATATACTAACCATTACACTATCTGAGTGGACAAAAAGAAGAAGATTTGTATGGTTTCGACCATATAAAAATTGAATGATATGAAATAATTCTTGAACCAATATACTCATGTTCCGAAATGAAGCGGCACTACTGCGTTCTCCAGTTGCTAAAATAAGCTAATACCAGAATAACGAATGGGGCATTGACGATATTTTCGATAAAATATAATTAAGACAGGTCAAGGTTATCACTCAATAGATACGGTCAAGAGACAATTTGCTATGAAAGTTCATGCTAAATTGGTGCCTTGATTTACGTCTGACGGCATTCAGGTTTTCATATTTTCTGAAAATTTAGACTTTTTAGTGATTACTGCCCCCAAAAGGCGAGAGAAGTAATTTATTCGTTGATTACATCTTTTCCAGTTTTGTAATTTATCACCCCCAACACAGCATGTTTCCAAAAAACTTTATTTATCAGCATTTCTATTGAGTGACAAACTAGATATGTCATTTTAATTCATTTCATCAAAAATAGATAAGAATACAAGAACAAATGAAATGGATAAATAACAGAACAGGTCTGGTTGGTCACTTTATGGAAAAAGTCATATGACCAACGTCTTTTGGCTACCTTGTTGAGGTGATCATTTAAAACATTGGAAAAAGAGGTGATCAAGGAATAAATCTCTTCTTTCACCTTTTGCTGGGCGGTGATCTCTAGAAAAAAGCAACTGTGATCATTGCCAAACACAAACTAAAAGACCAACTTAGCATGTACTTACGTTGTAAATTGATCTCCCTCACTAAAAGCCTATAAGGGAGTAAAAAACAAGAAAAATCGTTCAATTTCAACATAATAAGGAGAGAATGTTTAAATTTTCAGCCCTGTAGTCCCACTGGAATGGACTATATGCGTGATAAATTCATAGCCTACGAGCCAGACAAACTCTGTTAAGACCTGTAGAAACCTATGTCGACTAATTTATTGTTTGAAACTTAAATATCTAGTAGGGTAGTAGGGTAAAAAATTCAGCATCACATCTCCGGTGCATCAATGCAATCAGATCCCTTACTACTCTAAATGGGATTTTCCCTGTATTGCTCAATATAATTGTAGAGATCATTCATGTTTGCTGGCCAAATCCGATTCGTTGCTGCATATCACCTTGGATCATTGCACCAAGCCCCAAGCCCCAAGCGTATCCCAAGCTCTTTGAAGGTTTCGGTGCATACTCTTCTATGCTTTACGCAGAATGTTTGGCATTTTTTAGGTGACTTTTTTTTGTTTCATGCTTCTCACAACTATTTCAAATCCATTGTTTAAGTATATCGACGTCTGTGATTTTTCTTTTTCACACTACATGCCTGGAATTTATCAGTCTATTTGTTCGGTGGTCTTTTTAGGTTGTCCAGAATCGGGCGTATCTAAATAGCCATTGGTTACGTTATAAATCTTAAGAGCATGATAAACAGAACTTTTTGGGGCATCAAACCAAGTTTTGTTTCAATCCAATGCAAAATATACCACCCTGAAAAAAACCCTCAGAATAATGGAAATCCATTTAATATGGAGAAACACAAGCAAAAAAAATCGACGATATTTCTTAATGAAGAATACATCAAAACAGCATTGGAATAAAGAAGAAAAAAATGATAATAAAAAACAGATCAATGACATAAACCAACCTCTGTGTAAATCGTTTAAGAACAAAATCATGATTTGTTTTCAACAACCTGAACGTCCGTTTATAGATCACTTCATAGTGATATTTTCCAGCTGTTGTTATTTGAGAAGCTTGCACTGCCTCTCCGGCAATTGTAATTTGAAAGACTCGATGTACTGAAGGGTATTTCTTATTCAAGTTGCTTGGCAGCGGTCCAGTACAGTCATTAAGTAACAACAGTGACATCTGTATAATACTAAGTGTCACAGAAATAAGTTGATTTATACACTCAAGAGTATAGCACGTACACAAATATTAAAACACCTGAATTAATTTCAGTAATATCTATTCTATTCATAAAAAGTGGTTGATGATACTATTTTAGTCATAATGTATGCTATTGTTTGGATAGATATTTGAATGATTTAAAAAAAATGTTATTGGTTTGCAATTGTCAGAATGGAAAAATAAACAACAATTTTACCTTCCTCATTGCAACATTCACTTAATGCCTTTGCCTATCCAGTCTCATTACATCTTCATTGCACATCTTTGATACTCGACGATTGGGAAATATTTCCCCAACTCATGTATGCATATTCAAGTTAACAGCTGTTGCACGAAAGAAAGTGTATTGAAACATTTCTGAAGCCATGCCAGATCACGAGGAACAGTGTTAAACGTGCATACAATTCCTTTAATAACCACTTTTTCTTTTGTTCAGATAACAGCAGAGAGCCAGTTACAAGATTCATTGGAAACCATCACCCAAAATTGTTAACAGGTTTCTTCAATATTCAAGTTGGTCTGGCTGGCTATGTATTTATCTATCTATGAAGCGTGCGGGACGCACCAACGAAAGTAAAGAGTTGACAATCTAAAAAATTACTCATCATTTCTAAGAAAAAGACATTTTTTTCCAGGAGGGGGATACCTTTCATCAAGATAGGTTTCTAGTGGGGGATCCAATTTACAATATTAGTACACGCTAAACCGATCCCTTATTCTATGTCCAACAAGAGGTGAGAGAAGGAACGTAATCTTTGATCAACCCTTTTTACAATCTTTACGATTGATCACTGCAAACACTGCATGTTGACAAACGACTTTGGTCATGTGCATTTCTATTGAATGACTAACCAGACTCGTTTTTTGAGATATACAAATTCTTCGGACTCTCTCTCTCTCTCTCTCTCTATATATATATATATATATATATATATATATACACATATATATATGTATATATACATATATATATATATATATGTGTGTGTGTGTGTGTGTGTGTGTTTATGTGTTTGTGTGTGGTACGTCGAAACGTTGACATTGCCTAATTGGTTTTATTTTGATTAAAAGCTAATTTAATCAATGTGAGGATAAAAAAACAGTATTTGTTTTACAATTAAAAGTTTGCGAAATTACGGCTCCTCTAGAATAACTCATCAGTCATGCCTTATAAACACATTATTCTGTCACAATCCTGTGGAAATCAGGAAACGTACAGATTAATGTAAATATTTGAAAACAGAAAAGCAAAGCCTAATGTTGGAAGAAAACTACAAAAAACCAAAATCAAAAAATAGAAAAACACCAGTAATATAAACGATGGAAAGAAAACAACGATCATGGACTACAATCATTCATCATTTTTCTATATTCTATCCCATTTGTTACTAGTCTATCTCTTTGTGATGCCAAGAATTCTGAGACATCTACGATATCTAAAAGAAGGTTCATTCTGATTGCATTTTTTTTTACCTGGTCTAATATCCGATACCACTTCCCGGAAATACTTTTTTTTACCTGTCCTCATATCCCGATTACAATTTCTAAAAAGTTGCTTCTTCTACCAGGCTTTATATTCTGATCACAATTTTTTTTTCAATAAGTTGGGGCTAAAAGTAAAAAGAACTTTTTTTCTCTCTCATGGGGTCAAAAGTTAGGAGGAATTTTCTTTCACTTTTCATGGCTCAAAAGTGGAAAGGAATTCCTGCCCTCTTTTTAGAGGTGAACGTGATGGGAAATTCTGGGGGTCAAAAGTGAGAGGAATTTTTTTATGGATCGGACGTGAATGGGAAACGTTTTCGTAAGCCAGTGCATATTCGGGTATGAGTGCATCACAATAAAATATTATTTACCTTAGGTTCGAATCACCATATATATGGTTCCGAAAATTCGCGGTTCAGTCTTGAATAATTTAATGGGAATACTTTTTTTGAGTTCTTTGGCGTATCGCGAAAAGCAACACAAAATACGTCGTACGGTATAAGTAGAACTTAAAAAGATAATAAAATGAAATCATAAATGCATCGTGATAATCTTTGTGTCATTTATAAGAAGAAAGACCGTGTTTGTCTAATGGTATTTCAGACATATTTCCTATCCATTTTACTGTGAACAAATGTATGTGATTAAGGCAGTAGATGAAGTATTGTAAATCATCATTAATGATTTATGTATACATATATATAGCAGGTATTACATATCGAAAAATTGTATTTTCATGCAGGCTTATTCTGGTGCATTTTGAGTGTTGTCAGCCATCTTTTTCAGAGAACTTGCAGCAACGTAGAGAAAACTATATTCTGTTTACATGTTTGAGATTTGAGAAGTGAAAGAAGGATATTTCTGTGTTTTGGATTGTTTGTTAGAAGTAAGGGGAAGTTTGTACCTGTCTGGACGAGAGTCTGGTTTGGTCTGAAATTAGAAGGGTCGGTGAGAGGAAGTTTCAGTGAGTGTTCGTGCCTGTGTCTGTAAGAATCATACCTGTCTGAGAAAAGAAAGGTCAGTAAGAGGAGATTGATAATGAGTGTCAGTTTTGTGGAAAAGCTCGTTTGGCTGTGTATTTTGGAATGGAGAGTGAGGCCGAAATTCAAGATTATATCATGATACGGTCAATATATCTCACCATCATTTCGTTTATAAGCAAGGCCGATATGTATTTATCGGTAGTTCACGTCAATAACCATGGATTGCAAGCTGAATGCATTAACGATGTTGTTGATATCAGTTTCATTTAGTCGAAAGTTTTTTGATATAATATTAATGATTTTTTCCGTTAATGCTTGGCTCTTGTCTCACAATGTCATAGAATTTTGATTCCTTTAGGATTCCACTGAGCATGCGGCCGTTAGTGATTTCTCACAGCTACAGATATCAAAGAGACAGTATGACAGTTAATGTCTGATAATTTTTTTATCAGAAATAATACCAGTAGCTTAAAATACCACCACCACCACCACCACCACCACCATCATCATCATCATCATCATCATCATCCTTTTAGTGTGCGTCGTTGTCCATATACCACCCCCAATGATTTGCCAGACCTCTCCAGAAGGGTCTAGCGGTTGTCTGACGTTTTTGCAATAGGTCTAGCCCATTGCCATTTGAGTTTTCTAACAGTTTCTATGATGTCCCAGATCCTGTATTTTCTCTAATACACTGTGCAGTCTTGTGTGATTTTTCGCTTCATTACCTTTTCTTTTAAGAACTCTATGGAAACTCTCTGTCCAAGGTAGATGTAATGGTCTATTTTAACGAGCTCTGATAGTTGTGTCTTTGTCCTCAACATATTTTCAGTAAATAACATTTGTTTTGCTGAGATTCACGTGGAGGCCAACTTTCTTGCTTATTTCATTTGGTTAGCTTAGCAACATTTGGTGATCGTGAAGGTCTTTAGCAAAGCAGACAATGTCAAAAGCAAATCCGAGGTCATTTAGGTATTTGCCGTCTTTTCTGATTCCTTTGTGTTCCCATTCTAGGTTTTGGAAGATCATCTCAATGCAGGCTGTGAAGCGTTTGTGTGAGCTGGTATTACCTTGTCTCACTTTTTCTTCTATTTGAAAAGGGCTCAGAGTCTCTATGTAGCCTGATGAAGGAACTGCTGTGTCGGTAGGTATGTTGCAGTTCTCTGACATGTATGAGGTCTACTCCTTGTTGCACTTTTGCGTCAATGGCTTTGGAGATTTTCACTCTATCAAAGGCCTTTTCAAAGTCGGCAAATGCTAAAGCAAGTGGCATTCTATATTCTGCTACTTTCTCTTTTAGTCGGTTTGCATTGAAAAAGAGACGAAAAGAGAAGGGAAATGCTAGAAGTTGGCACGAATATTCATAAAATTGATAAGAGCTACGCAGCTTTTTCTGTTCGTAGAACGTGTTTTCTGATGCGTAGAAACATCGCTCTTTCATCATCATCATCATCAGTCTGTTAGCCCCCATTTTTAGACTTTCCGAAAGATTTGCCAGACCTCTCTATCATGGATATCGCGAAGCCAGTACTTTTTAAATCCATCTAGCTTGTCATGCCATCTCATTTTCTGTTGGCCAGGCCACAGCTTCGCACTTAATCTCTGGGAATCCATGTTGTGAGTCGTGATGTCCAGCGGTTATCTGCCATTCTTGCTACACGTCCAGCCACTTGCTACTTTGGTTTTCCAACAGTTTCTATAATTTCCCAGACTTTTCTCTGATATACTGCGTTGTCTCATGATCTCGTCATGTGAGGTTGAGAATGATTCTCTTATGTGCATATTGAATGGCTCTCAGTTTGAGGGTCAATCTTTTGGTTAGGTTCCATGTTCCATTTCCATAGGTGACCGCCGGTAGGATCCAGTGGTTGTTTTACTACTGTAATTCATTGTTTTTCATTGTCTTTTGTCAATTTAGAAACGATTAGGGCTTCTGCTTATTGATACAGAATTTTAGAATTGTAGTGCGAATCTCAGCCCCCCGAAAGTAGTGTCGATGTAATATTATCACTTTACCCAGTCAAGTTTGCATTTATTGTTCACTAATCCAAGACAACGAACATTATTTATTCGTTAGATGAAAGCCCAAGAGATTTGTTATTCAAAATTTGAGATACTGATTTTAACCTAAAGAATAGTCTAAAAAACTTTTACATGAGTATAAACGACATGTAAGAACACGCATGCAGGCATACATACACGGAAAGACTGAAAGCAGAGTGTGAGATATGATAAGTAGGTAAACTTCATTGTATCCTTCGGGGCATTAACTAATTGAAAGTCAGTCCAATCCATAATGGATTATTGGTAGCACTAGAATGAATGTCCTGTGGTCTACATCTATTGTCGACTAATCCAAGACAACGGACATTATTTATTCGTTAGATGAAGCCTTGGAGATTAGATATTTCTGAATTCGAGATGCTTAATTCGATTCAATAATGTTCCAAACATCCTCACAAATAAAACGGAAATAATCACCGACACTCTATTTGTGTACAGTAATTCGAAACAAATTTGTAATAATAATGGATCTGGAATCGGGCTTATCATGATTTATTTATTCAATAAAATGCCTCTGTAAACATCTCCATGTACAATTGACGTCAAAAATACATATTTGAGATAAAAATGTACATCAATTCAAATGATAAAAATGTACATGGAACTCAATAGAATAAGTCTAGCTGCTGCAGAACCGAACTCCACTTCTGCTTCTCTGAATATGACTTCTGCAACCTTTCTATTGTACGAAATTATTAAAAGATATTCTTCTTTCAGTATAAATGTATTAATCTAATAAAGATTAAAATAAGCCCTTACGTATCTGTAAGATGAATTTCGCAGACATGTGATACATGTCAGTTTAATTCAGTCGGTAAGAGAGCCGGATACCACTCGCTCGGTCTATCACAATCGGAAAATGTAAATTTTATAGATGTATTTACTTATTAGCGTGAAATGAGCCCATACGTATGCTGTAAGAAAAATTTCGGTTAGTATGTGAGACGTGTCGATTTATCTTAGTTGGAAACGACTACCGATCAGTTGCCATTGATTCCAAATCACGGTGTGGGAATCTCAATTTTTGCTCCTCTAAATTTGACAAGGCTTGTCTTAGTCGTTCTTGTTGTTCTTGTTACAGGGGAAGAAAAAAGTCAACTCCTGATTTAGACTGGATTTTCACAAATTTACAAGCTTATCAGTCCTGAGAAACTTTGCTCTGTTAATTAATTTTCGATCCTAGCCGAGATCTAAATTTGTCTATGTTATTTCTAAATTCATCTTAATGCTGGCTTTATCTTTTTTTTTTGTCCGCTCGGATAGTGTAATGGTTAGCACCTTTGCCTCACACACAGAAAGTCCTGATGGTTAATTTGTTTTCCTGACGTAACAACTAGAACAAGAACAATCTTAGTATGATTTAAGGGATACAACTATACACTACAGGGATTCGAAATCACAACCAGTGCCCGATAGTCACTTATGGAGCTGAAACATGGAACTTAAGCAAGAGATAGGCCTGCAAACTGAGAAGTATGCTACGAGCACATGAGAGAATCATGCTCAACCTTACATGGAGAAATCACAAGACAGCACAGTATATAAGGAAGAAAACAGGTGTCCGTGACATCATAGAAAATATTAAAAAACTCAAATGGCAATGTGCAGACCATGTTGTAAGAATGAAAGACAACCGATGGACATCACGTCTTTCAAAATGGATCCCCAGAGATCACATAAGAAGCTGAGTCTGACAGAACAGAAGATGGAGAGATGAACTTGACAGATTCAGGAAAGACTGGCTCCGCGATGCCCATGATAGGGAATTCTGGGTAAGGTCTATGTCCAACGACGGACGTTAAAAGACTGATGATGATGATGACCCGTCTACGAAAATTTATGCTAGAAATACACCAGGACTCATTTCACTAATAAATAAACACATTTATGATAAAAAAATTTTTTTTGTATATTATAACGATACAATAGTTCCAGTATTCATCTTTAGTTGGAATAGACATTGTAGTTGAGTTAGAATCTGCAGGAGCCAGATTGATGCTTTTTGATATTTTTCAACGCTTTTATATCTTTGCATCTGGGTCGCCTTTTAACCTCTTCCTTCTCCTAAAATTGCCAATGGATTTTACACATTTATAACTTTTCTGAGGTTGTCTATCAAGTTTATAACCTAATTCAAATCTCACACGAATCGAATCATCATAGCAAATCCTCGGAGACTTTCGTAAGAAATATTTTGGCTCTGAGCTTTCCTGTCAATCATCTAACAATGGAGCCCTATCACTATATCTACGTAGACCGTTCAGTAGAGTGGAGAGAAAGTCCTAATTTTTCGTAAAAGCAGTCAAAAATTTGCTGCAGTTTATGTGAGCAAGCCTTTATCTGGTTTTAAATATCAATTTGTTCCTGCAGCAGACATGATATCATTTTTGTTCTTAATGTATCGGTAGATATTTGTTGGGCTAAGCCAACTTTGGGATATGCTTGCATATATGATAATAGCCGAAGTATCTGTTCACGTTGTGTTAAATTAGGAGTTAATATAAAAAGGACTGAAACTTTCAGACTGTTTCCCTTCACTTTTGACACCTCGAAGAAGGAAAAGTTTCCTTTCACTTTTGACCCTTCGAAGAATATATATATATATATATATATATATATATATATATATATATATATATATATATATATATATATATATATAGTCCAGTTCTGCGTGGGGCAGGGAGAGAGCATCTGCATCTTGGTTCGACCCTACCTAGCGGAAGACTGGATAGTCTATAACCACACTGAAGAGTCGTGATACAACGAAACAGCTGTGAATGACACAATCATTATACGTATATATATATATATATATATATATATATATATATATATATATATATATATATATATAAGTAGATTTGTATATATGTAAGCTGATAGAAAGTAAGGGTCCGTTGGAGCATCATAGCTACATAGTAAATAGAGCCAAATCGAAAACCCTTTGAAATGTTTTTTCTACAAAATTTTTACTTCAAGACCTTCCCTTGGTCCGTTGGGTATGCATGCTTAATTTGGTCGAACTGCACCCATGTTTAAGTGGTTTCTATTGCATAACAGACAGACAAAAAGACAGGCAGTGTGACAAGTCTCACTTATGCATACATACATTGATTATATTGTGCGATGTTTGTAGCGCACAAGTGTGGGACCTTAGTAAGGGTTAAAAAGCAAAAACAATTTTTGGAATATATCATCATTATTATCATCATCATCATCATTATTATTTTTACTATTATCATTATTGATTATATTATAATTTGAATCGGTAATCTGTATATACAAGTGAGATGTGACAAACCGTCTGTTTGTCTGTCATATTATAGAAACCACCTAAACATGGACGTAGCCCAACTAAATTTGGCATGCATACTCATTTGACCTAGGGGGAGGTTCTAGAGTAGAAGTTTCGAGATGATTTTTCAAAGAATACTTATATATACGAACACATCTCTTTATTGTATATGCTTAAATATAATCCTTCCAGGAATTTCAGGATGGCTGTTTTCCTTAATTTTTTCGTGTTCATATTCGCGCCAAATGAATTTACTTGAATGATAATGAGCGATTTCTTGCAGAGAATTCCACCCCAATGGTAGTGAACGAACCAACATAACATAAAGGATAAAACCTGGAAATAACTCATTGCCTGGCACTACCCACCTCCTGTTGAACACTACATTGGAAAGTTGATATAAAAAAAAATTATCATGACGCTATCTAATTTCTTAAAATGCTTTTTACAAATTGTTATTATGTTGTGCGAACAACTTTTGTTACTTGATCAAAACACTGTACAAAATGGATCATCCATTGAGGGTAAATAAATAAATAGTTTTTGCCGGCGATGACAAACTATGTTAGCTTTATGAATGTCAAGGGAGCAATTTACGGGAGTATCTTTCGTCTTTGATGCGTGGAGGCCGTTTCTACATTAGACACTCGCAAATTACTTAAATTACTGTGAAAATAATTAAGTGATTCGATTCCAATCAATGATCAAACCATCTGTGTGTTTGTTTGTTTTCGTTTCGTTATAGAAACCATCTAAACATGGACACAGCCAAACCAAATTCTACACGAATACTCTTGGGAGAGATTTTAAATTGAAAAGTCTAGTGAAAGTGAAAAAAAAGAAGAAAAAAAAAACAAAACAAACAAAGCAAATGGGTCACAGACAGAGGAAAACTTTTTTTTACTCTTCAAAGGTTGAAAGAAATGATGGTAAGCCTTTCGTTCCAATAAGATGTCAGACTTTTGAAGCTTAGCCCGTAGACGAGGCTAATACTGTAAAAAAATTAAATAGCATTTTGGTTTTTCCATTAGTACCCATCAATCCAAAATTTCCCAAAACCAAATTGATATGCAAAGTTTATTTTATTGGCTTTCTTTACTCCAATCGGTAAGGGTTCGAGTTAGGTGTAAGGTTTTCATTTTAATTGAAGCGATTTCCGATATAGACCCAACTTTTTCGATATTTTTTTCGACAAGAAGAAAAAATGCATTTGGATTCTTTTTTGTTGGGGGTCCGTGATATAAAATGATGGATACTAGTTTCTGGTGACAAGTTTGAACTAATTTTGCTTAAAAATACCATTTGCAGCAACTGTAACAAAAATTGCATATTATACGCAATGACTAACCCTAATAGATCATGTTCACTGGTATTTTTAATTTGCCTGCAACATTTTTCAATTTGCGCACCGTATTTTAATATTTGCATGGCGTATACTTTCACTCATTCAGTTCATTTTTTTATTTTGCTTGCATTAGCAATAAATTCGTCCAGGAAAAATAGAGAACATTGAGTGGATTCAAAACTAATTTTTCATGAACAAAAGTTAATGGAAAGTACACTAAGATAACTTCGAAGTTAGGGCTGAAATCGGCAAGATAATATACTTTAAATTCGGCTCCAGATAATTGTAATTTCCCAATCTATTGCTTCTCCATACATTTATTTTAGAGAGACTTCAACTCTCTCAGTATGTGACCTTATGCTACTCACAGCAACAACAATCCTTGCCTAGACTTCATGTTTTTCAAATTTCTGAAGTATTTCCGAGGTATTTTCGAAATGAGAAAATTGTCCTGAAGGCGGAAAGTACCTCACTTGAGCATGCGCTATTTTATCCATAGCGATACTGGAGAGAGGAGTCAGATTAATGCCTTTCCCCAAAGGCATTAGTGCCGATTCCAGTCTCAGTTTGAACTCGGCTCGCCTAGTTCATTTTCTGCGATCTTAAACGATTGGCCACCAACATTCTCCTAAGTATGAACTTGCTTTTGTCAAACATTGGAACACTTTATTGTTTGTTTGTCTCTCCACGTTAAACCAAACCGATCGATGAAATTAACATTCCTCTTCTGAGACTTCAAATCTCGACCAAATCATTGGTTGGTGGCACTCATACCAACTGAGCTAAAATGACAAAAAATCACGTATCCACCAGGGCTTATTTCATTCCAATAGATAAACGCACTTATAAAATAAACATTTCCCTTGCGTTATTTGAAATCACAATCAACTTATAGATAGTCAGTTCTCTTACTGATTGAGCCAAACCGACAAGTCTCAGGTATCTACGAATTTATTCATCATATATGTATACAATACAAAAGTTGCGATAATCATCTTCAATGGAATAGAAGTAGGAGTCGAGTTTTTCATCCTTGCAGCAACTAGGTGTGTTACAAAATGTATTGTCCCTGATTTTGTCTTGCAACTATTTCAGTATGAGGTTACCCATTGTTAAAACATCATGACGTGATATTGATAATATACTCACTAAAATCTTACCACAAATTAACTCCTAATATTTTCATTGGTATTTCAAGTTCTGCACGCAAAAGACTTCCTGAAAATACTAATGGAATTCGGTAATCGAAATCATATTGTACGATACAATTGTGACAAATAAATCTTATGATGGATGCCTTATCAAGAAACAATTACAGGACAGTTGGAAGTCTAATTCAGAATGAATCACATCGGAAACTACATAAAAGTACTCAGAGAGCGTATACCTCTGCCAACGTGGTAGCAAGAAACCGAATGAAAAGGATATAAAAAAGGAGAGAACTTCAATTGTATAAATATTGAATTACTTCGCTTGAAATTCAAAATTAAACTTTTCATCAAATGTTTGTTTAACCCCACTTCCTGCCGAATAATGAATATATCTTTAAATTGTAAACAAATTTAATTACCTGCTCCCCCCCAATTCTATCACTTTTTCCGCAGCCCATGGTACCCCACTTCCGCAATGTTTAATTCAAATCTATTAAGAACTTTTGAAGATATCATGTGGACAATCAGACAGAACCTAATGAATACATCTTTGCCTCTTCCAAATTAGTTGGTAGAGGTAGAAAAAAATGAGGTTTCAGTTATCTTTGTGCCTGAAATCTTATATGTTATTCTTATATTCTAAATCTGATAAACATCGCTCTTAAAAGCGTTAAAGATGAGTGTGAAAAGCCTGGTATGTAGTGTTTGACATTTACCAACATACTTGATTAAACTTACATTCCTGGCTATACTACACGTAGCGAGGGATAATGCCCAAGATTCTTCATTTTTTACCGGTTGTCAAGCTGGTAAATGCGGACTCTGATCTTTGAGCAAAGTAAAGCAAGATCTAGGATGATTTATTGTGTAAACTCGCACCACTCTTCTAAGATGCAAGCATATTCTAATAGACGTATTTTAGCAACGGATACTTCTAATTAGTATCTTTATGAGTTGTTTCAAGAGAATAATAGAGTTATTTGCATTCTAGACTAATTGTCTTTGTTACTAACATATAAACCGAGTGATGGGTAAAAATGAAAAGAAATTCCGTAACCTGAGGTTTGTTATATATATATATATATATATATATATATATATATATATATATATATATATATATATATATATATATACTATATATATATATATATATATATATATATATATATATATATATATACATATATATATATATGTATATATATATATATACACACACATATATATATATATATATATATATACACACACACACATATATATATATATATATATATATAAAAGACCTTTGATTGTCTGTATAGACTGAACGGAAGCCGTCATCTATCTTTCTCTGTCCCTCTCTCTGTCTCTGTTGCTCTCTCTCTCTATATATATATTACTACCTGTCCAGTTCTGCTTAGAAAGAATGTCAGCCTCTGGGCCTGAAGCGAAGGTTTCAATCCAACCTCGTGGTACAGGATGGTATAATGGATAGTCTATAGTCACTCTGAAGAGTAGCTATACAACCAAACAGCTGTCTGTGGATGACTCAATTATTATATATGAATACATTGGCAGCAACCATTTTTGAACAAGGTTCATATAATTTGGATTTTTTCACTAGAAAAGATTACAAAGCATCGAAACATCAGGTCAAGATGTAGTGACTCATACGATAAAGTTATCAATTATATATATCAGTTTACAGAATTGCATTTCATTTTTACCCATCACTCGGTTTATATGTTAATAACAAAGACGATTAGTCTAAAAGGCCAATAACTCTATTATACTCTTGAAACACACACATATATATATATACATATATATATATATATATATACATATATATATATATATATATATATATATATATATATATATATATTGAGCATTCTTTTTAAAACAAGTTGAACAGTATAAACATTATTACACGTCGAATCCTTATCTTTATAACATATATATATATATATATATACATAGACTTAGAGACATGCATATATATATATATATATATATATATATATATATATATATATATATATATATATATGTGTATATGTGTGTGTGTGTGTGCGTGTGTGTATGCGTGTGTGTATGTGCGCGCGCATATGCGTGTGTTCACTGCTGATTTCCGGAGAATGATCTAAAATCAATGGTCAGAATCTGATTGCCGCCAGAAACGTAACTGTACACCCGTATCTACTGGCGGCAGTCAAGTCAGCTAACAGAGCATTACATATAGTATGTATTTATGATTCGGGAATGGAAAACCGACAGCAAATATCTGTATAGTGACAAAGATGATTATTCTGTAGGAAAACGACTTTTTTTCAATCATAGAACGTATAGTTTTATTAGGGAATGGTTCTATTGTCTAACATGAGAAAAATAACTAGCCTGGCTACTTGGCTTTTAATTCAATTCCGACTTAAGATGATTACGACTACTTATTATTTTGCATGTATAATTAATAATTCCATAGATGTATGATTTCTTTCAGTTCAGCTCAGCTGGTAAGAGAGCCGGTAGTCACGGTAGGGTAAATTAATTTTATCTATCGAGTTGGTTTAAAATGATAGACAAAACGTGAAGAGTTTACTCCCCTAAATTTGGTGAGCATTGTTCTTGTTCTTCTTATCGTTCCAGTGGGAAAAGAAAGTCAATTCCAACTTGGACTGGAGTTCGACGATTTCAAATTAAAATTTGCCCCATTAAATAATCCATTCTATCTGAAACAAATAAAATTATTCGTACGACAGAGTTGATGAGAAAGTAAATTATTAATATAATTGTCATATCATGAACTATTTTCGCAAGCTGAACTAAACTCTGACAACATTTATTTCTTATACTTTCCATAAATAGGGATATGCCCTGAACCATTGGAAAATTTCAGTAATTACACAGCTTTCGTTGGCCATTCGATCGGGGAAAAAAGCATGGACACTACCAGGTACAAACTAGGGAACTAATTTAGCATGAACTTAATGAACATGAACATAAATCGACCCCCAGTCAAGTTTATTTTAAGACATACTAAGGAGTAATAGTTGATATTCAAATTCATACATGCACACAGACAGAAAACCAGACCAACTTAAAAACTGAAGAAACGTATATTGATGGTGACAGTTTTGGTCGACTGTTTTTAATTGAAAAAAAAGTTATAGTTGGAATTGCTATATTTTTGTTGAAATATTGCAATTCCGTCTATAATATATATATAAACTTATTTGAAATATACTTTTCATTTCAGTCTCTTATTTCCAAATATCTGTATATGTAAT
The DNA here is from genome assembly GCA_963457665.1 of Thysanoteuthis rhombus. Taxonomy (NCBI): domain Eukaryota; kingdom Metazoa; phylum Mollusca; class Cephalopoda; order Oegopsida; family Thysanoteuthidae; genus Thysanoteuthis; species Thysanoteuthis major. The sequence goes on along the minus strand of OY735216.1, from coordinate 40,687,791 downwards.
TAATATAATTTTCTTCAGTGTTTTTTATGCTTTTCACAGAATTTGATATTATGGTACTATGTATGATTTTCCCAGTTGGGATCATCAGTTGTTTACGATATATATATATATATATATATATATATATATATATATATATATATATATATATATATATATATATATATATATATATATATATATATATATATATATATATATATATATATATATATATATATATATATATATATATATATATATATATATATATATGTATATATATATATATATATATATAATAACTAAGTAATTGTGTCATCCACAGACAGCTGTTTCGTTATATTACAACTCTTTAGAGTGGCTATAGACTATCCATTATCCCATTCAGTAGGATCGAAACCTTCGCTTCAGGCTGGCATCTTATCTCTGCCCTACGCAGAACTGGACAGTCAGTAAGTTTGGATCTAAGCGATATATTCAATCACGTATAATTCCTCATACACAAAAACTGGAGTCAATCCAGGAATTGGTTTGAAATGACCAGAGAAGACATGAAAACAGGATGAAAATCCTCTGAGTTTGTTGATTCCGTATTTTTTGGCAGGAGTGGTAGAATTGAACCGACCGGGGTAATTAAAAAGATATGAACCGAAAAGAGTAATTAAAAAGATATGAACATATCTGGATAACCTGATAGGTGATACGTGACAGGCTTGATTAAGTTCTGAATAAATGTATAAGCCTCGTTAAAAAGATATTGAAAAAAATCCTATTGGTTTCAATTACTATTGATTTTCTCGACACCTCTATGATAACGGTACCATAGAGCATCGTGGATTTTACATCTTGAGATATATCCTTGTAGGTTGTATGCATAAGCAAAAATAGCTTCAATTTCACGAAGTTCAAGTAAGTTATCTCGGATAGATGATACTATTGCTAAACATATCCAGCTTCTCCTCATCATCAACTGCAGCAGTAGCCATTTCAAATCCATAGCCAAGGCAAGGCCTTTCCCATTTCTGGTAAGGAAGTGTCAGATTGAGCTCAACTGTTGGCACTATTCTCTGGTGGGCTAGTTTGAATTCAGAGTTGTCCTTCTCCTAGACTGGTCGCCTCCACGATGCTAGAGAACCCAGTCTTTCCTGCTATTCTACCCATACCTAAGCATGTAACTTAGTTTATATATATTTTGAATGCGCGTGCGGAAAGATTATCATTTTTTGCCCAACAATAAATGTGAGTGTGTCTCGGAAGAATCATTATTGTAATACATTTTTTTATTCTATACTTTTCCTGGGCAAATTAAAAATTACAGCAAGCAAATTAAAGAAATTAAAGAAAATACAACAAAATTTACGGCATGCAAATTAGTCCTGACCTGATGCTAAAGCCCATTATTTCAAAGTAAGACCCTTCTCAGAAAAATCTCCGTCACGTAAACGAAAACCTTATTCCTATCTCTAACCCCGTAGACGTACATCTTTTATTTGGGCTCCAGATCGGTCAAGTTGATTTTTGCAGCATTCTCTGAAGAAGTGCTAATACTAATTGATATGTTAAATTTGTTCCACCCCCATCCCAAGGCAAGAGTTACATTTTCAGTCTGGGGTTGGGGGTGCACTTTAAAATCATGAGTGTTAGCTTCTGGTTTCAATTTGAAAAAAATAACCTTTGCTGTGATCGAAGCAATAACTGTAATTATTCAATAATCCATGTCCATTGAATCAGTGTTCTAGCCGTTGTTTTTAATTTGCCCGCTGTATCTTTCAATTTGCTCGTAGTATTTCCTAATTTGCTCGCTACAGTTCTCAGCTTACATTGTGCATGCTTTATATTGCTCACCTTGGTTTTTAACTTTCTTGCAGAAGTTTTTGATTTGCTGGTAGTATCTTCGATTTGCATACCGAAGTTTTTGATTTGCTTATGTATTTTTCATTTTCAAAAAATGTATTGCGGGCGTTACGAGCTGCAAGAGGAGTAAGTTCCTGTCTATAGTTTTTAGAAGGGTCATTAACATTCAGAGAGTTTTTGGGACTTGTTTTTGTGTTGTTAACATTTTACGGCCTGCTTCAAGTGTACTACCATATATTCATGAAGGATAAACAACTTTTCTCCAAAGGCAGCAACGCTAAAGAAGGAAAGGAGAAGACATCACCCAAACCCAAAATTGTAAGCCACAACACAAACAGCAAGAAAGAATTCAATCGTCCGAAAAACCTTTTGAATGTAAATTCCTGACTGACATATAGATTCAAAAAACAAAAAGCAACACCTATTGGTGTTAAGCATGAAAGACTGGTATTATAGCATGTGAGTTCGATCCTCTCTACATACTTTATAGTCGCCATCCGGTGACAGACTATGGTTTTTATCAAAAGAATTTGCGATAATCATGTACATTAATTTAGAAGAATCTTAAAAAGTGAACTTTGCTCCAGATAAGATATTAACCACTTATTAGAAACTGCCATGTGACCAATGTCTTTGGCAGCGTGTCGTGTTGGGGGTGATCATCTGAAATATTGAGGAAAGGGGTGATCGATGAATGAGTGACAATTTTTGGAAAACAAGAGTGAACGTAACCGGGCACAAATTAAGGACGAATTTACGCAGTAAATTGAACTCCCTGCGTGAAAACCCTGTTTTTGTGGATTGGGTGGTGGGATGTTACAAAGCAGAAAGTTTGTTGTAGTCATAAAAAGGAGTAAATGCTGGAATTCTCAGTCCTCTAGCTCCATTTGCGTATGTGAAAACTTTGACCGTCTGGGTTGATGGTTTCTAATTTTACTGATTACTCAAAAACGCACACACACACACACACACACACACACACACATATATATATATATATATATATATAAAAATAGGTGGATGAATCCCGTAATCTTAGATCTGGTTTTTGGGTATAATGATTCTTGATAAGCCTCAAGCAGTTTCGTATAAGTCTTCAGCTGGAGCTGCACTTTTGCTTTATATATATATATATATATATATATATATATATATATATATATATATATATATATATATATATATATATTAATTCATGGTTGAATCCATGAGATGGATATTGTTTGCTGCAGTTGCGTTACATTGGTGTACTAATATATACCTGTCAAAAAATGAGGGATTATTAACCCGTAAATTGAGAACCATGCAAGGTGCAAATGAAAGAATAATGCTGGGCTTCGCATGGAGAGACCACAAGACTGCACAGTATATCCGAGGAAAGACAAGAGTTAGAGACATCATAGAATCCATTAAAAAATCTCAAATGGCAGTGGGCTGGCCATGTTGCAAGAATGGCAGACAATTGATGGACATCACGACTCACAACAGGAAACCCCCGAGACCACATGCGCAACCGAGGCCGGCAAAATGTTAGAAGGAGAGACGAGCTAGACAAGATTAGGAAGTACTGGCTCCGTGACGCCCATGATAGGGAAGTATGGCAAATCCTGGGGAAGGTTTATGTCCAACGCCGGACGCTAAAGACTGATGATGATGATGATGATGATGATGATGATGATTGACAGAAAAAGGAACATAAACCTAAATCATTAGGAATTTGATTTTCAACAAATCAAGTGTTCTATTTTCAATTATTGTTTAGAGTCTCAACCCAACATAAAACATTTCCTCCAGTTATCCACACACTGTTTTTCTCTTCTTTCGATGTTATTTAACTGTTATGTCACAACAGCCTGGTTTCATTACAACCATTTAATTGTTTTTATTAGCTATGTCAATCAATTTCACATTGACAGATCTAATATAACTTTGAGGTTATAACAGGAATCGGACAGGGCATACAACCATACAACTATACGATTAAACATACTAAATTTCATACACAGCTTTTATATTGTTGTATAATGTGTCATAAAAAAGACACGCAGTAGTTGACATTCGTAACAGCTTATCTTCTAAATGTAATAGGGTTTCAAAAACGACATTTTCCTATCATTTGCACATAAGGGCATTACACGTCTATTCATTGTCCCTGTTATATCTTTAAATGATCATAATTTTCTGACCACAATGAATCTCTGATTTTTATTCTCCCCACAAAATATTATTGATATAAATTAATGCGGCATACCATTTCATAGTAAACTTGAATTCTCAACCATTTTCCCGTTGTTTGAATGCAAAAACATTCGTCTACTGTCATGGATACAATTTTCTCTGGTAAATCATAGTGGAAGTAGAATTCCTTTAACAGACAAGTCCAAACCAAGGCTTATTGGTGGGTAATGATACTCTAGGGTATATCAAACAATTTAGAGTCTAATATATTCCGGTTAGATGTGTCAGCAATTTTTCCATGACTGTTGCCATGGTACCCATCAAATAAACTGGAAATCACCAGTAACTTCTGGAATAACGAAAGAAAAACATAGGTAATTGTAGTCTATGAATACAATTTCATTTAAAATATCTGTTGTCCTGGTAACTACTATCAATGCACAAAATATAATGGATTTACAGCTAGCATCCTCATATTATTGCAATTAGTATGATAACGCTTTCCTGGAATGTTTTGAGAGTGAAGTGACAACACCACGAGGCCTGCTATACAAATGAATTATTTTATTTCAACGTTTTGTCCAACTCAGTTTAGTCAAGAAACTCTTTTTCTTGTTTCCTTAACAAAGCCGTGTTTGGCGAAACGTCGAAATGAAAGAAATCATTCGCACAGCAGGCTTTCTGATATTGTTATTCCGCTCTCATATTGTCAGAATAACCATTATCGATACCAACACACTGATAATAGAATATCTTATATTTACAACCAGTTTCAAACTTAAAAGTAGATGCTACTGTGACAACGAATTAAATCCCAAGGAAGTATAATGAACTTCCACCTTAGGTAAAAAGGGAGCTGACAACGTGCAGCCCTCATCATGAAAGCAGGGAAGTTCCAATCCATTCAAGGTTTACTACCCATTTAATCGAAGATAAACTCCATGATATCACTTGAATCTCAATATGCAATGAATTTTCATAATACATTGTGATTGCATTCATAGAGCGTCTAAGATGTAAAGAGACTTTAGAAACATCTTGTAAAATAGCGATGCAAGTTTTTAGCTGGTACGTGATAGACTTAAAAATATCTTTGCAATAGTCATAATTTCATTTTGTTATCCTGGTTTTATAAATAATAAAGTACGAGGATTATTTGAAAAGTTAAAATTTCGACATGCCAGGCTAGGAATGTTCACCAATATTGCTGTATATGAATCTCTCCACTTTTTTTTTTCAATTCGGGCGTTCTTGTTCTAGAGATAATTGTCATCGATTTTAGATTTGTCCACGAGTACTTTGTTTGGTTTATTGTCATGTTGTAGTTCTGGAAGAGTTGTAAACATTTTATTGATTTTTCACTCCATGGTTAGCATAGTGAGCCATAGACCACAACTGAAATAACGTACGCATTGTAGATTATAGTTTTTGCTTTGATTGGGATCATTTCCGATGTCAGCAGATTTTTGTTTTTGTTAAAACCCTGACAGTCTTGTGCTACGTGTATAGCTAAAGGCTTGCAAAGTTTTGACAAAAATAAAATTTCTAGGAAATAAATGCTAATTTATAAATAATGTAGATTTCTTTTTTAATACATTTGATGATATGGCTTCACCATCAACCTTTTCATATCGGACCAATTTCTTTTGGCAGTATGCTGCGTTTGGAATGATCAATTAAAACATTGTATAAAGGGGTGACCAAGGAGTTATTTATCTCTTCTTTTTTTGGCAGGGGGGGGGGTAATCACTTATAATGTCTGAATTTTTAAAAAAATCTCCTAGCTCCAGTGGTTCAGCCTATACACGTTATACACGCATATCTGGACAGCTAGACCCATTTAAAAACTGAAGAAACCCATGTTAACAGTTTTTGTTGAGGGTTTCTGATATTACCTTACATTTAATTCTTCATATTTTCAAGATCATGTGTTTGTTCACGATGTTTACGGCTAGCGCATGGTTATAAATAATCTCTCCCGTAAATGTTTAATCCGAAATCTTAACAGTTCGAAAAATAATCAAGCCACAACGATTAAGCTCCAGTGTCGTCATATTTCTGACAAATTTAAATCCCTTAACTATAAGAAGCCCATATGCGCCAGTGGCTACACGATTAAGCCATTTTTAAACGCTCTGTTTTCAAAAATCGTCGGCGTCGATGTAGGAATTAAATATTTAAACACAGGTCAGGTTAGTCACTCAAGAAAACTGTCATGTGACCAACGTTTTTTGGCAGCATGGGGAATTAAAAAAAAAAGGGAAAAAACTTTTGATCGATGAATGAATTACTTCTCTCGCCTTTTGTTGGGCGATGATCACGAAAAAATGTCTGAATTAAAAGAAACAAACAAGTGACGGAAAAAAACTAACGAACAAACTTAGCAGAAACTAGCATGGTAACTTCAAGTCCACCCACTAAAAACTTATTCGGGGAGAATAAAAGGTCAAAGACATTTTCACCTGCAATAAAGAGTATGTGTTGCCAATTTGAATATTTTATATCTGAATCTAACTCATCTATTATCAATTCATAAATATATATATATATATATATATATATATATATATATATATATATATATATATATATACATATATATATATATATATATATATATATATATATATATATGTATATATATATATATACATATATATATATATACATATATATATATGTATATATGTATATATATATATATATATATATATATATATATATATATATATATATCATATCTAAACTTATATTTATAGTTTTTGATAAAAGATCGCTAATCTGTAAATTTTCCCTTTTGATATATCTTACTGACCCCCCCCCCCCCAACTTCAACTCGACACCGCACTGCCTTGTGTGCTGACTGAAATATCCGTAATCGCCATGTAGACAGACAGATAGATAGGCAGACAGATATTTCTTCAATTGTTGTTAGATGTCATTAGACCAAATTGATTTAGCTATCTAAAAAAAATCATTCTGATATTTCCGGTAAGAAAAAGAAAGAATTCTACTCGAAAAATAATCTTCTCTTTGGTGATTCTTTTAATTAACATCCACCGATCAAATAACTGTAAGTGAACAATAATAAGAAATTAGAACTTCTATAGATAGGTGATTGAGAAAGAGAAGGCGGAATAGGATAGGATGGTTATCTAATGGCACTGCCTCATTTTTTATGGATATATGATGAGCAATCTGCATTTTATATGTATACAAATTTATTTGTCCAAACATATGTTTGCATTGGTATTATGATTTAAGAAATACACGATGCCTTGAGAAATACTTATAACTCTTCAACTTCGTTGAAAGAGGTTATAAGCTCTAATGAACTTGATCGAATTTATTTCCATCGAGTAACTTGTGACATTCATTTTTCTGTTTGAGTGATTCATGGCCGAAATATCCCTTTGTCTGGAAGCTGAGTTCATTTCAATTACTGTGGATTCCACTATAACTGATAGTTTAAATTAACATAATCATTATTAATAGGTAGTCGTGAGATAATGATCCCCTGTGGATACTCTTCTTTGAAATAAGAGCAGGAAGTTCAAAGCCAAAAATTCGTAAACGAATCTGTAAATATAATTTTTTCATATGCCAGGAAATACAAATATATACTTTAAAAAAAAATTTTAAATGTCTCTGACAGGGTTGAAATAGAGAGAGTGAGTGACAATTAGTTGCTTATTAGGACCATTAACTCCAAATTTTTCGTACTTATAGAGAGTATACAAACAATCGGGTCGGCCATTACTCCCCGCAGGTAGAATCTCTTCACCAGCCAACGTACAAAATTTGATTGAAATATATCTAGAAATAAAAAAGTTATCCAAATGGGAAAAAGGAGACAACTATGATGATAGACATCCATATCGAATTTTAATCCCCGGTGCTTTTTTCTCCACCGGGAAAAAATACATTGAATAAATCTCCATTCTTTTATACTGAAAAGGCATTCCCTTATGATGTGGTAACAAGATCAAAATAGAAACATTTTATAAAGACCTCTTTCCATACCAGCATCATATGAAATATTCAATTTTCTCAAATTATAATTCCCTGTCAATGTTTAGAGCATTTGTTAATGAATAATAATTGCTGTATTCCGGTTGGTATTTATTACAATTAAGTTTGACCGGAGAATAAAACTATTTCAAGTAATTCTAGTAATAATCAGAGACACAAAGGCCAATGTTCTGCTTCTCACCAGTAGAAAAATTCCACTTGCTAAGATTATTCATCACGCAAATACATCTCCTGAGTGACAGGTTTGTCTAAGTAAACAATTCTATGCAGTAATGGTGTCTGAAATGGTTCAGAGCAATAAAAGATACCCCGAAATAGATCATACTGCTAACTAATGACAGAATGAATTAAAGAATGCCTCGTTCAATTATCAAGTACATTGTTGGCGAGCTGTTTAGTTAATAGACCCGTCGGTGAGAAGATATGCACTAAAATTATATTGAACTGGAACAAGGCCAAAATAAGTACACTCAGAGTAAAAAATTATTGTAGCATTCTGGTTATGACTCAAGACATCGGAGTTTGCTCCCCGAAAATTCTTACTCGTTCAATTGCAAGAAACTTCCACAGCGCACATAAATGCGTGGGTGCAATATTAGAAACTGGCAACCAAAATTGTCAACATAGGTTTCTTCTCACTTTAAGTGGTGTTCGCTGGCTGGAAATCCATGTTTCATGCCTACAGGCCCCACTAATAGAACAAAATAGGTTGAAAATTTCAACATTCACTCCTTTTTATTTCAAGAGAAAGCATTAATTTTTGTTTCTCCATGAATGGGTTTTTAGTGGGGGTTCAATCTGCAATGTATGTTTTCTGCTAAATTGATCCCTACTTTGTGCCCAGCATCGTTAGTACGTTTTGAAAATTCAGACTGTTTTAGTGATCAATGTCTAACAAAATGTGATAGAAGTCACCTATTCATTAATCACCCCCTTTTCCAATTTTTAAATAGATCACAATCAATACGACATGCTGACAGAAGACATTGACCAAGAGACGATTTCTTTTGAGTGACTAAACAGACCTATCCTCCTAATTCATTTAGAAAGAAATGACTGAGTACAAAATACCCGTCCGACTTTTATTATTAAGATATTCAATATCCATATTCAGAGAGAACGACCTGAGTCATCAAATTTTCCTTGCTGAATCACATTTCGTGTCTCCCTTACAAGGACAGCTTGTCTATCAATTTAGGTCGAAGCATTTTAAATTATTTGAATGAATTTATTCGTGTGTCTTATCATTATAGTATATTAAATTCATAATTGTACTAGGTGCTTTGAATTTGTAATAGCAAGAACGTCTTACATGCTCTGAGATTCTTTGCTTTGCGGGAAAAACATCTATAAAATATTAAGATTGGGATATTTCCATACGCTTCAGAAGTTTGAATAATGCAAATTGAATCGAATATTTTGATATCAATGCCCCCAAACCCTCAGATATATTCACATATTAGGTTTGTTCAACAATTCTCTTCATCATATTTGGCTCTTGCTTTCAGAGAGGTGTTGAAGAGCGAAGGGTCTTGGAACAAACATCTTTTTGATTGTCTTCCAATTATACATGAAATAAGGAACAACTCATCTACCCTCCCCATTTTTGTTCATTTTTTCCCCATCCCATTCATTTAGCCTTCAATAAAATTTAATTAAAAATCATTGAGGACTTTTGGAGATATTGTGTAGTGTACGTATAATTACAATGAAGGGGGAGGGGGTGAATGTGCAGAATTCCTGGGTCTGCCCCAAAATGTAATCACTTTTTCTAAGATAAACAAAAACTTATTCTAAATGTAATAACTTCACTGAAAAAAAGAGATTAGTTTTTCCAAACAAAAGTTGGTATGTTAATGACTTTTCTCAAAGTTATAGACAAGGTACAGTTTTTGATGTCTGTGACTAAAACCAGGTGTCGTAGATGATTTCTGGAGCCAAACGTTATAAAAGATCTTCAGTGAAATAGAGCAGCTTGAATGGATACAGAAAAAACATGCCTTAACAAGTATAAGATCACTATATTAAGTTTAATTCAAATTTACCATTTTTCCAAACTATAAAATAACAAGACTCTCGGCTGCAGAGTCAAACTCCATCCCAACTTCTAATCCGACTAAAGAAGATTACTGAAATCACTTGTGCATATATATATATATATATATATATATATATATATATATATATATATATATATATATATATATATATATATATATATATATATATATATATATAATGTGTACTGTAGAGAGTGAGACAGACTCGGGAGTGAGGTGTTTGGAGGTGAGGTTTATTAATCCTTATAAGTAAATTGTCCATACATGTTTCGGGATTCTTCCCATCATCAGTGCTGTGTGAGTGTGTATTAAAATTTCCCATATATATATATATATATATATATATATATATATATATATATATATATATATATATATATATATATATATATATGAAAAATGTATGGAAGAATGACCTGGAGTTTGATAAAAATGGTTCTGAAACAGCAAGGACAAAGTTTGGAGTTTATTTAGTTTTCTTATTGTACCATCAACAAGAATAACAAAACCAATCCACACCAAAATAATAAACAGATAAGTGAAACTAACATTCCCATACTGTGATTTGAACTCACGTCCGACTAAAAGCCACCGGGTTGTCTCACAGACTGAGAGAAACTGAGAAGTTTTAGATATCACCGAATATTCATCATACATATACACACATGGACTCATTTCATTCTGATAAATAAATAAAATGTTACAAAATTATACATATTTTTACAATCCATTTATTCTTAAGTCAAAGCGAAAGGTACTATCTCAATGTTCTCTGAAATCTTCGCACTTTGGATTTTGTTTGTATCAGAGAAAGGAAACTGTATCTTCTATGACAGTAATAATAAAATTTGTGGCATGTCAGGTACTTAGGAAGAGAGACATAACATTTTCTGAATTTTTTTCCTAATCGTGCTGTACTTACTGACTAAACAGAAAACCTGTTATACTCTCAGGAGAAAGTGATGCCCTTTATTGTGACACCGGAATGTCAAATCTTGAAATGGTTTTTAGCCTGAATTAATGCATAGCAAAACAAGAGGAATTTGCATTGGGGAACCGTAAATCAAAACTTTCCACAAAAGTTCCATCAGTTTTTAAACTATTGTAGCTGGCTGGTTGGATATGTATATTTTTATGTGCCGCCCACACAAGACGCACTAACGGAGCTAGAAGACTGAAGATTTAAACATTTACTCTCTATAATGTTTGGAAACACGTTTTCTTTTTGCTTTTTGAGAATTCCCCTTCAAGTGAGTTTTTAGTGAGTATTCCAACCCACAATGTAAGTTTGTGCCTAGCCTTATTCATCCTTGATTACCGAAAAATCTGAATTTTTAGTTATCACTGCCAAACAAAAGGCGAGATAGATGACTTATTCATTGGTCACCCCTT
>OY735216.1:40636293-40671293 GCA_963457665.1 Thysanoteuthis rhombus | reverse complement strand
ATATATACAAATTAATATATGTTATATAAAATTTAGAAGAATATATAGAATTTATCCATAATAATCTATAACAAGATACATCTGGTGGATGTCGACATTACGTGCCTAACTCTCTCTTTAGCAACAGCGATATATTTTGTTCTTGAAATCATGTATAAAAGGATGGCCATCTCCTTTCAAGGAGCGGCAATCATGCATACGTATATAGTTATACCCTGAATTATATTATAACGGAATTGAATCTTGCAGGTGCCCCATTTTCTTTAATTGTTTATTAAATTTACGTTGTCAACGGTAAGTGATACATTGACCCTGTAATGGCCATTTCAAATAGAAGTTTCTATATGATATAACGCAATTAATAATCATTCTTTCGGATCATATAAAACCATTTCATAATATATATATATATATATATATATATATATATATATATATATATATATATATATGCCGCTTCTTAACAGAAGAAGGCCATCCTTTTTCCCTAAAGATAGAGAGATATCTGCACTTACAGTAGATTATGTGAAACAATTCGTTGTTCAAATACTCACAAGAATTTGTTCCTATGGGGTACTTATTTGAACAAGTACAACATCTATTTTTTATTGTCTAAGATTGTAAGTGCCGTAATAGATTTTGAGCCGAGGAAGATCCGAATTGACTAATTACTAAAGCAACTCCTTCGTAAAAGTCAGTGATTTTGCCTTTCCAATCTCCCTTTTCATTTTTGAACGATATTTTAAAGATAGGAAAATCAACTAGCATTTTCTTTTCATTCAACCGTTTAATACTATTTCGAAAACATTTCCTTGAATCCACCATTCAGAGCCACCAACAATACTTTATGCATGTCTTGTTAAGCTGATCAGAAAGAATTTAATTATTGGAAGATGTTCCATTTTTTTCATTCACAGACAGCTATTTCGTTGTATTACAACTGTTCAGTGTGGCTATAGACTATCCTATATCCTATCCAGTACCATGAGGTAGGATCGAAACCTTCGCTTCAGACCCAGATGCTGGCATCATTTTACCTTGGCTTACACAGAACTGGAGAGTCAGCAGGACTAAATTTAAGCGATACATTTACATACGCACAATTCCCCATCCATCCACCAGAGTGCTCCATTCCAAAGTTGGAAGAGCATTGCCATATAGCTTAATATGGATGAGTTGCTCTACACACACACACACACACACACACACACACACACACACACACACACATATATGTATATATATTGCAAATACGGTATATATATATATATATATATATATATATATATATATATATATATATATATATATATATATATATATATATTACGGTATATATATATATATATATATATATATATATATATATATATATATATATATATATATATATATATACCGTATTTGCTATAGACAGGGTACACAACGAGAGAAAAAAAAACAACAGTTTTAACAGAAGACTAACCGATTGGTGCCCGTGGAGAAAAAATGCAGTAAAAAAAAAAAAAATTGACTCAAGATGAAGAGATGGGAGAACAAAACTTGCCAGTAAGACATGGTTGAGATTAGTGCAATCATGCTCGTCATTGAAGGATATGGGAAAGGACAGGGAACCCACCACGGCTGATGATAATAAATTGATATCATTCCTCTATCTATTGTTTTGCCTCTCTCCTCGCCTTCATTGTAGTTTTCCAATCTGCGTTTGTTTCCTTCACGTGTATGACTGAAATAGGTGTGGTTAGTCACCTAATAGAAACCGTCACATGACCAACGTCTTTTGCTACCATACCGTGTTGGGAGTGATCAATCCAAAAACTTGGAATAAGGGTTGATCAATGAATGAGTTACTTCTCTCGCCTTGTGTTGAATCACTAAGAAGTTCGAATCTCCAAGAAAAGCAAACAGGCAGAATAAAACAATTGGCAATTTTGCTAAAAACTTACATTGTAAACCCCCCCCCTCCGCAGAACTTTTGGAGAAAACAAAAATAAATTTCTTGAAAATTTTCTAAAAATTCAATGTTCAAATTTTCAATCCCCTACCTACATTGATGCAGTTCATATGTGTGATTCATAGTCAGCCAGACCAGCTTAAAAACTGAAGAAATCTATGTTGACCGTTCTAGTGACAGTTTTAGCAGACGGTTTCTAATACTAATTTCTTCATTTTATTGCTTTAATAATATTATCCTGGTCATCAGATGCCGATATCAATTTTTATTTTAGCATTATTTTGCATTGCTTTCAATCCTTTTTCCTTCTCTTGAAACTTGTTTTCCTTCTATTTCAATCTATACATTTCAATTTTTTCTATTTCTCTTCCTCCCCATACTTCATTACTTACATTTTGTTGTACTTATCACGAGCATTATCCTGATAATTCCTCTCTCTCCTCTTTTCCTTCCTCTCAACGTACTTTTTCAACTTCCTTATACAACTTTCGTTTATTTACATCTTGGTCTTTTCTTATCTATGTTTCTTTTCGTTCTTCATCGGAGCCGTCAACCAAAACTGCCATCAAAGGTTTCTCCATTTTTTCAGCTGGTCTGGCTGACAATGTATCACACATGCAAATCGCACCAATGGAGCTAGAGAGCTGAATTTTCAATCTTTTACTCTTTAACATTTCCACAAAAAACATTTTTTTAAATCACTCCCCTAAACAGGTTTTCAGATGGGGTTCAGTTTGTTATGTGAGTTTATGCTAAACTAGTCCATTAGTTTGTGTTCGGCAACATGAATGTTTGGTTTTTGAAAATTTAGACTTTTTCGAGTAATCACTGCCCCAAAAAGGCGAGAGATGTAACGTATTCATTGATCACCCCTTTCCCTAAGTCTTTTATCGATCACCTCCCCAAACTTTGCATGCTGCCGAAAGACATTTGTCATGTGACTAACCAGACCTGTTTAGATCATATTCGAAAAAAAAAAATCTTTAGTTGAGTTTCATTTTCACAAAGCATTCATTCATTTTTTTTTTTTTAAAGACGTCTTTGTATTTCAATACGACAAAGTGTGTCCAATCGGAAACATTACGATGAAACTCAAGATGAATTTGTTTCAAGAAACCGTAAAACTCTACAGAATATAAAAATTCTTAATTACCTTTTCTTTTTGAGCTTTTTCCTTCGTGGTCTTATTAAGCGAGCTTCTTCTTCGTTGTTTTCTTACAAGAAAATGTCAGATTGCACAGTGAATGCATCACTGTGATAGGAAGAATATTGATGCACAAACTAGTCTGAAAACCATTGAAAAACCTTTCAATTATAAATCATATTTTCAAAAGAGTGAGAAGAAGGAGCCCTACATGATCTAACTAGTTCAATTTATGGAAGGTCGACATGAGTAGCCTGAAGAAATTTTTAATAAAACTATCGTTGGAGGTCAGCTGGATTATAGTTGTGTGAGTAGCGTTACAGGAAGTTTTTTTATAAAAGTTTTTTTTTATAAAAGATAAAGAGCATGACTAAATGAACTGAATTTTGAACCCAAAATAGCTAATTTGATATCACTGGAATGGAGTAGTAAGATTCAAAGTCAACGTACTCAAAACTTTCTGATCCAAATTTTCATGAATAAGTTTATGATGGTGCTGAAAACATAAAATTCTGATGTAATCGGTTACACAATTCTTTGAGTTTTATTCATCATCGATTATCTAACTCATGAAATAATAATTCTGTTGTGAAATTCCCTGGAGACAGAATCGTAACTTAAGGTAATTAAGAATAAGGCACGGAAAATTCAGATCAAAATATATTTTCATTAAAAAAACATGGGGCCCCCATACAAGAGCTAAACAGACCGAGGTGTCTCAGTGGACCATTTGCATGCAGTGCAATGAAGCGATCTTTGCTCGCTAAAAATACATTATCCTCTATACTTTTGAATAAAAAACATATCAATCGACAGAAAATTATTCAAGGAACAATTTACGATCATTCAATACTGAAACAAGTTTTACAGAAAGAAGATATCGATTGATTTCATTGACATGACAGTGATCCGATTATTTTTCGATCATATTTGTCATGTGACTGACCTACCTACGGTAACCTTAGTTTAATGTGTTGGTTAGCAAGTTATGCATTTTCCCTAAAGCCAGTGGTCGGTGTTCGAGCCTGAGTAAAAACAGGATTACAAAGACTGATTTCCAAGTTAGGTAAGTCTTTCAAATGTGTACATTAGATTGAAACACTTTTTCTACCTATATTTCTCTGCTTTTACAATTATTGCAATTTCACCATTACAATTCGTATTTACTTTATAATTATCATTATCAGGCTTCTTTCAAAGTTTTGCATCATAGTCTACCGAGTAAAATGATTTTCACATGAAAACTACAGGTAAAACCCGTGCAAAATTTCATATCCGAACGTAAAACGTGTATTGCAAAACTTCGTGCCAATTTTAATCGTTCGGCAGCCGACACTTTATTGAAAATATCACTTGGAAGGTTTCATCCAACATTAATAAAGCACGCTAATGTTACAGCCGAGAGAAACTGGAACCCAATCACCGATAGCGACCAAGTGAGTTCTAGTTATTTTAATGTTTGAAAAAAGAATTATTACATCGGTATCGATTTAGTGGGATCTTTCTCAAATTTACGAATCCTGATGGAAGCGATGTTATCAAAGTGCATCGTCTACAATGCAAATCAAAATGTTTGATAATAGACACAATACAATATCGGTGTAATGTAACTTTTTCTAATTAAATGTATGGATTTCAAAACATTAATATAGATTCTACGTCCCTAGTGCAAATCGACAGCCACATGTTTATGAATATCTTTTCCTTGAAACAATACCAAACCATTTTTCCTATATTAATTCTATCGAACAAGATATTTATCATTTTGTTCTGTTACGTTATGAAGGAGATTTCACAACTCTTTCCTCACATATATTTCCGAAATTGGTATAACAGTCATCTTCTTTTTCTATATTTTCCAGTTCTCTGGCAAGGTCAAGATCTTAGAAACCGTTAACCAAAATTATCAATATTGGTTTGTTCAGTATCTGAGTTGGTCTGGCTGGATGGCTGTCTATGTATGAATGTATCACATGTACATTGAGGGACTGGAAACTTTAATAGTTATTCCTTACTTACATTCGAAAAAAAATTTTTTCGAACCCCACCCCAATTTTTAATGTGAGATTATAACTAAATGGTCCTTTAGTTTATGCTTAGTAGCATTCACGTATGTTTTTTTTTCTAAGTTTGAACTTTTTTTAATGATTACTGCCCATCAGGTGGCATTGATCTCCCCCCCCCACTTTTCGAACTGATCAACCCCAACGAATCATGCTGCCAAAAAGATATTGTTCGCTCGACAGTTTCTTCCGAGTGACTAACCAGACTCTTATCTGGATGTTCACTTTCCTTAAGTTTCACTGAGTGGTTCTCCAGGAGAATGAAATCCACCATCTGACACGTTCTTTTCTCCTTATTCACAACAACTAGATCTGATTTTTTTGTTGTTTTGATCAAGTGATCCGTGTGAATCCCAAAGTTTCAGAGGAATATATGCGTTTCATTCTAAAAGACAGATTCCTTCATTTGTATTTACCATTTGTTTGTATTTTCAGAACGCAGTTGCTTGCACAGATCCCAGTGGATCACCCTCCCGACCCACTCATGCATCTGAGTTCCTTTTTTTAAATTCATCCTAAATACATTATTTTGTCTTTGTTCAAGACGACTACTTTTTTTTTTTAGCCAAGATTAAGTAATTCGTTTGAATCCCAACGTTCCCAAATCTATGTATTTTATTCTCCAAGGCAGATTCTTTCCTTTACGTTAGCCATTGGTTTGAAAGATCAAAGAGCAGTTGTTTGCACAGATTCCAATGAATAAATCCCAACCTGCGCATTCATCTTTTTTCTATTCTTCCAGAAAACCACGTATCTCAATAACTAAGTTAGCTCTTCCATACACTACATTGTTCAGTTTGGTGTTGTCATCAGTTTGAATATATTGCAAAAGTTTATCAACTTTCTTAGTTTTTGACATCATTTTTCCAGTCTCGATTCGACAGTGATGGTAGCGACTTTTCGTCTTCTGTCACGGTTCTCTCCATTTTGTCAATTCTGTTCCTTTCTTCAGTTAAATCTAAGGTATTTGTGAGCGGAACTGTGTTGTGTGGATTCACGACAAATGCCCATTTCTTTCCATCTAATTTTGTATGGGGAGTTCTTATCATTAAAAATGATCTTCTTTACATACCTTCCTGAAATTTTCCAATAAGTTCTCTGCCGGAGGAGCAATCTCTCTTCAGCGTCTGTTCAGAGAGTTTATTGTTTGTTGCAGCATAGACTGCAGTACCCCTTCATATTTCTATTTCCTGTTATCACATTTTGTGATTGTTTTCAAAATAGCAATGAACAGCTAACCTGAGTTACGTGCTCCGTTTCTATTCCTGGCTGCGGGTAGAATTGGACATCCTTCTTGGATCATTCAAAGGAATACCTATTATACCTGTTATTACCATGACGACTGGATCCAACCTGTTGTGAAAATCATGACGTTCAAACTAGTCATTTGAATTTCATTTTCTTGGACAATATTTTAATTTGTGATTATCATAAATGGTGTATAGTGGCCACACAAGACATAAGATTCTCTTAACTGTAATCCTAGCATAGTATGGTTTTCTCCCAGATGGTGATCATCTTAAAAGTCAATCGAAACACAAAAAATCTCATATTGGTTGAGGTTTTAACTTAGTTAAAGTCCGTTTGAGAACCTCTTTTTTAGTCAGTCTCGACTCGACTTTCTGTAGTAAATGACTAAAAATAAAGAAATAACATACATATAAACTCTTTTTAAAAATACGAAAATAAAACTTAAATTAAAACTCTTCACTCAAGGAAATTTTATCTACGAGCAAGACTGACAATAAGTATTGTGTTCACTTCAGGTGTATGTAGTTCTTGCTTTCAAAATATACTTTCCAACATCTAATAATCCTACCCCTCCCTTACCCAATTAGAAAGTTCCTTTCACTGGTCAGTCTCGACTCAGTAGGAAGTATTACTACTAATGATAATAACTGAGAAGACCAGACCTGGTGACTGTAGACAAGAAAAGGAGAACCAACCAAATAAAAGATGTAGCTGTGCCAGCAGATCACAGATAAAAAGGCGGAAAGAGTGAAAATCTGGGAAAATACCAGGACCTGACTAGGAAACTGAAGGTGTGGAACATGAAAGTGCCCTCAGAACCGTACCGAGGACACTGAAAATGAGCTTGGAGGGACTAGGGATAAGAGGATGGTTTGATACTATATAGACAACGGCACTGCTGGGAACCTCACGTATACTGAACGGAGTACTTAAATTATAAGACCTACGAGCCTCAGCTGGTAACAACGGCCTAACAGCCAAGAAAAATACATGGTGAAGGCAGTACAAACCACATCGCTGCCGTGACAGGTGAGTAAAGTATGGGAGAAGAGCTGGAGATCTGAGGAAACTGTGTCACTCTGCCTCTAGTGATAGCTGCCACGCAACAGGTATGAAACCATTATCCAGAGTAGTGCTGTGGACTGTGAGAGTTTAAAGAGGAAGATTGGACTCAGCCTCCAGCGTTGACCACTGGGCAACTGGTGTGAAAATGCAAATAATAGAGCCCAATAACCTAATTAATGCTGGAGCAAAAATGGTAACAGAACTTTTGGCAACACAAGAAATAATAACAGGAAGGAAAAACCCAATGTGGGAGAGAAGAGTAGAAAGACAGATCGCATAACTTCAGATAGATGAAGTACTACTGAGAAATACACCACATACGAACAAACCTCAGATAATACTTTGGGACAAATATAAGTCAAGATAAAAGACAAAAAAGATTCCCTGCGGCAGTCGATGAGATACATCTGAGGGGACTAGCCAAGGAGGCAAGGCTGAAGAGATACAGGCAAAGGACAGCCCAATACACACAAAACTCCACATTCCAGAACAACGAGAAAAGGTTTTACCAAGATCTGAACGGAGAAAGAAGACAGAACATAAAGCTGGATGCCCCAGAGACCAAGAACTACTTGACCAGCATATGGGAACACCGAAAAGACGTAACGAAACCCTGCAATGGTTAAAGAGCATGACAAGAGAAGTCAAAGACATAGACAATGGAGGAACAATAGTATTGAACGAAACCACACTGAAACACGCTCTCAGAAAAAAACAACAACAACTGGAGATCTAGTAGGGTCCACGGATATTGGTTTAACAGATTCACCACGATAGGCTCGCCTATTAACTCCAAAGTTGCCTGAACGAAGTCGAAGTACCAGAATGGATGACCAGAGGTAGAACCACCCTCATCCAAAAAGACCCTGAAACGGGGGAAAGTTGTTAGCAATTATAGGCCAATGACGTGCTTACCACTCACGTGAGAAATCCAAACCGGACAATTAGAAGAGAGAATGTGTTTATCCATGGAAAGAAGGGGACTATCCCTAGAAGATCAGAAAGGATGCAGGAGAGGAACAAAAGGGGCGAATGACTTTACATCGACCTAAGAAAACCAAAGGAAGAAAAACATTGCAATTGGATGGATAGACTACAAAAAAGCATACGACGTGATCCCACACAGCTGGATACTCGAATGCCTCAGAATGTGCAAGATCATTGAACCAGTGGTGAGAATCATAGACAAGTCTATGAAAAACTGGAAAGTAGACTTGACAGCCACAGGAGAAAATTTAGCAGAGATAAGTATAAAAAGGGGAATCTTCCAGGGAGACTTGCAGTCACTAGGACTAATTGTTCTATGATACCACTCAATAGAATCCTGAAAAGCAAAGGATATCGTTTCTCCAAAACAAAGGGAAAAGTCAACCACCTAATATACATGGACAATGTAACATTATTTGCCAAAAAACAGGGAAGAATTCGAGACGCTGTTCAACAAAGTGAAAGAATACAGTAATAACATTGGGATGACGGTGATAGACTATACGCTAAGAGAGAAGAAGGTGACAGGGGGTTCATCAGCATAGAAGACTGTGTCCAGAGAGCCAAAGCAGATCTAGAAAAGTACGTAGAAACACACAGTGAAGACATCATAAAGAGTGCCTGAGGCAGTGCAACAAACAATAAAAGAGTAGGAAACGATAGAACAGCACAGCAACCAAGGAAAGAAACATGGGAAAAGAAAAAATTGTACGGAGATTTACTGGATGTGACAGACAAGAGATTATGGATATGGCCACGAAAAAGAAACCTGAAGAGAGAAACGGGATTGCACATCATGGCAGCTCAAAACACATGCATCAGGACAAACTATATCAAAACAAAACACAGACAAGCAGTAAGTGCCGCCACGGAAAAGTGGTACCATCACAAACCAGAGACAGCCCCGGAGAATGGAAACCACAAATTACTTAGGGACTTTGACATCCAAACAGACCACCTCATCTGGATGTGAAGACCGGACCTGGTAATCGTAGACAAAAAAAGGGAAACCTGTCAAATAATAGACGTGGCTATTCCTGCAGACCATAGAGTAAAGAGGAAAAAAGAGTGAAAAAAATAGAAAAATATCAAGATCTGGCAAGAGAACTGAAACAGATGTGGAACATGATAGGGTAGTGCCAGTAGTAAGAGGCGCACTCAGAACTGTCCCAAGGACACTGAGGGCGAGATTGGAGGAGCTTGGGATCAAAGGAAGGGTTAAGACTGTACAGACCACAGCACTGCTAGGAGCCGCACGGATACTGAGGAAATTACTAGAAATATAAGGTCTACGACCCTAAATATTAGCAATAATCTAATAAAGGAGGAAAAAGAAAAAAAAACAAAACCAAATGATAGCAGAGTTGTGGACCTCAGCACTCATGTGATAGGCGAGGGAGAGATGAGATGTGAGCTGAAGACCTGGGGAGACTTACTACCATTTGGTTTGAGACCGTAAACCACAGCACTACTATGTACTGTGAGAGTGTGGAGAGGAGTGCTGGAGACCAGAAAAGACTTGCTGTCACTCAGCCTCCAGCAGTGACGACCAGGCAACTGGTGTGAAAATAAACAACAACAACAACAACAACAACAAAACAACAATAATGATAATAAGGACTGCAACGCTAACTGTCAATAGTGACTAAATAGAGGAAGGGAAATGAAAACGGAAACTCAAATTGTAGCACTGACATGATAGGTGAAAGAGAGAGGAGACGTTAGCTGAAGACCTGAGGAGACTTATTGTCACTCAGCCTTCAGCGATGACCACTGGGCAACCGGTGTGAAACTGTATATCGCAGTATTACTGCGAGCTATGAGTACTAAGAGAGGAGGGCTGGAGACTTGAGGAGACTTGCTGTCACTCAAACTCCAGCGGTTACCACCAGGCAACTGGTGTGAGATACCAAATAATAATAATAATAATAATAATAATAATAATAATAATAATAATAATAATAATAATTACAACAAAAACGGGACAATTATACGAAAAGAGAGAAGACAGAAGCTGGTTCCCTTCCATTCTTTCTTTTCTTGTGTCTATAAATCTTGTCATACGTACATTCCTTAACAGACTTTACTTGTGTTAATAACAATGCAAGAAATGTACTGAAATCGTTTCTTTTGGGTTGGCAATTTGGAAGTTATCCGTTTAAAACAAGATTCGCATTTGCACATCGTCTAAACATCCAGAAGAATGTGATGAAGCCGGAAAAAAAAGGAACATGTTTGCAATCAACAGGTTTAAAAAGATTAGCAGAGAAAGGATAATTGTAAAAAAAAGATAGAGTGGTGATTCATAAAAAAAAAAGACGGTCTTTTAAAAACTGTTATCATCCAATTTTCCTTCTCTTCTTTCCTCGAGGGTTTGGAAAATGATATCTTCAGTTTGGGGGGAGGGATTAATATTTTAAGAATAAAAACATTTTCCGGTAATTTTCTGAATCTTGTCCATCGTAACCTAATTTCTAAAAGACCTCAGTTGTATTTAAAAACCTCCATCACGTGAATATTTCTCCAACGGAAGCAGAAATATTCAGAAGAGAAAGTAACGATATCATGTGTTTATTTTCTAATCAAATGTATATTTAAAAAAAAATTCAAATCAATTCAATTAGAAATGTTCTATTTCAATTTTTCACAAAAAAAAAACACTACCTAGAAATTTACACAATGATAGACAGATGAAAATTAACAAGCAATGAATATGCCCTTCAGGAACCATCCTTGACACCCTCTTAAAAACATAATTACACTCTTCAAAATGCGTTCCTAAGATTTTTAATATTTTGTTAAGAATTAAAGACTCTGAACGTTTGATTAGAAAATGAAAGATTAATTGATTTTAAGTAGAATTTGACTGTTTTCATTTGTCAGCATATCATTAATTCTTAAGCTAGCTGTCATTTTCGATGTCAACAGACAGAAAATTCTCCAAATTTCTAAACTTTATAATTAAAATCCATGAAGAAAATAATCGCCCGGCGATGATGGATTGAAGAAAAATAGTTGATTGCATAATTGTTTAACTGAAAGGCAAAACAAATTGCAACATTTTTTTTTGCATGCAAATAATGAATAATAAGACTGACTTCGGCTGAGTCAAACCCTACTCCAACATCTATTCCGACTGGAGATGATTACTGCAACTTTTGTATTGTATATACAATAAGTAGAAAGATTAAAAAATATTTTTTTGTATAAATTTATTTATTCACATGAAATAAGCTCTTCCATATCTTTGAGCTACATTTCGCTGACATGTACGATTTGTTAGTTTAGCCGAGTCGGTAAGACGTCTGCATACAGATCAATCGGTCTTAGTTTCAAATCACGATAGAAGAATGTTAATTTTTACTCCCAAAATTTGATGAGGTTTTTTCTTGTTTTCCAGATTTGGAGTAGATTAGAACTTTGCGATAATTTTATTACCAAACTATCAGAACAGTTTAAAAGTTGAAGGAGACGGTGTGCGACATATTCATACTCTTTGGCTGATAACCGATTGAGTAAATTACCTGGCAAAGTATGCTGGCAACCGTAGCTAAAGTTCCCTACCTCGACTACATACAGCGGCAGTAATAATCTTCTTTTTTAACATTGGGTTTTCTTTGGGCGTTCGAGTTCCCTGTCGCTTTTCTTAAACAACTTGAACCAATTTGTTGTTCGTGGGCTTTATTTACGGTGTTTTTTATATTAAACCTGAAATACAATCGATCTGTTATGGGAAAAGGGTTTACAAAGACCGACCATTGATTTCCTCTAAATCGTATTATATAGAACTAAAAAAAAGAATAAGCCTGGTAACTGCAGGGTCAAATACTTCTCCTGTTCCTATTCCAACTGAAGATGGTTACTGCAATTTTTTTCTGCATTTACATATGATAAGTAAATTCGTAGATATATAAGACAGATTTGCTCAGTCGGTAAAATAGACGCCTACCAATCACTTTGTCGTGTTTTGAAATCATGGTAGAGAAAAGTTAATTCTTTACGTCGGTTTGGCTTAATGTGAAGAGTTAACTACCCTAAATTAGGTGGGGATTATTCTTGTGAAGGGGGATAACACAGTCAGCTCCTACTTGATTTGGATAAAAAAAACCCCACATATTTTTGGCAATAATTCCTATCAAAATGTAATTTTCAAATTTTGGATACCCATAACATGTTCATACTAACGGTAGGGGCATCTATGATCTCAAATATTTTGAAATTTACTTTTCGTTACAAATAATGATAAGAGAATTTAAACAGTTGTAGCATTAAAATTTGAAGTCTTCTGAAAAAATCTATTGAAGAATAATTTCTATTTACGGCATTACTGGAGTTTTCCACTGGAAAAGGTCTAAAATGGAGAAAAAATTTCGAGAATCATCTAGATTCTAGAAAATCTAACGGTTATAAATAATCCCATCAGAATAAGATCACAAAAAACTCTTTAAAAAAACAAACTTTTTTGAAGGGTCTAATGGAGTATTGATGTCAATACATAAACAAGCACAAAAACAATCACACATATAAATAAGGGAGAGAACTCTTCGACATCTTTGATGGCTACCATTGTTCAATAAAATATTCTGTATAATTTTTTCAAAGTTTGAAAAACCCAACTTGGAACTTGACATAATGATAACTAGTTGCAAATCCTCACTAAAAGTTAGGATATAATGCCCCTTCCCTTCACAATCAGCATAAACAAAACTCTTCACTATATTAAAGTTTCAGCAGTAAGTAAAAATTGCAAAATCTTTTTTGCTTATTATTTGATGCTTTATCGCATATACAAAAAATCCTTATCTTTCACCAAGTTATTAAGTGCGTAAGGTGGAACAGGTTAGGTTGAGACTATTTGGGATCTATTAGCAAGAACATATTCAGAAAATGTTTATCGTTCCAAGGGTACACCAAAAAATGAATTAATTTTCATGTATACGATGTAAAATAACGTTGTTTGTTTGCTGCATTGAGCTATTGCATTTTGCTTCTGTATGAGTAAGGACTACCTAAAATGACTTGGTTCCGAGCACCATAATCCCAAAACTACTAAAAGCCAACACATTTGAATTAATGGGCTATCGATTGGTAAAAAACCCAATGTTTATATCTTCAGTAGGTTTCTTCAAAAAGCGTGACAAACGGGAAGGATTTGGTCCATTTTGGAAATATAAATGGATCTCCAAAACACATGTTATCGAATTATTTAAACAGCATGCTTATATCTTCAATAGTTTCCGAGATAAGAGCAACTTAACATACGGTTCGGTCGCAATAAACATTCAAATGATTTTATAAGGGATATGTCATAGCAGAGGAAAACAGTCAGATAGTGAATTTCAGGTACTCGAAAAGAAGGAATTAAATATGTTGCAGTTTCTGGGTCTTTATACATGCGAACAAAAACAATAATTTTAATCATATTAGAATATTCAATCATTCAAAAGTGTTCTTGATAACAACAGAACATCAACAGAGTAACAATTGTTAAAATTTTCATATGAATTAATCTCAAATAGGGTAATGCTCGTTCCAAAGATGCATATTTGGAAGGGGCAGACTTTATGGTAATTGGGCCAGCCTGCCACAATCGTTTTATGAAATAATTATCTGTTCATTGTATGGCTTCGAAGTATTTTGGTTTCTTCTCACCAATGTTGTCAATTTAGATATTATAAAGAGTGGAATTCAATGGGGATAATTCATATGAAGAAAATATTCATAAATTTTGCTGCTTTATTCATTTTTATTAGATTTCTCGAGAACTGCTGATCTGAAAAAAATACTTGAAACTCGACACTGAGTGCAATGGTCTGTTATCGAGTTATCGCAATGCTTGTACGGAGAGATTTCTTCATCAATCAAAATATTCATTGAAAATCCCTGGAGAAATTAGTAAGAATATTTCTTTTTACAGACCATAGACCTTAAGAATGATTAAATAGATAAAACTAAACGCGTTGCAATAGAGCAAAGTATGACGCTACGTATCTTTAACCATTTTTTTTAATTCCAAAGTAAAACATAAATATGATATTATTAAAAAAATTGTTTTAAAAAGTTACACAGAGTTTATTCATCCAGGAAGTTATCTTCAGAATACCACAAAAACAATGGTTGCACAATCTTATACAATATAAAACCATCAAATTACTTGTATGAAAGAAAAGTCCTCTAAATCGTAGGAAAAGGTAATTTCTTGAAATAATTTTTGTTATTCATTTGATAAGTACATAAATTTCTGTTAAAATCCAAAAATGAGGTGATTTTCAATAATTCACTAATATGTAATTTCTGTGAAAAAACAGTTTAATATAAATTACTTATGCACTTTTTGAAACAATATTAACAAACACAAATATCTCCAGTTCAATATTGTGTACCAAGAAAAAAATGCTCTCAGAATTTTCTTTTATTTTTTTTCTCATTAGTGGCACAAGAATTTCTAGTAAAAACCTTTACATAATTTCATTTTCTTTACTACGCTTGTCACTTTACCGTTGGAGTTACTCTGATACTCTTCCTATACAAACACGTACAAACCAATTAAGGTGAATTAATAGAGTATTTATTATATTTTAGTGCTTTCTCTATCACCATATTCCTCATATCAACCAGATAACGATTTCAAATGTGCTGCTCTTAATCATCGATTTAATTTGGCGTTCTTCTCCTATCCGCCACCAGTCATTGCCAGCCATTGCTTAAAATAGCCGGGTGCAAGTTTTTCACGTTTAACAGGAGATATACCATTATCAAGATCAAAGCTGTTCCAATTCCATCAAATTTAATGGTTATCAGCAATGAACAGCCTGTTTGAAGTGTGCTCATAGATTTTCGATGGTGTTGACTTGAATTCAGGCTTTGATTCAGTCAGGCTAGATGAACATTAAACATGATTATTGTTTCAATGCTGATTCAAATAGATTTTATCCAAGGATTTTGGCGATATATAGCACTTTCTATTTTTCCCCATGTGGTGCTGCGCCGTTCTGGTCTAGACTAAATTGTTTAGTAATTCTTTTGTGAAATCGTTCATTCATATGAATTCATATGATTTCATGTGATCTTTCAGGTCTACTCTATCATAAAAGAAAGGTTTCTGTTTTGATTTAGTGAATTCTCATTTTTGGAGGAGTTTTTGATTCTTTAAAATCTTTGGAATAGCTAAGCAGACAACGAGTGCAACATTGAACAGAATAAAAGATAATCTAAAAGTAACACTTCTGGAGAAACGCTATATGAGCGAGAACTTCTTATCCCACTCCATGTTCATTTGCTGCGCCGAACTTGTATCGTGAGGATGGGCGTTTCCACACTGCAAAATCACCGGTCGACTTCCTTGCTAAAGAAAACGTTTCTTTCATTCTAATGCATCATCTATGAACTATTTGCTCACAGCAGCATTGGGCAGTAATATATTGCCAGGTTTCAGTAATTCGTGATGAAAAATTATTTTTGAATCCAACCCAACCCAGTGAAATCTTTCCTCACTGAATTCCGCTTGCGTTGAAATGTTAAAGGCTGACCTTGATTTTCATTCTATTTCTCTCGTAAATGACGTACTACAGTCGACTGATTCACTTTTAAATCTTCTGCAAGTTCACGTGTTGTTCGCGCTGCAACTTACCGAAGACCTTCCCCCATCCCGTCAGCTTTCAAGCAATGAGATCTTCTTCTGCAATCTTTGTTTTTAAAGCTCAAAATCTTTCCTTTCAACATGCGCAACCATCCCATATACATGCTTCCAATTACTGCCTTATTGCCAGCTATCCGCTGCACTTGCCCCAGATTAAACATGAAGTGTTAACGATGATAAATGTGTCCTTCATGATCAACCACGATTTACTACGAAATAAAATCAAATCATAAATTTTCCATTAAACAATTATCAAGGATTATACACGCATAACCAAGAAAACTTTCGGTAAACATTAGCTTAATATTGAATAAAGATGTCACCAGCAATTTTTTCATCGATCTAATATATATATATATATATATATATATATATATATATATATATATATATATATCAAAGGTATGATGAAGTAGGGATTCGCTACACAAGTACATTTATGTTTCTTATCTGTGTGGACATCTTCAGTCCAATGTTTCGGTTTATTTCAGATCCCTGTTCAGGACATGTAGGGTGTGCGTGTGTCTATTTTTCTAGTGGGTAGAATCTTCCTCTTATTCTATATATATATATCTATCCTGTTACATATTTCTTTCTGTTGCTTAATTGGTTAGTCATCGCTTATTATGTTTTTCTGTTTTATCTGGTGGCGATACTGCGCCTGTTGGTAGTTATAAATTTTAGATAAGCAAGGTATAGTGTAAGCTTTTTCTTTATCAGTATGTTGTTAAATCATCAGCTCTTTGTGGCATGTTTCACCCTGAGAATATTCTATTCGTGTTTAAATCTGTTTCCTAGTGTTAGGATTCATTTTTATATGACCTTGATTGTTAGTTAAATTATTCTGGGTTTTGTCTATTTCTACACGTCTAAGATAATCATGGTGATTGGGTTGTTCTTCAAAATGGTTTGAGGTATAAAATAAGAATAATATCAATAGTAATAACGAAAGAAACAAGAAAGCTATGGTCTTTAATTTTTAGTTTACCTATATATGGGGTGTTAAATTATTTTTTTCGATAGAAATAAAGATATATAAATAGAATAAGAGGAAGAAAGACGCCCCCCCAGATGTCATTCATATGAAGAAGCCCAAATAGGGCAGAGACATAAAAGCTCTACTCAAACTCAACTGGATGTTTATGTTGAATTTATCGAGCACTTTTTGAAATAAATCTATCGCAAGTCGGATATTATGTTATATTGTATTCCTGATTTGTATTATATACATATAGATATATGCCGAGGAAGAGGATAAGATATAGCTGACATAATGATGAATTATGTCTATCAAATTCACTGTACACACACATACACACAGACACACACACATATATATATATATATATATATATACATATATATATATATATATATATTTAATTATGTTTTTGTATATCTGTCGACAATAATAAAGGGAGTGAAATGATTTCCAAATGCAGACATGAAAACAAATATAGACTAAGACACGCAAATAAAGACAGTTCTTATGATTATAGATACATATAATGCACTACATACTTAAAATCACAGATAATCTTACACTCATATAATGATCAGAAATAAATAATGATGTATAAAGAGAAAACGAATTCGATTGAATATGTATTTATGATTTATTCAAGTGATAAAGCGTGCACGACACAAAAATTGAACACGACGAACAAGTTGCATGGCTTGGTGGAACTACGAGAGAAAATACCATCATTTGAAAGCAAAAGTAAACGTTAAAGGCATGCAGCAGTTAGAAAAGTTAAAAAGATCAGTGAAACAATCGTCCAGGATGTAGTGATATGAATCATTAGAAAATATATATGTTGATATCTGCCTCTCCCTACGTCTCTCTGTGCATCTCAGTCTCGATCTCTCTGTCTCTGTCTACCTATCTATCAACACATACACACGTATATATATGTATATATATATATATATATATATATATATATATATATATATATATATATATATATATATATATATATGTGGTACGAATCAAGCTATCAGTATATCATAATATAATAATATATCAATAATATAAAGCCACTTCTGAAATCTAATGCATTTATTTCATAGAGTGCTCGATACATATAACATTTTACTCATGAAGTTGAATTGTTTTAGATAAATATATATTAGGAAATGGATATATATGACCCGACAGAATGATTATAAATTGCATTATATCATATATAGAAACTCTTATTTGAAATGATCTCCCATCAATACACAGTTATAATTTAACAGTCTAAAACAATAATACTTTTGTCAAATCATATTCATGCATAACTGCCGTGTTGAAAGAAACAAGTTAGGTAGATATAGAGCTAAAATAAATGCGATGAGTATTTGGAGCGAAAACAGTTATTTGCATTACCGGCGGCTGTTTAGTACAATGATAAGAGCAACGCTATGGGTCACAGGTTCGAATCCTGCAGCATCCACATTTTCTTTAATTATTTATTCTATTCACTTGGTCCAGGTCAAATGATACATTAACCGTGTAATGACGGGAAATCATTTGAAATAAGAGATTCTATATAATACAATGCAATTTATAATCATTCTGTCAGGTCATATATATCCATTTCTTAATACATACCTATACGCACACACACATACACACACACACACACACACACACACATATATATATATATATATATATGTGTGTGTGTGAATAAATAGATAGACAGAAACTGAGAGGCACAGAGAGACGTAGGAAGAGACAGATATCAACATATACATTTTCTAATCACACACATACACACACACACATATATGTGTGTGTATTATACATATTATCCATTACATATATATTCTTAAAATAATTTTACAGATAGTAGCAGTTGTAAACAAATTATTCAAACAGAGTTTACTGTCTACATTAAAATGCAAGAAGTTCAAAAGAGATAAAAGAGTAATCTATTCATTCCTTCATCTTTTTAATCCTATACGATTGGCATCTGTAGCAATTTGTACATAGATTTCCGAAAACTGATTCAAAGTTTTCTATTCTTCTCTCAAAGAAGAATAAAGGCTATAAAACTATATAAAATCGGACCGGAAACGCTCAAAATAAATAAAATCTTTGAAAAATCTAAAGTCTTTATACTAAATATAACAGCTAAGAAGATAAGCCTGATTCAATACAATACAGAGAGGCAAGAGAGTAAATCTTTGAGAGATTCGAAACTGCTTCGTCCCAGTTGGACTAAGTATAAAGAAGGCCACCGCTTGTTGAAAACTGTCACTAAAACTGTCAACATAGGTTTCTTCAGTTTTTGAGTCGGTCTGCCTGTCTGGCTGGTTATGTATGAATGTATGTATGCATGTATAACCTGTACCATTTACTCCTTATTAGATCTCCAAATTGAAAAAATCCTCTCTGGATAAGTTTTCAATTCGTGTATGTACGTGTGTGTGTAGGGGTTAAATTGGAAAAATCCGATTGCTCTTAGTGATCACTGCCAAACAAAATGGCACGTGACGGTCTCTATTAAGTGACTAACCAGACCTGTCTAAAATATCTATCAAAAAGTTGTACCATAAATGTCTTGAATCCTTATAGATAACATCTTCAAATCCATTCCTCACTGAATTGCCCCTTAGACAGACATTACGACGGAGGATAAAAATCAGAAATCCTATTCGTAGATAATCAATTTTTGAAACTGAAAACACAAAGGCAACGTTGACTTTTCTCAAATATCAATTCTTATTTAACTTCTAGTTTACCTGCACCGTAAAAAATGACAATATATATATATATATATATATATATATATATATATATATATATATGATATACGGATACTTTACATGCTATAAAAGTGGACAATAGAGAATTGCATTGCAGTGAGCTTATAGAATAGTCTTCTATCCACATTGCATTTTCATACATGGACAATAGAGATTTGGATTGTATTGAGCTTAGAGAATAGCCTTCTATACGTATTGAATTTTTACACGTGGACAATAGAGATTTGCATTGTATTGCAATGAGAGAATAGCCTTCTATACACATTGATTTTTTATGTGGACAATAGAGATTTGCATGGCAGTGAGCTTGGAGAATAAGCCTTTTGTACACATTGCATTTATAAACGTGGATAATAGAGATTTGCATTGCAGTGAGCCTGGAGAATGGCTTTATATACACATTGCATTTTTTATACATGGATGATAGAGATTTGCCGTGAGCTTGGAGAGTAGCGTTCTGTTGGCTACAAACGGATTTTTATTATTTTTTCTATTTTTGTACTTCTCAAAATTCAGCATTTTGATTACGTCATCACAATATGAATGAAATTCTATTGTACTACGTCAGCTGAGGCCCTCAGCATGTCAGAGGACATTTTATGATTATTATATTCGTGTGGATTATTCGGAATGTTTAATGTTGACCTAATTTATCTAGGTCTTTCTAATGCAAACAAGTGAAAATAAATACCATGCTTTTTCTGCTTATAATGCGAAGTTTGATACCGATCATTGATCCGTAAGAATCTCTGATAGTTACCTCTTGTAGAATCATATTTCGTTAAATGAAACTTCTCCATGTACCATCAGCCTGTACAATCTACGTCTTTACTGGGCTATTAAAATACTAATGTTCTTGAGATCAAGAAGGCAAATAGAAACAAAGAGATTATATAAAGAAACTAAACAGGTCTGGTTAGTCACTCATCAGACACTGTCACGTGACCGATATTTTTCGGTTGCATGCCCTTTTGGAGGTGATCTATTGAAAATCGGAAAAAAGGGTGATCAATTTATAAGCTACTTCACACGTCTTTGAGCAGTGATGATTAAAAATAGACTGGATTAAAAAACAAAACAAAAAACGAGCGTCAATGCTGTCGGACGCAAATTGAAAGAACAGTTTAGAATAAAAATCTATTGTGAATCAAATACCCCACTACAAACCTATTTTGGGGGGGTGTATGTAAAAAAGCAAAATAAAACTTTTTTTCTCTTCAGACATAATAAGGTGTAAATGTTTAGATTCTCAGTCCTTTAAATCCATTGGTGTAGCCTGTATGCATGATACATACATAGCCAGCCAGCCAGCCAGCCAGCCAGCCAAATAGACCAACCTAAAAACTGCATAATCCAGTTGATACTTTTGGGTAATTGTTGATAATATAGAAAATGTAAAGCATAATACAGATGGAAAAATATTGCGACTCTAACAACGTCATTGCATTGTGCGTTTGGGAACGTTTGGAAATAAATGGTAGTTATTCAAGGAGATTGCTGAATTCTTCATCATTTTTTAGATTTTCTCATTCGTTCAATATTTTCTCTGTATTTGAGTTGCATGTTATAGGCTGAGGATATGATTAATGACTATACTTATACAGAAAATTATGATATCTCTTATAAATGGATATTTCATGCAAGTATGCTATTTCGAATTATTTGAATATTCATAGCTTTTCCCAAAGCCAGTCATTACATGAGTTTTTTCTGTGCTGATAAAATTCATTAATCAACGTGTATTTTTGAATATGGGACAAGTTTTTTTTACTAAAAAAAAATGGCGCAACATCAGTATTTCAACTTGAGCTCAGTAAAAAATGGCTAATACATTTGCTTATATGAATACCGTCGATAGACACAATCAATATAATGCCCATGATTTTAACTCTTTACCATGGTTTGGTGTGAAATGCCATGTAAGTAATATAAAGTGTATTATGTAATATCTATTTAAAATCATTTTCCCAGATGGATTCATCATCGGTGATGATACTTTCATTTGTATGAACTGAAAATAACGAACGATATTTTGGAGTAGAAAGAAATTCATGTTCAAGTGACAGCTGAGCAAGGGCTATAAACGGTGTATTCATGAGTAAGGGATATTTTTCATGATGTTATGATAAAATAATGGACTCGGCTTATATTCGAGCCATTTGCTTTCTGTTATATTATGCCCATTTCCAAACTCATCTTATTATCATCATCAGTCTTTTAACGTCCGTCGTTGGACATAGACCTTCTCCAGGATTTGCCACACTTCCCTATCATGGGCGTCACGGAGCCAGTACTTCCTGAACTTGTCTAGCTCGTCTCTCCATCTAACATTTTGCCGGCCTCGGTTGCGCATGTGGTCTCGGGGGATCCATGTTGTGAGTCGCGATGTCCATCGATTGTCTGCCTTTCTTGCAACATGGCCAGCCCACCGCCATTTGAGATTTTTAATGGATTCTATGATGTCCCTAAGTCTTGTCTTTTCTCGGATGTACTGTGCTGTCTTGTGGTCTCTCCATGTGAGGCCTAGCATTATTCTTTCATGTGCACGTTGCATGGTTCTCAATTTACTCAGGGTCAATTTATATAAAAAAAATAATCGGTAATCTTGCTCGTTTTTTTTTGTAATCAGCAAAATGCAGAGTGAAATATCTACAGATTTTGCAAATAATGTTTCTTTATGAAAAAAACAAACACAAAAAAGGAGAATGAAACTCTTTGCAATAAACAAAAAGAAGGTGGAAACAATAAACACACTTAAAAATTAGTCATGAAGATTTTTATAGTAAAAGGCAAATCAGCATCTACAAAGTCCGTTAGAAAAAACTTCCGATTGGACATCAATGATAACTATATTATTCAATGAAAAACAAACATTAAATTTAAGACGGACAAATCCACGTAATAAATTCTTGTCGGGAGACGGACATGAACTATTTAGCATAAAAAGATGAAAAATTCAAACTTTTTCAAGAAGTCCCCCAAATCCCAATGCTGCTGCTGCAACGTGCACATGAAAGAATTACGCTGGGCCTCACATGGAGACACCACAGGACAGCAAGGTTCATCCGGGAAAAGTCAAGAGTCAAAGACACTATAGACTCCATTAAAAATCTCAAATGGCAGTGGGCTGGCCATGTTGCAAGAATGGCGGACAACCAATGGACATCGTGAATCATGACATGGATCCCCCAAGATCACATGTGCAACCGTGGGTGGCAGAATATTAGATGGAGAGACGAGCTACACAAGTTCAGAAAGTACTGGCTCTGCGACGCCCACGATAAAGAAGTGTGGCGAATCCAGGGAAAGGTCTATGTCCAACGACGGACGTTGAAAGATAGTGATGATGATGATGATGACATTATTCAATGGTCAGTTGTAGTCAATTTAGCTTTTTTGGGGGGCCATATAATTCATCAAATGCTGCTACTCTAAGAATTTCACGAAAACAACAAATATTTACAAAAGTTACTTATAATGTTCAATAGGGAATAAATTCTCACCCAGCCTGTAGTTAGAGGCAAGACTCACAGACATGATACGTTGCAAAATTGGATTGCCAGTTAGTTACTTTTAATCTTACTGCATATCAAAAGCCCTTTGATATTCTAATACTTTGTATAGGAGATTAAAACAGAACCTAGATTATACCTCAAAATATACAAAAAACAGTAGAATTACACTGAGATAAAATTATATCACGTACGCTGGCCAGAGAGTAATGGTTTGCACACTTCATCCCCAAAGTCATTCCAATCCTTATCGGGTAACCAATTATTGTTGCCATCTGCAAAAATTGACCAAGTCTTATATAATTCTACTTCATTGTAATGCATTTGAATGCATCATTGTAAACCCCCTTTTCATTGAGTTTAGAATCAAAATTGCCCCAACTGAAAAAAACAAAACAAAAATAGCAAAACATAATCGTAAATTTGTTGACGTGATGAAGAGGGACCTAGAATAGGGAAAATAGTAATGAATCTGAAAATAGAGATCACAGCGCCTAGCTAACTACAAAATCATTGTCGTCTTCAGCACTTTGATGGTAATGATGTTCAAACAGGTCTTCAACGTTGAATTTTTTGTATGTTTTTTTCCCCGTGCACAGTGAAGGAAGCGATCATAGCACGCGTTTTCCTTGCTATTCTCATTCCTTAAATGACAGCGCCAAAAAGTAATGGATTCTCGTGAGATAGTACCTAATAATGGAGAGTAAAATTAATGACGTTTATCATGTCTACATATATTGAAAACTGAGCAGCAGTGATGAAGAGAGAAGCAGGGTTTAGATGCATCAAGACCAAGGCAAAATAATTGCTTTTGCTTCTTAACCAAGGCCGTATCACCTGCCAGGACACATCCCTTACGTTAATACGGCTGTGTTTATAATTTGATAAATAAGCTCCCGACTGTATATATTCAGAATAAATAAACTACATATAGCAGTGCAGATTCTAACTTGCAATAATAAAAATCCCTTATCCTAAGTAAGCAGATTTCCTGGAAGGACGGACATTCAAGATTGCGACTACAATACGATATTGTACAGATACAGCAGGAGCAACAGGCAAAAGATATTAAGGAAGAATATTCCCATAAAATATTGCATCATTTTATTCAGAAAAAAACTGTCCTCAATAACTGAATTGAGTTGGTTCTATTAAGGATCACATTAATAAAAGTTTAATGACTTTTAGGGACATAACACCTTTTTAACGATAGTCTTAAGAAATCGTTCACAGATCAAAGAAAAAACTAATTGCTATAATTAAGAAATCTTGGCAATTCTCAATGGAAATGATAGAACCACACACATACATATGCATGTATATTTATGTATACTAAATATAATATAAACACACACACACACACACACATATATATAAAGAGAGAGAGAGAGAGAGACAGACAGACAGACAGACAGACAGACAGAGAAAGAGAGATAGAGAGAGAGAGAGAGAGAGAGAAAGAAATGAAGAAAAAAAGACAGAAAGCTATACATAATTGAGTGTTGATAAAATATAAACAGTGGTCTGAGCTAGATTTTTCAGAGCTGCTTATCAAAGGCATCTAACATCCAAATAGTATATATATATATATATGTATATGTATATATATATATATTTAGAGAGAGAGAGAGAGAGAGAGAGAGAGAGAGAGAGAGAGAGAGAGAGAGAGAAAGAAAGTATAAAGAAAGCTGTACATGATAGACTGTGGAGTAAATATAAACAGTTGTCTGAGCAAGTGTTTGAGAGCTGTTCATCAAAGGCATCTAAAATCCAAACTCATGTGGCATAGCAATAAACAATGTTTTCAAACGTTCTGAAATAGTCCAGCAATTCTAGATAACGCGTAACACATGAAAAATGCCGGTAGTAAAGTGAATTCTGTTCAGCAATTTTTTTTTTTCGTCAGAGTAAGAAGGGAAATCTTTGCCGCCCCTGGCTTTGTTCCAATATCATTTTTCTTGATGGTTATCCATTCTGCACAATGCATATTAATATCTGTACCCTGACACATATATAATCTTTGAATACACATTTATGAAGTATTATAAATAAATGTACCTAAATATGCTACTTTAATATTCATTGGTTGTAAACAGTTTATCTATCCTGTGGATGATAATACAGACTGACTGACAGATAAACACACACACATACACACACATATATATGAAGTATTAGCAGATTCATACTTCTTTATAATTATCACACACACACACACACACACACATATATATATATATATATATATATGTTAAGATCCTATTTTGAATAAGATTGGTCCCGAGATAATGGACAATCTGGAAGTTCTGTTGAATCTACGAACACTTACAGAAGAGCAATTACTGTGTACGACTCTTATTCAAAAGTAGGACCGGAGATTTAACTTTATATTCGTGTGTTTGTGTGTATGTGTGTGTCTGTCTGTCAGTCTACCTGTCTGTCCATGTGCGTGCCCCTGAGTGTGTCAATGGCAGTATTAATTGCATAAATCTATAACCTTAGGTGATCATGCTAGTTATAATCTAAAGTTAAGTAATAATAATAAAGTAAGCCCTTAATCCCTATCATCAGCCTCTAATGTCTGTCGTTAGACATAGTGCTTTTCCACAATTCACCAGATCTTTCTATCTCTCTATCATGGGCATCATAGAGTCAATAGTTTTTGAATCTGTCTAGTTCGCCACGGTATGTTATTTCATGTATAATCTCTGGTGATCAATGCTGTGAGTCGTGATGTCAATCATAGTCAATCCTAAGATATCACTTACTCCTGTCTTTTTTCTTATATACTATGCTGCCTGGTGATATATCTTCAAGTGTACATCGCATGGCCCTTATATTAAAAGGTTTTATTTGTGGCTGTAAAATCCTTCATACTTATTATGTGTAAATCGGTACAAATGAGTATGAATACTGGTTCATACAGAATTCTAATTACTTTTGATCAAATCAATTTATCTATATCTATGCATTCCATGCTGGATTCTTGAAAGACAAAATTATCGAAGTATTCACCTTTGATAATCAAGCAAAGTCACCGTGATAAGACTTTGACTCATTTTTCTG
Organism: Thysanoteuthis rhombus; assembly: GCA_963457665.1. NCBI lineage: Eukaryota > Metazoa > Mollusca > Cephalopoda > Oegopsida > Thysanoteuthidae > Thysanoteuthis > Thysanoteuthis major. The sequence goes on along the minus strand of OY735216.1, from coordinate 40,644,853 downwards.
CACAATATCATATTTATAAAATGGATTCAAACTCAATCGTATTGACGTATTGGCAATGATAACCTTAGCTCAGGGTGCAAACCGAAAAGGCAATAGGAAGATTGTGCGTGCCAATTTTCTAAATTTAGCTTTTTCCCTTAACAGGAACACACAATAACGTTGCCAGTGAGAAACGCACAACTACCTAACTTGCAAGGTAAACGAACCGTATAAACCTCTTGATATTTCTAGATTTTGGGCATTGGCGAGATTTTGCCCGATGGAGCGGAATTATGACACTGTTCACACAGTCATGTACACATACACACACACATGTACGTATATATATATATATATATATATATATATATATATATATATATGTGTGTGTGTGTGTGTGTATGCATGCGTGTGAAATATATTTGTATGGATGCACTTGCGTATATATTTGAGGATTTGCACATTTATATATATATATGATATTGAGTGCATGCATAGTAGTGTGCAAATTTTGTTTATATATGCATATATACATATATGTGTGTGTGTGTATACATATATATAGAGAGAGATCAGACAGTAAGTATTCGGATGGTATGAATAACCGAACGTTTCATCTAATGATTTTCTCTATATATACTCAAATTACGCCACCTCTAAGATATACCATAGGCAATGATACGCACTAAATATGGAATGAATACATTCATTATTGAAAGAGTTATGCATATAAATGCCAGACAACCACTGGACTCACAGCATGGATCCCCAGAGATCAGGTACGAGGCTCTTGCCGTCTGAAAGTAAGATGGCGTGACGAGCCAGATTAGTTCAATAAGTAGTACTGGCTCCGCAATGCCCATGATATAGAGGTCTGGCGAATTTTTGGAAAGGCCCCATGTCCAGTGACAGACGATAACAGTCCTATATATATATATATATATATATATATATATATATATATATATATATATATATATATATATATATATATGCAGAGAACAACATACAAAAATAATTAGTGCAGTAACAACTTTGCCAGATGTTAAGAGTAGTTACCCAAATACTTTTGGCAAAAATGCATTCATCATTGAAAGAGTTATGTACGTAGGAACAAAACACACTAACAAAAATTAATAGTACAGTAAGAACATTGCCAAATGTTTAGAGTGGTTACCTAAATACCTTTGGCAACTTTTGACGGAAATTTTACTCCATTCCCCTTTGCTGGACTTCCGCTATAACCTTGTCATTTCTTTTCCCGAAATTCATTTTTAATTCACACCACAAATATTCAATGCGTTCCTTTTCCATCCATTCAGATATCAGCCGTGACTTGGGTTTGGAACTCTTGTCTCGATAGAATATCCAATTTCTTCTAATGCAAAGATTTCGAATCTAACTTTTTAGATTATCCTTGAGAATATCCCGATTGTTTTCTTTCATAGTTCGTTCGACCTGCATGAGTTTGCAAACAATTTCTGCACAGAAAAATCCACATAGAATAATAGAACCCCTTCCATGCTTTACTGTCAGGGTACTATTATTTGGTAAATTACATTCTTTCCTTTTCCACCACGTATTGCTTCCTTGAATGCTTGGAAAGCTCCTGCTTTGTCTCATTAGACTACAAGAGATCATTCCAAAATGCTTTATCTTCCTCAAGATGTTATTCAGCAAAATTTAATCTAGCCCTCCATTGCGTGAAGGTATCTTCCTTAGACTATGGCTTTTCAGTCTCACGGTGCCATATATTCTTGCTGTATTATGATTATGACTAACATTCACGTTGTATGATTTCAAATAATTAGTCACCGCTTCCCATATCATCCGTGGATCTGTACTGACGTTTTTTACAATCTTACACGTGAAGCTTGGAGAAACTTAATTAGGACAGCCAACTTGCAGAAGATTTTTCACGTCACCCGACGTCTTGAACTTCTGTATTATAGACTATTTCGTCAATTTAACGACTCCTGGCTTCATGGAAATCTTATCACATCTATTTCCTGACACGATCCTATTAACAATTAATTGCCTCAAACGAAACAAGTTTAAGACTATATGAATAATACAACGCTTTGAAGACGAGTAACAATGAAGTGAGCTTGCATGCTGCCAAAGATATCGATCAATTAAGTTACAAGAGTGTATCAAATACGGTTTGATCAAAATGGAAAATAAATTGTATTAAAATATCCACCGATTTATGTCATTCGTACTAATGCTTTTTGATTACGTGTTTTCCAAATAGTGTTATACGACTTCAATGATAAAGACATTTTACTGAATATTGTGTTTGCGTCATCACCCACGTTGTATCCTAAGTTTGGCGTAGTTTGAACTTAGTGGAAAACGTATCGAGAAAGTACTGGACCAAACATTCAATTTTTCATACCGTCCGAATTCTTACTGCTCACACTGTACGATTCGAATCTCACTTAGGCTAGCATCATTAACTATAAGTCGACTGTATGATCTTAGTTAATCTGAGTATTCCTGGTCAAAAATCTATATCGATTCAAGTCCTGATACGAAAATTTGGCATTTGAACTCATATTCTGCTAATTCCTTCAGTTCAAACCATTAAGATTCTCACTTTTTTTTATCATTAATTCTGTCTAATTTTATTTTGCTTTTATCAAAACCTGGACTCAGGCCGTCACTCTAAGTCAAAGAGTAAACGGTACGATCAGAAAAAAAAGAGTAAAACATTGATGATAATCGAACTCAACGTCTAGCCAGAAGGAGTTCAGCCAACGCGTTGTTGTTTCAAACTGTTTGGCCACGGAGGTTCATATTTGTCAAAAGCTGATTTTACACCTTTAAACTGAATACTTACAGCCGATTTTGACGCCATGTTGTTTATATTCTGAGATTTAGAAATCTTAAGATGTTATGATATAATCTTGATGGGAAATCATGAAAGACTGCTTTACCATTCTCTGTCGACTATACATGTACAAGTGTAAGCAGTGATATTTTGTAGGGAATATAGAAGACTTTAGCCAAGGATTCAGACCAGACATCGCGTAGTGTCTTCTATACTTACGTTTGTTAGATAAGATGAAATTGCAGGATCGTTCGTGTTCTATTACACCTAATTAAAGGGACCTTACCTTTTTGTCTTCTGGACAGAACTTGAATTCCATTTTAAATATCTCTTAATACCGCTTGTACCACCTTCCGAAAATGTTTCTATTTCCAGAGTCATTAAATTTGATATTATTTCCGGTGTGTATAATGTGTTTGTTATTTGTGCCATTTGAATAAACATTATTTCTAAGAATATGCGTCTGCAAAACTTTTACGAGTTCTTTCATATGATAATCCCTTGCATAACTCCGTCTTTGAATGATTTTTATGTATTATTCCGAATCCTTGTCGTCAATGGTGTATCTACTGTCTTACTTGTCGCCTGTGTCATATCTGTGTAATCCTGGTTGGCTAATAGTTGTATATATTTGAGTCTGTGTCGTTCTCAGGTCACAAAAGTTACTAAGATCGTCCATTCTCTATAATCAAACTCCACTTTACGATATGCTGCTCATTCCTGTTCACAGATATTTCGACTGGTTCAAGAACGAATTTCGCTCGAAATGTGACTCCACTCAAAAGTTAGACTTCAAGTGCAAGGCCCCATTCAATATTCGACTGCACTCCCCCATTGTTACGCTTGATACTCCCCGAGTGAAATGACGCTACAGCAGTACTGAGAGAATTCATCAGAGCTCTGGAGAGCAAGTATAATTCGAACCTTTAATGACAGACCCTAATTGATATTGTCTGAAGCAATTGATTACATTCAGTGTTTCAGATTTTCACCGAAAGTGACGAAGAATATTGTAAAAGTCACTAACTTTCACACCAAATCCTGACTTCAAAGATCACATTTAAGAAGCAGTAAGAAATAAATCAAGCGAAGAATCACACTAGGATGGCAAGCCTTTGGCAGAGCAAGCTCCACCTTCAAAAATAAGAATATCCCATTCATCCTAAAGAGAAGGGTGTATAACATATGCATCCTACCAATAGTCACTTATGAAGCTGAAACATGGAACCTAACCAAGAGACGGACACGTAAATTGTGAAACATGCCACGTGCACATGAAAAAATTATGCTGGGCCTCACATGGAGAGACCACAAGACAGCACAGTACATCCGAGAAAAGACAAGAGTCAGGGACATCATAGAACCCATTAAAAATCTCAAGTGGGGGTGGGCTGGCAATGTTGCAAAAATGGCAGACAACTGATGGACATCACGACTCACGACATGGATCCCCCCAAATCACATGCGCAACCGAGGCTGGCAGAATATTAGATGGAGAGACGAGCTAGAAATGTGTAGGAAGTACTTTAAAAGACTGATGATGATGATGATGATGATGATGATGATGATGATGATGATGATGATGATGATGATGATGATGATTAACAGTAAAACTGTTGAGATGAAAAAGCCATGATAAAGTTCGAGAATTATAAAAAAGAAGGCTCCTCATGGATAATAATGAATCACTGCCTTTTTACCTCCGGGAATAAGCAGAGGTAGTGGTAAAATTAATTTCGATGAAAATAATTCCAGTATGGTTTTGAACAATGAATGCATAATTTAAAAAAAACAAAAAAGACGTTTTGTTGGTCATTCAATAGAGACCGTTACTTGACCAATGTCTTTAACCCAATCACAATGTTGGGATGATCAATCAAAAGATTGGAAGGAGGGATGGTCAATAAATAGATTAATTCTTTCGGTTTTTGTTGGACAGTGATCACTAAAATATCTGAATTAAAAAGAAATGTGTGAATGCAACCAAGCACAAACTAAAAGATCAGTTTAGGATAAATTTACTTTGCAAATTAAACCACCCTCTAAAAAAGCTATTTAGTTGATGATTTTCAAGAAACAAAAAAAACCTGTCCTTGAGGGGAGCGTATGTTTCTAATACGAATGGTTAAGGTCGGATGAAGTCAGGATTCATGGATACATAGACACATATAAATGCCAGAACAGATTAATAACCTAAACCCAGCAACAATGTTAAACAAATTGATAAATTGAAGCTCAAAAAACATACTAATAATTCATTAGTTATTAGTGTGAACTTGAATTAACCGGTAAAAATAATGAGAGTCATATTGAAGCACTAAAACAGTGATGGCAAAGCCATGACATACAGGTCAGTAGAGACACGCGTGTCAGTAGTGACACAGCATAGTTTTTTTGGTGAAGCGCAATGAACTATGTAAAAGTCATTAAAATTATGGCGACTTAAAAAAAATTCATTTCATTATTGTGGTGTATTTTGAAATTACAAGTTACTTTTATAGATAACGTATAAAAATAGGACGCTTATCTTTAAGCATTTGCCTAAAACTAGGATACATAGATGCAAATGACACTACAATAACAGAATTATTCAAAAAATGAAATTTTGACTCACCAGACTGAAAACGTTCACCATCAAGTTGTTGGCAATCAAAACATTCTTTCGGTCAAAACTGACGAAGAAGTTTTCGTCATAGTGTTTCTCCAGCCAAATGCTCTTGAGAAAATCTGAGGTTCACCGTAAGTGTATGCTCGCTTTGACCCACACACAAACAATGATCAGTCACAAATATTATTAGGGGGATTTAAAGTCATGATACATAATTGCAACACTAAACCCTTAGGAAGCATATGGGTTTGAAACTTGAAAATATTGAAAACAATATTCAGAAACTGAAGTAGATTTTTTCAATCGTAACAAGAACAAGGACAGCAAGAGCAATCCTCATCAAAATTAAGGGGCTAGACTGAAATGTAAAATCTACATTCTCCTACAATGATTTGAACTCATGACCGACTGATTGTCTGCAGGCTGTCTCACTAAATTGACAAGTCTTAGACATTAATGAAAATTTATCATACAGATACTCACTGGCGTATTACATTCTAATACATGAATACATATCTACAAAAATATATACTTTCACATAATTTTTTCTTATTTGTTATATGAACGATACAAAAGTAATCATTTCCATTCAGGATAGAAGTAGAAGTTGAGTTTGATAATGCAGAAACCAGTCTTGTTTATATTATTATCTAATTTTATCTGTCAAATGAACTGCAGATAATGTTATGTAAATCTTTTACCTTTCATAGTGTTTTTTCCTCTTATTCATGAAGTGGTGTTCAATCAATGATTATTTCTCAACCTTCCCTTGGCGGAAACTTTGTTCAGACAATGGAGAGGTAATCGGCCAAACGAGATACGCTCTTTACTAAATATTTTTCAGATCACTTGACACTCTAGCAACTTTTACTATTTCGATGTAATTTGCCATGAAATAGGTTTTGAATCGCAATTAGAATTGATTTTGTTCTCTTTCTCAAGTTTTTATGGTACGTACAAGCATGGGTCATTTCGTCCGCAATTTCTTTTGTTTATCGTTTGAATTCGCCGTAGAGTTCTTTTCCTTTCAAGTTTAACTTTTGGAGTTTCCTAGTGCATTCTTTGTTGTCCTTATGCCAGCTTTGTTTCATCTCCTGGCTGCTGATTATCCTCTCATCTCTCTGTCGTTTCCAAAATGTTAGTCCTTTGATTATAAATACTGTCTTCCATTCTGATGTGTCCTGATTCTCCTTTTGTCTTTACATCAGTCAGTAGCATCTTTATGATGGAGGGCTTTTCACACGGCCATTTATTGTCTTGTTCTCTAAAACAAATCATTCTAACTTTCATTTCTATATCAATGAGCAATGAACTTTTTTTTTACGCTCCAACTACTGTCTCATCGTCGTAATGTTAAAAGTTTGGTACTTTTCTAACGTTACTTCCATGGAAAGTGTTCAGACAAGCTACATTATTTAGTTCCTCCTTTCCAGGCAATTACACTTTAAATTCAGTCTGCAATTTAAGCACATCCACACTTTTTAGATATATCAATGAAACACTGCAAGTTCCCGGCTAATAGCTTCATTTCAAGAACAACTGCTCTGTGGAATTAACTCCTGAATGTTTTCCCGACGATTACTATGTAGACATTTTTAGATCTAGAGAGAACAATTACTTTGCCAAATGATACAAATTCTGTGGTATAAATATCTTCCGTTTTAATAAACTTTTAATATGAAAAGAAATCGAAAGGCCGCGCTTAGGGGTGACTAAAAACAACAATTACAAAAAGACTGTAGGATCCAATTGCCACGACCGTACGACAGCAGACCTTCTCAAACATACCACACTTTTCCTGTTTTTTCAACAACTGCAGCAGTTAGGTGTATGACTCATCTTGATTCTCCCCCGGGACTTTATTTCTTTCAATATCTTTGCAAAAATCTTTGGGATCGTTTTCAGGTCAGTGTTTTTATTGATTACAGATACAATTCTAAGCTTCATCTTCATCAGATTTAGTAACTTTCGTGCAAGGCACCGCCTTTTTCCATTGTCGGCATTTTACTTCAAAATATACTAACTGGCCAACCGGAGTCACAGCAGATGTAGCTTCTACAAGGATATTTTGTTTCCTCTGGTAACAGCATTTAAACCTGTTACCCTGATCCATTTGAGTGTCAAGATTAAAGAAAAATCTTATCGTTTCAATTATCACCTACAACGTTAAGTTCGTGTTCTTCCTGTTTGTTTATATAATTCAACCCACGTTTGCATCGAAAAGAGAAGAAGGAACATGCTCTTCTCAGCTAAAAGAAACCAAAGGCTTCAACCATAGTCAATCGATAATAAGTATTTTGTATCTAACTACATTTAACTATTACTGGATTATTGCATCCAGTTAGACAAACTTGAAGTAAAAAGAATGCCGTAAGGGAATTCGGATACTAGAATTACAGGGTCTGATGGCCATGGCCAATTTCAATCGGCCAGAAAGAAGAGCTTCTTTAATTGCACGAGAGCCTGGACAATATAACCTGAACAATCGGACAAACAACCGCTAACTATTTGTACACGGAGGCAAAGGTTCTAAGTGTTCTATCAAAACACATCAGGCTCTTTTCAACGCATTTGTTTCTTACAAAACAATGTGAGGAAATGAAGGGAATTTATTTTGGGACAAAAAAGAAAATAAGAAGTATGTATTTGGAATCTTAGATATTTTCTACAAGATGTGGAACAATTATAAAATCATTTGGCGTATCTTTGAATCAGATTAAATAATACTTTTTACGAATTCCTCGGGAAGATAAAATTATTTCACGAACAGTATCTATGTAGTGGCACTTACAATGGATATTGACAAATGATTCACATCTTGCGCTTTAAATGGTTTACGAATACTTTTTGTGTATAAAGCATTCCTCGCATGCAATTTATCGTTTGTACAACTATTCATTGCTGCAAATTACTGTAGTAAGAATGTCAAGGTAAAGAGGTTAGGCCATTAAGTATTCTGCCCCTCTAGAGAAAACTCTCAATGGAGTATGGAAGCGACGAAGGAGGTGAAGGGGTTCGAGATTCTATTGCATGTGTCAGCTTTGAGATCTTTGCGAGTCTCAAATCTGGTTGACCTGGTCTTTTCCTGAAAGCTTTTATAATCATTCCCTCGGGTTGATACAAGTCAATCGAAAGGATAC
>OY735216.1:40629543-40636093 GCA_963457665.1 Thysanoteuthis rhombus | reverse complement strand
ACCATCATATCAGAGGGTACAGTTGAAGAAAGTCGTAGAATAGATCGGCTGAAACGTCGACTTGACTATAAAAACACCAGAAAAGAGTTCCATTTCACGAAAAAAAACACTTTGAATTTACTAATTTTCTATTACGGTCAATTTGACACAAACAAAACCAATAACGTTTGACAGTCTGACACGTGTTAAACTAATAACGGTTGACAGTTTGACACACGTAAAACCAATAACGGTTGACAGTCTATCACATGTGAAACCAATAATGCTTGACTACCTGTCACATGTAAAATCAATAACGTTTGACACACATACACACACTCACATATATATAGTAGTGACCATTTCCGTATATTATAAGTGTGATTTAATGTTTTTATATATAATTGTGACATTAGATCCTTAATACGTATGTAATTTTCAAAACTCCAATAAATATATATCATCATATAATTGTATCTGATACTTTTAAACGAGCTGCCATTATTACTGTGTCAATATTTCATCTTTCATTGTGTTTTTTGTTTGTCTTTCATATAGTGCTTTAAATATGTGGAAGTTCTCGTGGAGTAACAGTTGACGTGGACAGTAGAATCGGTGAGGTGGGTTCAAATCCGGCTGATGCTGTCAACGTTCACTTCATATCATACAAACTCTTTCAGACAACCGACACTGTTTCTAAGCTGCGTCAGTCCTTACGCCTCCTTTGGACAACATCAGTACGTAGTATGACTGTCTGTTACCCATAGTACCTAGTCCAAGCCCGAACCTGGAAGCAAGACTGGAAGCAAGATTTCCGGATATGGATCCATATAAAGAACGGCAAAAAGATCAGCCTACCGTCAAAAACCAGGTACTCCTAGTAAACGATCAACGTTATCTTTGATTTATAAACTTAGCTTAGTTTATTGGGTGCAATGCAAAAGTAACGTTAAAAACATTTTTTTAACAAATACGTGGTAATTCAAGTACTTAAATGTTGTTTCGAACAAACACATGATTTAACTATGTAATAAGACCGGCGACTGCAGCGTCAAACAGAAGATTGTACATATAATAGATATGATAATAAAAGAAATACACACATTTTGCATAAATGTATTTTCTATTAGAATAAAATAAGCTACATTTTCCTTAATCTCTACGACTTGCCATGTTAGCTACGTCATCAAGCCAGCCACCAGGCTATCTATTGGTCGTGAGTTCAAAGGATATTGTGGATAATAGAAGGATGATGTGGATTTCACATTTTCAGACCACATTTTGGTGAGGATGTTTATCGTGTTTGTTGTCGAAGTAGGATAATTATGATAGAAAGAAGGTGTTAAGTAAATTATTTCTCAGAAAGTTTCTAGATTCCAAAATTATGACGACTGTAACCGATCAGGGGGGAAACTCAATAGAAAACCGTCACTTGGCCAACGTCTTGGAAGAATCGCATGTTGGGGTGATCAATTAATAGATTGGAAAAAGGTATGATCAATTGAGAAATTGGAAAAAAAGTGAACAATTGATAAGTTACTCCTCTGGTTTTTGCTGGGGAGTGATCACTAAAAGTCACAAGGATCAATTTAGCATAAACTGACATAAAAAATTGGACCCCATATTAGAAACCTATTTAGGGTGAAGATAGAAAAACAAACAAACAAAACAACAACCCAAAAACAACCCTAAATTCTTCAACCCTGTAGCTCCAATAAGGTAGTCTGTGGGCGCAATGCATGCATAGCCAGTCATCTAGACAGCCAGGCAGACCAACTTGGAAAGTGATAGAATCTCCATCGACGATTTTGGTGACATTTATTTGTATACAGTTTTTAATAGGATACTGACTTGGGATTTTGAAATCAGAAGGACAAAATAGCGATTTCGATTGTTTGGAACTAAGCCCTCAATACTATACTGGTTTGAAATTCGGAAAGGGTCGACCCCTTGGTGAAATATCTTGTTTTAAACTTGAAAACACTGCAAATTGTTGAATATTCCAGCAGGTATCAGAATGTCATAGACAGTCCGACCACGAAAGATGACCATAAATTTACAAGAATCCAAGCACGACTGGTATGGAGGCAGTTTTTAAAGCATCCATTGAATATCAAATTCGCCATAAATGCTTTGGCATATAAATGCATTGGACATTATGTATGAAAAGACCGCTCCAAGGCAGAAGGTGTGCAAAATGGCATTTGCTAACGGTTATTAATGTTATTAAATCCGGTACTCCGATTAGACTTCAGATTTTGATCAAACACTGCCTATGGCAACTACATGAATATTCACGTCCGAACATCCCTTGTTAACAAACCTCCTTAGTTCTACTTAGTTTATTTGGTCAGATACATGCTATGACAAAAGCCTCATATTTTTGTCAGTTTTGATGGAAGCAATATTTTATAAAATATTTTTTTTTGTCATCGCAGGAAATACACAGTATTGCAATAATGTGATCGATTTCATTGAGTTAGGTCTGTGAGATTATTTTCAGTGTTGTAATCAAGGCAAAAAAGAACGACATATCGGATATTACACAGATATGTGTGTATATATATATATATATATATATATATATAGATAGATAGATAGATAGATAGATGGATAGATAGATAGATAGATAGATGTTAAAAGAAAGCCCCTCTTTCTTTAATTACTCATTTTTTACGTTGTCTTAGTGATACATTAACTGTGTAATGACGAGGAATCATCTCAAATAAATTTCTATCTAATATAACGCATTTTATAATTCATCATGTCGGACCAAATATGCCCATTCTTTAATTTCTGCATAAATGAATATATCACTTAAAATCAGGCCTTACTAGCCGTCCAGTTCTGTAGCATAGAGGTAGCAAATCGGCTTCTGGGTCTGGAATGAAGGTTTCAATCCTGTCTCGCGGTACTGGATGGGATAATGGAAAGTCTATAGCCACACTGAAGAGATGTAATACATCGGAACAGCTGTCCGTGGACCACACACAATATATATATATATATATATATGTATATATATATATATATATATATATATATATATATATATAAAAGTGTACAGGAATACTTACGGTAAAACGAATTTTCCAGAATGTTTAATTCAAGTATTAGGGATTATGAAAATGATTGTTCATTCCATGAATACAAGAGCACTTTAAAGCGCCAGGAAATTCTCCACAAAATGATTCAACCTATTGCTGTAAGTATGGAAATGCATAAATACATAGGCATTATATATGCTAGAATATTTGGAACCCTTCCAGAAAAGAAAATGGGAAAAAAAAGAACATTCGATTTGATGATAGGAAAATTGATGACAATGCATAAGCCCTTGAGAGGGAATCTCGATGTATATGAAAATAAAGAGCAAGGCGATTTACACCCAGCAGAATAGAGACAGCCATGAAAGGCAAACAAAACAAATGGACGAATGTTGAATCGGAAAACACATTAACAAGAATCACACTGGGGATCGTGCGAATGACTGAGATTTGAGTTTGCAAGACAATGGTATCTGAACAACTGAAGAACTGAACAATTAAACGGATTAAGAACAGTGAAATTCTGCGGAACTTTGTAATTCAAATTGATGTACAGAGTCCAGGCCAGGAGACTTGTTTCAGTCATCGTAAACAACAACAACTACGACAACAACAAAAGGTATGGTTAGTCCCTCAATAAAAACTGTCATGTTTCTTGGAAGCATACCATATCATGGGTGATCAACTAAAAAATGTTTGAAAAATTGATCAATGAAGAATTTACGTATTTCGCCTTGTGTTGAGAAGTGGTAATCACTAGAATAGTCCGAATTTTCTAGAAAAAAGGCGGGGATACAGTAAGACATAAACTAAGAGACTAATGTAATATGAAAGTATGTTGTGAATCGATCCCTTACCCCATGCATAAACTGTTCATTATTTTCTTTAGGAGTACATCTTTAAATTTCCCAGAAATCTATCTCCATTGTTGCAGCCTTCGTAGGAAGTTGAAAATGTTTGTGAAAGTTTTAGTTGTGGGATTGTGACTTTTTCAACAGACCACAGTGTTGCCAAGAATTTGAATCGGAAGACGATCTTTGTACCCATCTTCATTGATATATGGGGGACAATTCTGAGGAGCCTAAACAAGATGTTAAAATATTCAGAAATTCAAGAAGAAGACAAACTATTCAGGCGACAGCATCAATAAGATCATCAAATATACAGATCAGAGTGTAGGAGTAGAGAAGAGATCTTCAGTGAAAGCCACAATATTCTACTTGTGTAAATCTCAATAAGTACGGATTCCACCAGTCATAAGGTGAATACGAAAGAGAATGAAAAAGTAAGGAGATACTAGAACCTAGCAAGTCAGGGTAGTACCAGTAATGCACTCAGAACCGTACCAAAGACATTGAAAACGAGATTGGTGGAACTGGAGATCAGTGGAAGGATTGAGATTCTATAGATCACAGCACTAGATCTACGACCCACGGTTGTTAGCGATGACCTAGAAAGCCAAGAAAAACGCGTTGATGGAGACGGTACATACCATAGCGCTTCTGTGATGGGTGAGGACGATATGAGAGAAGGACTGGGAATCTGTAAAGACTTACTTTCATTCAGCCTTCAGCAATAACCACAGGGCAACTGGTGTGAAACTGTAAGCCACATCACTGCTGTGAACTGTGAGAGTGGTGAAGAGAAGGGCTTGAGACTTGCTGTCGCTCAGTCTCCAGCGGTGACCACCGGGCAACTGGTGTGGTAACACAAACCACCTCCACCACAACAACAACCACGACAACAAGAAAACAACAACAACAACAACAACAATAATAATAATAATAATAATAATAATAATAATAATAATAATAATAATAATAATAATGATGATGATGACAGCAGCAACAACAACAGCAGCGACTACAACTGATCTGGTTGAGTTCCCAGCACTCTCAAGAGAAACCATCATGTGACAAATGTCTTTTGGCAGCATGCCGTATTTGGTTATAATTTGGAAAAAGGGATGATCAATGAATAAGTTACCTTTTTCGCATTTTGTTGGTCGGTTATCATTGAAAAAATTCGATTTTTCAAAAAAACAAAAACAAAACAAGTTTGAATGCTGCTGGACACGAATTAAGAAACCAAGTTAGCATTACATTGTAATTTGAACCATGACTAAAAATTTATTTAAGGGATGAATCAAGAAACAACCACAAAGAAAGGCTTTTTATCATTCAAGACATGCTAAGGAGTAAATGTTTAAGCTCTCAGCCCTCTAGCTCCATTGGTGCAGCCTGTATGCACATACATATTTACAAAGTCAGCCAGCCAGCCAGCAAGCCAGTCAGAGCAAATCAAGAACTGAAGAAACCTATGTTGACAGATTTGGTTGATGGTTCTTAATAATAATGATGATATGAAAGCCAGGGTGGTACCAGTAATGTTGGATGCACTCGGAACCGTACCACAGACACAGAGAACGAGATTGGAGATACTAGGGATAAGGAAAAGGATTGGGCCGATACGGACCACGGCAATACTGGGGACCACACAAATCCTGAATTATGTCCTGGAATTATGAGACCTACGAGCCCTAAGTGGTAGCAATTACCTAAAAACCAGGAAAAAGTCATAGTGGAGACAGTGCAAAGCACAGCGCTGCTGTGAAAGACGAGGACGATGTAAGAGGAGGGCTGAAGCCTGAAGAGACTTACTGTCACTTAGCCTCCAGCGATAACCAGCAGGCAACTGGCGTGAAAATGTAACCCACAGCACTGCTGTGGACTGTGAGTGTGTGATAAGTAGGGCTAGAGACTTTTGGAGACTTGCTGTCACTCAGTTCCCAGCGGTGACCACCAGGCAACTGGTGTGGGAAATTCTATTTATGACATCACTGGCGTTTTCCACTGGAAGATATCACAAATAGGATGAAGAAAAATCTGGAGAGTCTAGATGGTAATAATAAGCATGTCAGAATGAGGTCGAAAAAAAGTAAAATAAAAATGATCCCCCCAAAATGAAAATATTTTTTTTGAATGGATCTAGTAGATTCTCGATGCCAAATTCAAAGCCGTAGACAAAACGCTAATTTTAAAAATGATAGAACACACAAACATATATACACTTGTGTAAATGAAAAACAGATAGGACCTTTCGCCATCTTTGATGGGTATAGTTATTTAATGATAATACATTACAATCAAATGTTAAATATGTTTTTTCTCCAATAAATTCTGTAATGAAAAAGGCTATTTCTCTAATTCTGATTCTGTATTCCTTTATAATTGTCACAACTTTGCATCAATTTTTGTTCTTTCAAATCTTTTTTTCCTCCTTCAGCAGCTGAAGAAGGATCGATACTGGCGAGAATCCCAGTCTCTCCAGGTTAAAACACACCATATGTAGTCCACGAAAACATGCTAGGGAAGAGATGGAATTAAGTAGACGCAGTTTTACAATCTCGAAATATCGCTGACTGATGGAATGATATTTTTGAAAGATATATCTGTTTAAATACAGAAAGGTCTGGTTGGTCACCCAATAGAGACCGACACATGACCTACGTCTTTTGGCAACTT
>OY735216.1:40597043-40619543 GCA_963457665.1 Thysanoteuthis rhombus | reverse complement strand
AAGTTAGGTAGTCTAGTGCGGGGATAGGAATATTATGCATTGGAACTCATCCATATTATAACATTTAGATGAAATCATGGGCGGGAACTGAAGATTAGGAGGAAAAAGAAAAAAGAATAAGAAGATACTGGCAAAGGGTGTGAGAAGAACAGAGGCATAAGATAATGGATAATCTTAGTTGTCAGCACCCGTATACCAAGATTGAACATAAACATCGAAGCACAATAAATCGCCCCGTCCGTACTTAACGAACTAACATTCAACCCGTGCAGGAACCATACATGTAATCATTACTCTGATTTCAGGTAAGAGAGGTCACGGATATCAGAAAGCTGGATATGATTCTCGCCATTTTCCCTATTTTTCTTCCTCTATTTCTTCCCAAGGCTGTTCCTCGTATCGTGCTAGACTTTTGAAGATAAGTCCAGACCAGGTACCTATTTGCCTTTCAATCTCCCTTGGTTTATCCACTGGTGTATATTCTTCCTTGATGCCCGAGAATTATATCAAATTGTGCTGTATTGCGTCTGAATTCTCACCATTCCTTGAAAGAGTAGTTGGTGCTGTTTTAACTGTTTTATTCTTGGAGAACACAGGTGATATAAGTTTTTTCTTGTAGAAGCAGCGTCGTTTCTGCCTTCAGGATATTGTACTCTGGCCATGGGGTGATACTGCTTTTTTTAAATCATAACTTTTCTGTTTTATGAAAACCGTTTATTTAGGTGATATATGAGATTCTGTAGTCAAAGAAGGATTTTATCGATATCTACTCCTAGCGATAAGACGTTAAGTCTCCAGTCTCCATATCCATCGTAGTTATAAAAAGACTGGTGGAAGATGTCCAACTATTGTGAAGATATTTTCATTGAAAACTCGAGAATCAACTTGTCTTCTGAGCCAGTGTCTATGGAACACTTCAGGGGAATTTTATCAGAATATGCTGAGTTATGCTCGCCACTTTTGTTGCTGTGGTAACTATTGGGGAGCATCGTGTAATATCGTTTTTGACGTCCTTGATCAACTTAGGTATTGATATTATTGCAGGAGTTTTAGTGATTTAAGAACTATGACAGAATACTGCCTAGTTTTTTTTGTCTGGCATTTTGTTGCTTTTGCTGGACATTTCTATTCAATAGTGATTTTCTACCACAAAAGTTGCAACTTTTTTGCCAACTTCCTGCTAGGTGTGGTAATTTTTCATATTCTAGTGCATTCATGATGTACCAGTGCAGACATAGGCGGAGTAGGAACTTTTGGCGCCATGGAATGGAGGCTTTTCATGAATTTGTTGATAAATTTTGCTTCCTATTGTTTGCTTGGTAGCAATTTATCTCCCAATCGTCCCAAAGCATCATTGAAAGTCTGGGCTTCCTCCATTATGAGAAATGTGTTGCCCCGCGACAGGAGAATAGCGCTTCTACTTTTCGTTATCTGGAAATTTAGCTCTTGTTAATGTATATCTTCATCATGCTTTTCCAATAATTACATTCCTCTTCGCGTGGCTTTTCGCAGGAGGTCTTCTGGGAGATCTTACTATCCATCCAGTACACTGCCTTCCAAACAGTGCAAATATTCCTTCTATATAGGATTTGACTGGAATCTAATAATACATGTCTGGTTAATCCCTTGATGGAGACAGTATATTGTGTCGGGGCTGATCAGTTAGAAAATTGTACAAAATGTGGATCAATGAATAGGTTACTGCTCTCACTTTTTGTTGGGAATTAATCACTAAAATAAGCTGGAATTTTTGAAAAAAAAAAAAGAGTGAATGCTGCCGGGCACAGAATGAGGGACCATTTAACAGAAATGTTCATTGCAAATTGATTTTTTAGGTAAATCCTGGGGGAGGCATTGAAAAGAAGCAGATGTATATACTGACTCTTCCCCTTTTAGTACTATGAGGAGGTACTGACTGGGAGACTGGTCCCCTGGAACTAAGCATATCCTATCTTGCCTGAAGACTTAACTAGGCTAGTGACGAACTAAGAAATGGTCGAGTTTTAAGAACCAGCTCTCCACCCCATGGAAAGCGAGCTTTATACCCTACAGAGAACTAGGTCTCCAAACTACGGAGAGCCAACTTTCTACCCTCACCTCCCCCGAGAAACCAGATATAGTTCTTGAAATCCTAGAAAAGAGGTCTCTGGTATCAGGAAATCGAGATGTAAATATTTACGAAATTAATTGAAATGTAACAGAGACGATTGTTTCAAGGACTTTGTAGAAATGTCAGAAATAAATGAAAAGTCAAAACTTATAAGAATCTATGCAAAGTTTTTAAATGAATCCACGCATTCCTATAATATCCTTTTCAGTCGGATCGTACCTACCATGCAGAACAAAAGAAATAGTAAGGATAAGAATATGTAATGTCATTAACAGAATAATCAATTCTAGAAAAATAGATGTCATATTAAGCGTTCTTTTTCTAGGAGTCTTTTTAGATATGTCCATGCATCTCTATAAGACACTTTTCAGTCGGTTGGCTGGTCCTAATTATGTTAGCTATCAGTTTTCCCCGCTGTATCATATTTGGTTCATATGACCCTAGGCTGCGACCTTCAAATGTCACTCTCAGCCCCTACTTCGTCCCCCCTCTTCTTCGCCTCTTCCTACTACTGCCACAAGTTGTAGTGTTAAGTATCAATTTTCTCAGCAGTAGTACGCTGGATTGATATGAAACTTAGTCCCTACCTGCCACTGAAGCATCATCTTCCTCCTCCTCCTTCTACTTCTACGTTTAGAATTCCCTTGAAACACGGATCTAACGATGTGTAAATATATGTCTAAATGAGGCTAAAAATGATTTTCCCTTCAGGGATGATAATTGGATGATAAGTATATTTGGCTCTAGATGAAACCATCATAGGTCCAAGAAGTAGTGAACAAATTTCGTTTAGCACTTAATTGGAACTCGTCAGGTTCATTGTGTATTTCGATTGAAAATATCCGTAGATTAGGAAAACTATACAGTTTTAGAATCCTCAGAGTATGGAGAATCCAAGAATCATTGTTGGCATTAGTGCAGACACCTGCATGGCCACCATTTTGGATAATCATAATGGCCACCATGAAATACACATTTTGCATTATTAGTCAGGTTTATCATGTATTTCCGTTCATAGCTTTAGTATAATAGCAAAACTACGCACATTCCAAGCATGGGGAATCAAAAAAATAATCTTGACCTTTGTGTAGATAACTGCGCAGGTGTCATCTTGGAATTTCAAAATGGCTACCATAAAGCACATGATATGCGCTATTGTGGCTTATAGTCAGCCTACAAGCATAATCAAATAGGCTAATCCTATATTCTTCTCGGGGATATCAATCGAATAGATAATCTTCAAGATTACAGCAAGGTAGTAAAGAAATGTGTTGAATTTTTCATCTTTCGTTGCTAAATATTTCATGCCTGTCTCTAATCACGGCAGCTCCTTTATCAGGCTACATAAATACTCTGACCCCTTTCAGCTCCAGAAAGGAGTAAAACAAGGTGATACCAGCTCACCAAAACTCTTCACAGCCTGCCTCGAGATGATCTTCAGAAGGCTAGACTGGGAGAGTAAAGGAATTTTGATAGACGGCGAGTATCTGAGCAACCTTAGATTTGCAGACGACAACTTCAGCAAGACGAAGATCATGTGCAACAACCACATCAGGGATAAAAACACTAAGATCAAAATTGAGGACACACAACTGGAAGAAGTAGACCACTACATCTACCTAGGACAACGAATCTCCATGAGACCCTCAAAAGAAGAGGAAATCAAACGAAGAATCACACTAGGATGGTAAGCCTTTGGCAGAGCTAGCTCAACTTTCAAAAATAATAAGATCCCATTAATCCTAAAAAGGAGGGTGTATAACATATGCATCCTCCCAATAGTCACTTATGGAGCTGAAACATGGAACCTAACCAAGAGACAGACCCGAAAATTGAGAACCATGCAACGTGCACATGAAAGAATAATGGTGGGCCTCACATGGAGAGACCACAAGACAGCACAGTACATCCGAGAATAGACAAGACTTAGGGACATCATAGAATCCATTAAAAATCTCAAATGGCGGTGGGCTAGCCATGTTGCAAGAATGGCAGACAATCGATGAACATTGCGACTCACAACATGGATCCCCCGAGACCACATACGCAACCGAGGCCGACAAAGTGTTAGATGGAGAGACGAACTAGATAAGTTCAGGAAATACTGGCTCCGTGACGCCCACGATAGGGAAGTGTGGCAAATCATGGGGAAGGTCTATGTCCAACGACGGACGCTAAAAGACTGATGATGATGATGATGAAAAAATGTAATTGCAAACTATTGCCTTTAAATTTGTGATATAACATTAAAAATAATACATGTTGAAGTGATATAACATTAAAAATAATACATGTTTGAAGTTATAGGTACGGATTTATAAAGCAAGAAAGGAGCTTCGTTAATTAACAAGTTGAGCTAAAAGTTCTATACATGATGTACTAGATCTATATCATTCCGAAATATGTTTTACATCCTTGCCCTTTGTGTAATCTCCAGCATCACAGTCTGCGTCATGTTTGCAATCATTTCCACAACAAAAGTCTGTGCAAGCCAAGTTGTATCTCCAGCATGAACACCCCTGGGTTGTGTAATGGGCTTTACACTGATACCTGGCCAACTCTACAAAGGCCTGTGGGCAGGTGGAAACTAGGCCGTATCCTACCATGTACATGAAGATAATAGCCATGTTTGAGTGAATCCGATAGGCGTTGCTATATCACAGTGGTTTGGCACCTCATCCTATTCTGTATGCACGTACGTTCAATATGCTCCCCTAAAGAAGCGACCTTAGGAGGCAGTTTACTGCTTTCTGTTTGATGTTTGCTACCTCAGATCAGTTTCCACCTTGGAGGAGGAATACTTGTAATCCAAATACTTGCAAGCATACAAAGTTGGCCAATGCACTCTCCCATCTTGTTGAGTCACCTTCCTCTGTCAGCTGAGATGATATTAATGTTCATTTTTCGTGTACTTTGGAAACCACTTGGTTTTGCCCACTTCAGAGAATCTTCCAACATTGTCTGCTCCAGTGAATACGTGGTATACCGGTAACGCTGCTGCCGTGTTTCGTACCAGCGCACTCCACATTGGTCTGATATCCAAAGTACATATTACCATGTATATTGCAGTGTGTCTGTAGAGTTTTTTGTAGTGTGCAACAGCCAGAACCGAGAAATCGGTAATCTCGACTGAAGAAGACTATCCGTGCTTCCGGAGAGCGCTGTGATTCAGCTGCTGCTAAATAGACCATCAATCAATCAATCAACCTCCTCACGGTCGTTATCTCCAAAGTGCATGCAGCAATTGCTTCTTGTGGGGCCTGATGCTGATGTGATGACTAACATTTGGGAGTTAGAGTTATTCTTGAGTGCTGCTTATGCAAGGTATTCAGTTAGATCGGGTTTGGCTTTTTTTGTGAGACAGGAAGTGTCCAATAGAAATGTGTCGACAATCTGCTACCGAGTGAAATGTTTGCTTTGTTGACATTCCTCCCTCGTTTTTGAAACATCAGCTTTGTAGGTGCCGAAGACCAGAATAACCTTGTTGAAATCTGCTGTCAGCACCAAGAGCCTGTAATTGAAGTGTTGAACAAGATCTCTGACTGTGCTGATTGTCACAGGTTTCTTTGTTATCTTTTCTGTGAGCACAATTCTATCGTCAACGTCAGTATCTAGAATCTCAGAGGGTGCTGAAGATGTTTCTGATTCTCCAACATGATATTCAGATGCTGATGCATGTCCATTTGATGGGTTCTAGTGTTCTCTTTTCTCCATCTTTTCCAGGCATAAGGTTTTACTTGTTAGTACATGGAAAGACGGATCCATCTGGGGCGAACAATATCCTTGGTGACAGAGTAAACACGCTGTTACTGACTGTATTCTTCCGATGTCTCGGTTCAATCTGAATATAAGCATAAACCAATTATAGAATTATTCAGTTTCTTTCACATCCACCGACCGATCATGGACCTTAAGAGTTTGCTTTTACTTTCAGACAGAAACAGCTTCTTGTCTGGCGCCCGATAACCGATGTCTCTATTGATGTGTTTGCCAACGCACCCTTCATACATACCCAAACGAGCATTTCTGGCCACTTTTGTCGATATTAAAAATCTTTGGTATACTCTCAAAAGAAACCTATGCATGTGCTATGAAGTTGCAAAGCTGATTGCAATCCGTATCGAGTGGCTTATTTTGAGAATGGCTACCAGCTTTTTTTTGACAGCACTTAGTTGTACCTCATTACCCTTAAACTCTGTTTAGATGCGTGACATCTTTGGTGTGTCTAGCAATAACTGCTGTCGTGCTTTGGGATAATTAGAAATGCCAATTAGCTTAGTGTGTCTTCATCATCTTATCCAAATGTTCGCTAGCGTGGTCTATGCCTATGGAGATAAACGACATCCCACTCATTTCAGTCCAGATGTTCACACCAGGTTTCCAAGTGACTTCTCTCAAGCTCCTACACGTACTGTGATCAAAAGTGTTGGCATTCTATACGATTTAGGACAAAGAAGATTTAACTTTGTACTTATTGCAGGTAGAAAATTTGATTAGACTTTCTTGAAGCTCCGACGAAGAACATGATGATTTCAACATTTACAATCGACTTGAATATCGCATTAAAGTATTTTTTTGCTTCCCATATTCCTAACTGCTGATCATCGGCATTAGGGATATATTTAGGGCTCATGTCTCTGTAGACGGCTGATCTTACATATGCTTTCCGGACTTCTTTCACTTGGTTTGAGCCGATGAATTTGAGATTTGTTTTTTTGGTGAAGAATCAAATATGATACTTAAAATTGACACACTAAACAAGGATCAGAGAGACAATATAGGAAGAGACTTTCAGAAAAAAAAGTGATTTCATGAGATCCAAGTCTAAAACATATAGAGAGATGGAATGATGTGGAAGTCAAACTCTTCTGATATTAAATGCATGTATATTTCATTCTATTACTGTGTTTTTTTTTCGTATGTTTAAGTTCATTGAATCCTAAGTGAAGTGTCTAAAGTGTCCAATTTTGAAATCTCTCATAGATAACTGAAATAAGTAAAAAAGTCTTCAAATTCCATTAAATACATATATATTAGAGTTTTAGGGGGCCCAACTAAGTTTCAGATGGTGTTAATAACCGAAATTCAGAAAACCAGAATATTGGATGTTGCAAATTGACGAACGTTTGCATGTTATTAGTAATTTATTCAAGAAGAGCATTTAGATGAAAAAAAAATCCAATATCTTTTATGTTATAAGTACTTTTTTGTGAGGGTGCCGACCACTGTTCAAGGAACAAAGTTTCAAACAAATTCCAGACGGGTTGTTAAACAGTTTCGTTGATTTAACATGTAATGACCCTCAATCGAAATAGATATTAATGAAGTCTTTTGATGAAACCAGTATTTATTTTTGACCCAGAAACATTGGGTTAACCTATTTATTAATGTTTTTTGATAGACTAAAGCCAATGTAACACAAATTATGTATCTTATGTCAGCCATTTTTAAAATTCAAGATGGTGGCCATGCAAGCGTCTATGCGAAATACAACATTTATTTTGATTCCCTATCTTGCTAATCTACAAAAGCTTTGAACGAAAAATACTCATTGAATCCTTTTGTGTAAAATATCTATTCTATGATGACCATTTCAAAAATCCGGAATAGCGACCATGTAGGCATCCGTGCAAATGACAACATTGATTTCAGGATTCTCAAAACTTTAAAGATTTAAAAAATGTATCGTTTCTGCTAACCTAAAAAATTGTGAACAAAATGATATTTTTTAATGTGGGGAACCAGACGAAATCTTCAATCCCCACAATACCTACATAATGTACCCTAACGATAAAAGACATATGTAGGAGAGTCAGAAACAAAGAAGAGATAGTAAAATTGTGATTGGAGTGAAAAGGAGATCAGGGCAAGTTGGACAAAGGACTGGCTGAATTGTTCTCTTCAATTAATGTTCTCACTTCTTGATTGCACCGCTGTTTGCCTCATTTTTAGGGGAAAGATTTCGCCATTTTTTTGCTAAGTTTGAGTTAGATATGTTGAAAGCACAAAGAATTTTGCATAAATGATATTTTTTCACCCTGGTAACTTTGACAAATGATACTTAGTTCATACTGTAATGTATGATTGATAATAGTGTAGTCTATGTTTATGAAAATTGGCACTAAACAGTATATATGCTACAGTTCAATTCTGTCAGAACATCTTGGAAAAGAATGTGAAAAACATACGTTTTGGGGCAGATTGGTTTCTCTTTCCTCAATTACGTTTTTTTTTACTGTAAACAATGTCTAGTTGAAACTTTTAGATTCTCAAATATAACAATATATTGATCCCATCTATACCTACTAGTGAGAGAATTAACTTGTCCAATCAGATTGTACCAACTATTTCCACTGTTAGAGTAGGTTGGTACACTTTTTCCGAATGTTTAGAGACTTAACTAATGTTTTAGACTTAAACAACCCACCTGAATGAAGTCTCTCTCCCATGGTCATCTTTGGTCACATTTGCATTTTAATGAATTACATCCCTTCATCTAAGTGGATGATGTACTAATTAACCTTGGTCCCTCTTCCATAATGTGAAACCAGTGCATGTATAGGAGATAAAATGGTTGAACAAATTATCAAATACAGAAAAATACAAATAGGGATTATGATTTTCGAAATACTTTTTGGGAAATCAGGCTTTCATGAAATAACTGACTTTGAATTCATCAGTCGACATTTTTGTCTTTGTGTATACATCTATGTATACATATACAACGGAAAGAAAGAAGTATTTTGGTAAAATGTTTATTTAATATACTTCTGATGCTTGTATTTACTTGAAATTTACACAGGTGATCTTTTTCGATATAAAATCAATAATTATGTATATTTCAAAACTTATAAAAGATAAAGTATAAACAGAATTAACGGCGGAAAAGGGACACATTGATTTCATATCTAATACTTGGTTGCATTACTCTGATTTGAAATTAATACCTAGAGACGTGTTTTTGTAATCTTTCGAAAGCCCTTTGCAACACGCTTTTGAAATATTGGCCTAACACCCTTCTCTGCTTCGTATCAGTGAGGTTTCTGGGGTCCCTCTAATGAATGTGATCTTTCAAGATCCACCATGAATATTCAATTGGGTTCAAGTCAAGAGATCGATTTGGCCACCTCACCATCTCTATATTATCCTGCACAAACCATTCATGAAATACATTAGTAGTATGCCTGGGATCAGTTTCGCGTTGAAAGATTCAATCTTCTCCAAACTCCAAAGAGAACAAATTAGATTTAAAATTACCCCGAAACATCGCCCCATTTATGATTTCTTCTTCTGCCGTTCATAACTAATAGTAATTTTAGTAACCGATGTTCTAGCTGCTCCTAAATGATCTTGGATTTTCTTCCAAGTTTCTATTGGATCTGCTTCGACTTTTCTTGACATTTTTCAAGTTGCTCTTGAAAAATCTTCCTTGGAGCTGCAATCGAGGATGGTTGTTAACGGTGCCAAACTTCTCCCACTTCAGAATAATCGATCCAATGATACTGATAGGGATATTTAACATCTTGGCGATGGCTCTGCAGCTCAAACCTTCATTCGGTTGCTTTATTACATTATTCTTTAATTCGATTCAGGATTACTTTACTTAAATATGACAGCCTAAATGAAGCAAACTGAAGTAGTGAATGGCGACTGTGAAGTCGTCATAACCTACTGAAATATTTCTGTAACATTTGCACGGTGTCCTTGCTGACGCTGAAAGATCTAGACCTGTACTCATTCTTAAATAGCATTTCACAATAGATTTGTAATAATGTCTGAATACCTTTTCAAACTGTTACTTTTGTTTATTTTCTATTTTGCAGTTCTTGGTTGGAAATATGTCCATTTTTTTTAATATTTCCAATTTTATACCGAAATACACCACCTGTGTAAATTTAAAGTAAATTTAAACTTCAGAAGTATATTAAATTAATATTTTTCTGGCGTTCAAATACTTATTTCCCAGCGTTGTATACATATTCAAGCACATACTCATCTATTCTATGTTCTCGATATCACCAGATAAACTTCAAGAATCAACGTGAGCCGATCGAAAGATTGATATATATGTAGATTTTTCGCTTAATTGATAGTTGTAATTCTAATATACAACATTATCTATTGACTTTTAAAAAATCAATTACGGTATCGGAAAAAGAAACTGTAAAAAAACATCTAAAATAGTCTAAACTATCACATTTATCAATATGTTATATCTTAGAAATCCTAGAATCTAAAATTGACCTTTGTAGAATTTTTTTCCTGTGACAGCCTACAGTAAGCTGAATATAATGGATTGTTTGTATCATAGAATAATGCAAACCAGAAACTGGTTGTCTCGTTTTGATCCTTTAAAACAGGGGTTTTGTAAGAAATTTAGAACGCTGGTCGGATTAGAAATGTTTTTAATGTTTTGTGGACCACAACGAATAAAATCATGAAAGTAGGACCATGCAAGGCTATGGAAACAACTCGTTTAAAAAGAAAAAATAATGTTTTTCATCAGAAGAGTATATACTAACATGGATTTCCATGTACCATCAATGGGGATGATGAAATCACTTTTGTATATACGTGGGTGTGTGTGGGAATATTGTAAAATTGTACTTAAAACATTGGTTCATTTCAGGTCACTGAAGAAATTGAAACATGCTCGATATTTCTTTACTGAATCTTATTTTTGCTGATTAAAAATGGATAAGGGAAACAAAAAAATGTTTTTTATACAACGTCATTTACTAAATGGACCAGATCGATGGACCAGATCTGGCACTCAGGCAGTCGTCTGCCGACCCCTGTTTTAAAGGAAGAGAAATGATTGCGAATATACAGATCTGACTAACTTATTTACACCAATATGAGTAGTACAAGCAATTCCATATTTTTTGAAAAAAAAACAAACAAACAAACATATTTATGTATTCAATTATCGGTAGAAATTGTCTTATATCTACCTATTACCTTCTTTCGGATAAGAATGACGTCTTTCGGATTCCCTGAAAAATTGCTGGTCTGCTTTGTATTTTCTAGATGTGTCCACGCCTCTCAATAAGATGCTTTCCTGTCGGTCGATCGGTCTGGCTGTCGGTCGGTCCCGAATACATTAATCAACAGAACGAAAAAGGAAGACGTGAGCTGTCATTAAAAGGTGACGTCATTAATACAACATCTATTCCAGCAGTCATGATGTCGTAAAAGTATGTGTGAGGTCTACATTTTGTATTTAAAAAAAGCCTGAAATGGCCCCAAAACACCCAAAATGTTAATTTATGATTTTTGACTACAAATAATACTCGTAAAATATTACCATATCGCCAATGTTTTACAAGTATGAGAATCAATTGACGCATAGCAAAACCACTTAGTCTTGTACGTCTTCCTAATCTTACCCCTCCTGCTATTACGACAAAGTAAGGGTGGACGTATCATTGAACTTATGGTTCTTGTTTTTTATGCTAAAGTATTTGATGTAGATTTCCCGTGCTGATTCCAACTATGTCACGTAACATTTAAAATGGTAGCCGTAATTCATTCAAGATTGTTGTCTCACTACCTACATATCATGCTCTTATTTGATTGATGTGTCTTTTCTAAAGACACCACAAATCTTCCTAATCGGCCATTTGACTATGGATGTTTTGGCAAAGTTTTGATGTGTTCAATACTATTGATTTTTATATACTTGGAAAATTCTAATGAAATAAACTGAGTGCCACTACACGAAACCAACAATTTCTACACACCAATCCTGGTGAAAACATGTTGTAGAAAAAGTATGGTGTTTAATAAGATTGGTCTTCGTTAAATAAGGCTCTATGGCCTCTTAGGGTAGGAACTAACGGCCCTCAGTGGGTTCAATCAAATCAATGGAAATTCTCGACTACAGTGTATCTGTTTCTGATCAACATTGTATCCTTGCGCAACGAGCTTATGCATTCGACATTTCCCGATTAGGTTGAATGAAGAGAAAATAGCAGAAATAAAAGTTCTGGTATTATTAATAAAAACCGAAGCAAAAACATCTACACCAACAGTTCACACTGCCTCATGAGTAGATTGTCAGCCAACCCAAATAGACCTTCCACTAGTCTGAGTGCAAAATGTTTTTAAATTTGATATAATATCAAATGACCTTTACATGCAAAGAGCGGTTAAACATCTTATCTTGATATTTTTGTCTTGTCGGCTGCCAATTTTACTTCAGGTCATAAGGTTTTTTTGGCAGTTATTCTATTACGTCAACTTCACGATGTACTACGTGAAGAATATGAAAGTCAATACGAAATTGGTAATAATTCTTTAATTAGAGACTTTTCTGTGAAAACTCAGGAGATTTGACTGAGATTAATGTTTAATCTTATTTAACTTGATGTCGTTAAAATAGCCACCATTATCTGTGGTCTAGATGACTACAACTAATGGCTGCTTTCTAAATCATTCGTGTGCTAGTGTTTCAATATTAACTGACATCTGTTATTTAAGACCTTATGTGTTAATACACAGGATATTCATAACATATAAAGGAGTAAACAGTACTGATATTAATTTCGCCTGATTCCCGTATAGTACTTGAACGGAATGGTTATAGTATATTCTGCTATCTGCTGTTGGATCTACGTGCCTCAGGCATTTTTCACAGGACATGGTAAGTGCTGAGGTCTGTATCATGTGGCAATGCAGAATATCAATCAAATAACCACTATATCCTCCCACCTACTTTATACAGATAGAATTTATCAATGAATCTGAAGCCATCTCGAGAACCAGCTAGATAGATAGATAGTATTAATAATTATAATGGCTGTATCGATTCCAGTTATTTATCTGATGGAAAATGGAAAGTACACGCATCAAACTGAAGTGGATGTAATCTATTTATAACATCGCATACATCATTGATACACATTATTAATGGTCGTGCCAAAATTATCGGAAGACAAACTGAGAGAATTTCCGATGAAATGACATGGACATTGTTACGAAGAGGACATCTTAAAAGGGAAACTGAATCCTTGTTGATTGTGGCCTAGAGTAATATCATGCAAACCAATCATATGAAGGCCAATATATACAAGATATAATGCATGGTGATACAACAGTCAGTAATATAATCTGTACGCGTACAAGTCGGCAAAATGGTATAACTGAGTGGGGAGAGTAGTCAACTGGACACTATGCAAACGACCAAGATTTTACCATAGAAATCAATATTATATGCGCATACCAAGATATATCTTATACAATTAAAATCATCAAATTACCTTGGACTTTAGAATTAAATGGCTCACCCAATCCAGACCATGAGACCACGTGTACTTATCACTATCAAGGAGAATGAAACTTATCAGATAGTGGATTTCACTGCTACGGCAAGTAACAGAATATCATTGGAAGACAGTGGAAAATTGGAGAATACTATATCCATACCTCCTAGTAGAACTGTGGAAAATGTTGAAAAGTAAGGTGACATGGAACAGCCCAAAAGAGTCCAGCAAAATGGTTGGAAGAACCAGAAATCCAGGCAAAAGCAAGAGAATTCTTACGTGAAATTAATCTTCAAATATCGGTCAAAAGTTGCATTAAGTATAGGCTTCCGTCGTGAAACGAACAAACGATGCCATTTGCACGAGCCACGCAAATGCGGTAGAATTCTTATTTGGTACTTGAATCGATACGACAACATCAGTGAAAGTAGCTGGAATATTTAAGAGAGTGCTTAAATATTAGGGTGTCTTGCTGTCACTTAATTTCTTGTGTAAATCACTTGTGTGAACGAACACTCGGTGAGTGAAAAATAATAAAGTTACATATAGCAGAATTTATTAATATACACAGACAGAACACCATGAGGTCATAAATTGTAACTAGAGAAAACGTTTTAAAATGTTGTAACAAGTGTTTTTGTATATAAACAGAAAGGAATGAATCTGAGAAAGCGTGAGTGAGAGAAAGTAATGGCAGAGAAGGATTGACAGGATAAGTAGCAGTCAAGAACAGGGCTGCCAAAGTTGGTACGTTCGTACAACATTTTTACCATTTGCCTACTGTTGGGCGCTTGGTATTATGCCTAATATTTTGATACATTTTATGAATTTTGCGTCTATATCATCAAGTATAGGCGTCCATTGCGCTATGATGGAACTATGGCATTCGCCCCAGCCTCAGAAAATATAATAGAATTCTTATGTGAAATGAATCCGTAAATATCGGTCGTAAGTTATATTAAGTATAGGCGTCCGTTGTGCAACGATGAAACAATGGCATTCGTTGAAAATGCGATAGAATTCTTATGTGGTACTTGAATCTGCCACTAGAGGTCACAAGTTATGTTATTCATCTCATTAAGCAATTTTCCATAACAGAAAATATGATGACGTACACGAGTAGCTAGTGACGTCACAATGAACTAAAGCAAAGAAGACATTTCAGGATATTTTTTTGACACTGGAGATGAAAAAGAAAAATTAACATCATGGATAATGAAATAATATGAAAAATCTGATAAAAAGGTGGACTATGTTCTATAAGAGTGAAAGCAGATGCCATTACAATAATTAGGGGTTCAGTTTTGCATCAAATCCACATTGTAAATTTGATCCCCACTTTAGAGCCAATCAACTCACTTTCACTTACGAAAAGGGGTCACTTTTTCCCAGAAATGTTTTTTTCTTCCGGGAAACATAAGACCTCGAGACTTTCTCTGAATTAGTTTGAATCTATTTCGCATGTTTTATGAACAATTCATCCTTTCAGAAAACAAAACGGTCAAAAGTCCCCGAGTTATACATCTACGTTTCACGCTAATTTTCAAACGTTAATAATAATTACAACTGATTCATATTTATGAATATCAACAAGTTTGTTATGTAACTGAAGACTGGGCCGAAGAGCGGACTAATTGCTTTGCATGAATGTGATCCAATCATCTGTTGTTTTTTTTCTTTCGACGTATCCTTCTTCCCTTCATGTAATATAAGGTAAGTAAAATGGACTTTTATCTGGTCCATCTGATTTATATTATATTACATATTACATATTTCTGATGTTGTGGTACCTTTCCATGCAAGTTGTGGTACCTTTTTATGCAAGTGGTGGTATCTTTTCGGAATAAAATTTGCAGCCCTGCTCAGGACAAACCATCGTTTTTGTTCTTCTTTTCTCTATTTTGATTCGTTTCGTCTTTCTTTTCCTCGTATTCATATCTATTGATTCATTTCACTCTGTGTCGCCGTATTCATTTTAATTTCAATTATTCCCATGGATTTTAATCTATTTTTAAATTTGTTGCTTCTTTTTTGGTCAAAATTTGAATTTCGGAATAGAATTTATTCTTTAACATTTTTTTTTCGATCATATTTGATCATCGAAAGTCTCAACACACATCATGAGTCACTATTCAGGTAGGCAAACATTTACATTCTCTAAAGTAGGACTTCCTTGACGTGATAAATCGAGTAAGGCCGTTCTTCGTGTAACAGCCTCGGAATTTTCATTGAAATTTGAGTCTGGCACTATCTGTCACAAGTTATATCATTCATCTCAGACAAAAAGAGGACGATAAGATTTCAGAAAAAAAGCCAGTTTTGAGGAAGAACTTTTTAAAAACGGATCGAGGTCAGAAAAGTTTAATCAGTAACAAAACGCAAATCCTATCAAAATTTAATGAAAAATTAAAACTAGAGAAATAGAAAAATTGTGCGTATGATGCATACTAGAACAACCACTTTCTCTCATCTTTTTCTATAATATTAAATCCTAACATTTTCCCATGTTTTCATGCAAGTGCTAGTGAGTGCCTTGGCTCTAAGGTTGGGGTCCAATTTACAATGTGTGTCAGATTCAAAATTGAACCCTTAATTTCCCTCTAATTTTTCAATAATTTGAAATCTTAAATCTATTAGCTACGGGCTATTTTGGATAACAAAAACTAAAGTTGATGCAATTTCACAAACCAAAATACATAGAGAGCTAAAGCTTCCTATGGAATACCCTATGCAAGTAAACGTCAATGGATTGGCTGTAAAATGGATGTCCAATTCCTTAATGCCAACAGACGCAGCAACATATTTTTCCATGAAAATTTGCTTAATGAAATGAATAACATAACTTGTGACCAATAGTGGTTGATTCAAGTTCTACAAAAGAATTCTATCTTGTTGTCGAGGTTCGGGCAAATGTTATTGTTCCAACGTTGCTCAACAGACAACTATATTAAATTACTAGTTTACCTACACCATAAAAAATGACGATATATATATTTCAAACATATTTATATACGCAGATGATGGAGATTTGCATTGCATAAACAAATTCTTATATATTTTTTTTTTACTTTTATTTTTCTTTAAATTTAAATTCGACTTTTTATAACGTCATTAGAACATGAAATTCTATTTAAGTGCATCAGTTGCATGGATTAAATTCTTTTTACTACGCCAGTTGCGTCCCTTAGCGTGAAAGAAGACAGCTGAACATTGATAACTATTATATGTGTTGATGCTGACATTCATCATCATCATTATTGGCTTCTGTGGACTCCCTGCGGAGTATAGGGTCACACCTGCAGTTTCAGTGTTATCGGTAATTGATTAAATTCATTCTCTGTAGACTCCTGGTGAGCCATTACGCCGAATTGCAGTTTTATTTGCAAGTAGATTTTTCACAGGGTCGAGCCTCACCCCTAAAATAAGCTACCTCACAGGGTTAAAGGACTCCCTATCTACCCATAAGTAGGGAGAAGTGGGCCTATGCCTTTCCCGATGGCATCAGTGCGAATTGGACGCGAGCAACTTCGTCCGAAACTTGAAATCTCTCCGCTAATTCCGTTTTCAATGCTGGTAACCCCTACACCACACCACAACTCCCTAATGTTCATTTCGCGCAAAATTTCTGTGGCCGCCACAAAACCAACTTCGTGAACGATGTTTCCCCTTAGGTTAGAACCCTACGCCCAGACCAGAATGAACAAGCAGCATTCAAACCAGGGACCAGACAGCTCACACCAACATTTGGTATTCAATGCAATATCCGGATCATTGGCAAACAATTCCAATGAAAGCCCATCACACATATATAAAGGCCTTCCCCCTCTCTCTCTCTCACGCGCACACACACACACACACACACACACACACATATATATATATATATATATATATATATATGCATGCGAGTTTGTATGTGTTTTGGTATGTTAGCCTTAATAGTCGTTTCGACGCCGTACTCGATGTTTTTTTAAAAAAGTAACTGACAGCCATAAAATAGAATTACATCACACAGAACACATAAATCACTCAGAACGCACAAACAGTCACACGTCCCAGATTATTCATGAATTTAAGTTTTTGATTCGTTCGTCAAACATTTAATAACACGAAAAATTTAAAAAAACATGTCTAGTTGGAATAACAGGGTATACTGGGAGCTGATTCAATTGAAGAGAATAAAATCAAAGAAATTAGTCACCCAATGGAAACCGCTAGGTGATCAACGTTTTTTGACAGCAAGCTGTGTTGGGGGTGATTAATTTAGAAAAATCTTCCACTGAGGATCAATGAATAAGTTACTTCTCTTTCGTTTTGTTGGGCAGTAATCACTAAGAGAGCAGAACACAAAACTAAGAGATCAGTTGAGTATATGCTTACATTACAAGTTGAATGCCCTTCCACTAAAACCTATTTAGAGGGAGAATTTTCAAAAGACAAAAGACGTTTTACTGTAGACTTGTTGAAGAGTAAATGTTCAAACATTAAGCCCTCTAGTTCATTGATTCGGCCTGTATTCGTGATAGACTGATACATCAATAAACATATAGCCAGCCAACTAGACCCGCTGGAAAACTGAAGAAAACTTATGTTGCTTCTGATAAACATAGGGCAAAATATATTACATGAGCATCGCTATAACATTGGACCCCTTTCTGAACCCTTTTTAAATGTGTTCTAGTATCTTTATAACTTACTTAGTCGACCCAGAGCTAGCTAATCCACACACAGGCTAAGCATATTAGCAGACATCTCTATTTCGACTTAAATGGGATGATCTGATTGGTTAATTCGCTCTCTCATTATGACACGATAAAAATGATAGAAACTGTTTAACCATCATATCTGATCACACATGAAAACAGCTTGAGATGAGTTTAGACTTGGAAAAATCGAAATTAGGACACTTGAATTAATAAAGAAATCAATCACCTGATAAAATAACTTTTTGATCGCTACTGTCCTTCCATAGATGAATAATCCCGTTGTATTTCACAGGTATATGATAATATAATATAATAAAGATGTAAGAACATAGGGGAATTGCACAAAAATACGCCAATAGCGTACACAAGCATAGGAACATAGATTGAAACTGTTCATTTTCCTAGATATAATTAATAGTTCCCCCTCTAGGGTACCCCTTATCTGCAGTTCCTCTTCAACTGCCCCCCTTATCTGCAGTTTCCCTTTTATTTATTTTTCCATGTGTACATTTTACCTTTTAGTTGTTCCCCATGCACATTTTCTCTTTCAGTGGTATGTAGATGGATCTTGTGAATTCTGTTCTTGTTTATTGATAGATACTTTTCAAAGGAACATTACTCTTATTTTCATTATCATTCATGATTATTATTTGATGAAATATTGCAACACAATATTTTGTCATTAATTTTAGCCATTTTTTTTACCAGCATCCATATTTCTAGATGTTTTCATACTTTCAATTCGGGCCTTCATTTTTATGGCAATGAATGAAAAGATTTAGAAATGAAGAGGGAGGGGTGTGTGTGGAGGTGCACTCTTTATCACCAATCTCACTATTCATTGGTTGCCGCAGAAACGATGGCCTGAATTGGAAGTTGTGCAAAAAGTACTGAAGATTCAGGTAAAGACTAGTCGAAAATAATAAAAAAAAAGAAGATACTGTATCCAATGATAATAATAATATAAAGATAAGAATAAGAATAAGAATCAAACAAGACTGTTTTTAATTTTTGTAAATGTGATATGATAGAAATCATAAAATAGAAGTAAACATTTTCAATATATTGTACATCTTCTTCAGTCAAAATTCAAATGTAAAAATAAAATTTGAAAACCTCAACGGTACGTTCTGCAAAGAGAAACAATAAATTTTGAACGTCATACAATGATAATGATAACACTTCTACTACTACTACTGCTACTACTACTACTACTACTACTAATAATAATAATAGTAATATTAATGATAGTAATAATAATAATGATGATAATGATAACGATGATAAGAATGAGAATGATAATAAAATTAAAAATGATGATGATGATGATAATGATGATAATAATGATAATAATAATAATAATAATAATAATAATAATAATAATAATAATAATAATAATAATAATAATTATAATAATAATGATAATAATAATAATAAAAGTGTTTGCAAAAAAACAGGCGAGAGCTTGAGACTCTGTTCATCGAAGTAAAAGAATACAGTGAGGACATCGGAATGGAATTTGGAATAGAAAAAGGCGCCATCGTGGTAATGCACAAAGGAAGGCTTTCAATGACTGAGGGAATAGAACTTCCGGACAACAGCAAGATTAAAGCATTGACTGCACAAGACCGATACAAATACCTAGGCGTCCTTGAATATGACACGATAAAAACGTGAAGAGATGAAGGAGAAAATAAAGAGGGAATACCTTAGAAGGATAAGGAAAATATTACAGACCAAATTAAACAGCAGAAATCTAATAAAAGGAATAAACACCTGGGCTGTGTCAGTAGTTAGATATATAGGACCGTTCCTTGGATGGACAAAGGAAGAACTCCAATCAATGAACAAGGAAACTTATGACTGCATAAAGCATTACACCCTAGAGATGACACAGATAGACTATACGTTAAGAGAAAATAAAGTGGCAGGGGGCTCATCAGCAGAGAAGACTGTGTCCAGAGAGCTAAAGGAGTCCTAGAAAGGTATGTGCAAACGAATAGTGAAGAAATAATAAAGAGTGCAAAAGATAGCGCAACAAACAACAAAGTAGAAAACAATGGAACAGCACAGTAAACAAGAAAAGAAAGATGGGAGAAGAAAAAATTGTATGGCGAGTTTAAAAGGCAGATGCAAGATGTAGCAGACAAGAAATCATGGACTTGGCTACGAAAAGGAAACCTGAAGAGAGATACGGAATCGCTCATTATGACTGCTCAAAACAAAAGCATCAGGAAACTACATAAAAACAAAAATCGACAGAACACAGACTAACAGCAAATGCCGCATGTGCGGTGAAAGAGATGAGACAGTAAACCACATAACTAGTGAATGTAGTCAACTCGCCCAGAAGGAGTATAAGCATAGACACGATAGAGTAGCAACGATGATACACTGAGAACTAAGTAAACAAATGGGATTCAACCATGGGGAAAAGTGGTATCACCACAAACCAGAGGCAGTCTTGAAGAATGACAACCACAAACTACTGTGGGACTTTGACATCCAAACTGACCACCTCATCCAGGCAAGAAGACCGGACTTAGTAATAGTAGACAAAAAAAGGAAGGCCTGCCAAATAGTAGACGTTGCTGTACCTGCAGACCATAGAGTAAAAAAGAAGGAGGGTGAAAAAAGGGAAAAATACCAGGACCTAGCAAGGGAGTTAAGGAAAATGTGGAACATGAAAACCAGGGTAGTACCGGTCATAGTGGGCGCACTAGGAACTGTCCCCAAAACGCTGAGGGAGAGACTGGAGGAGATCGGGATTAGGGGGAGGATAGAGACCGTACAGACCACAGCACTACTGGGAACTGCACAGATACTGAGGAAGGTGCTAGAGATATAAGTACTGCAACGAATACCAGCTCTGTCATGATATGCGAAAGAGGGAGGAGACGTTAGCTGAAGACCTGAGGAGACTTATTGTCACTCAGCCTTCAGCGATAACCACTGGGCAACCGGTGTGAAACTGTAAATCGTAGAATTACTGCGACCTATGAGTACTAGGAGAGGAGGGCTGGAGACTTGAGGAGACTTGCTATCACTCAAACTCCAGCGGTTACCACCAGGCAACTGGTGTGAGATTCCAAATAATAATAATAATAATAATAATAAGATTCCACATAGCTGGATACTCGAATGCCTTAGAATGTTCAAAATTAGCGAACCGGTGGTTAAATTCATTGGTAATTCGATGGAAGACTGGAAAGTAGATTTGACAGCCGGAGGGGACAAACTAGCCGAGGTAGGGATAAAAAGGGGAATCTTCCAAGGAGACTTGTTGTCCCCACTATTATTTGTTCTAACAATGATACCGCTTAACAGAATCCTGAAAAACAGCAAAGGATACCACTTCTCTAAAACAAAAGGAAAGGTCAATCACTTAATGTACATGGACGATATTAAATTGTTTGCAAAAAACAGGGGAGAGCTTGAGACTCTGTTCAACGAAGTAAGGGAATATAGTGAGGACATAGGAATGGAGTTTGGGATAGAAAAATGCGCAATCATGGTGATGCATAAAGGAAGGCTTTCAATGACTGAGGGAATAGAACTTCCGGACAACAACAAGATTAAAGCATTGACTGCACAAGACCGATACAAGTACCTAGGTGTCCTTGAATGTGACACGATAAAACGGGAAGAGATGAAGGAGAAAATTAAGAGAGAATACCTCAGAAGGATAAGGAAAATATTAGAAACCAAATTAAATAGCAGAAATCTAATAAAAGGAATGAACACCTGGGCTGTGTCAGTAGTTAGGTATACAGGACCATTCCTAGGATGGACAAAGGAAGAGCTCCAATCAATGGATAGGCGAACAAGGAAACTTATGACGATGCATAAAGCATTACACCCTAGGGATGATACAGATAGACTATACGTTAAGAGAAAAGAAGGTGGTAGGGGGCTCATCAGCATAGAAGATTGTGTCCAGAGAGCTAAAGTAGTCCTAGATAGATATGTGCAAACAAATAGTGAAGAAATCATAAAGAGCGCGAGGGATAGTGCAACAAACAATAAAGTAGAAAACAATGGAATAGTACAGCAAACTAGAAAAGAAAAGTGGGAAGGGAAAAAATTGTACGGCGAGTTTAAAAGACAGATAAAAGATATAGCAGACGAGAAATCATGGACGTGGTTACGAAAAGGAAACCTTAAGAGAGAAACAGAATCGCTCATCATGGCAGCCCAAAACAAAAGCATAAGGACAAACTACATAAAAGCAAAAATCGACAGAACACAGACAAACAGCAAATGCCGCATGTGCGGTGAAAGAGATGAGACAGTAAACCACATAACTAGTGAATGTAGTCAGCTCGCCCAGAAGGAGTATAAGCATAGACACGATAGAGTAGCAACGATGATACACTGGGAACTAAGTAAACAAATGGGATTCAACCATGGGGAAAAGTGG
>OY735216.1:40512043-40592043 GCA_963457665.1 Thysanoteuthis rhombus | reverse complement strand
TTTCCATTTCTTTAAACTACATATTTTATGACCGTAATAAAATCTGTTCTCGGTCCTGGATCCAGTCCCAGCAGGAGGCATTCGTGCGTACATAATAATATGTATTATGAAGACGTTATTTTTAGTAGGAACCTCTTTCGTATCGACATCCTCTTTTTACACGACGATGATATGCCGATCAGCTCACAAAGAAATGGGCTGTTGAAGGGATCGAACCTGCACACATCAAAGGAACCATCTGATACCGCTCGTACCAACTGAGCTGAGCAGTCAACCGGTAAATTGATGGTTCTAAAAACTTTACCATGTCCAAATGAATATCCGTTATTTTTACAATGTATGAATATGTTGATTTGTGTTAGAATTTTCCATCTTTGAATGCATGGACATTCAATTCAGAATTATAAAGGTAGCAATTTTTCGTGTGATAGGTCTCTTCAGTTTTTAACTTGATCTGTCTGTCTGGCTGTCTATGTATCACGAATCCAGACCACACTAATTGAGTTACGATGCTGGAAATTCGAACATATACTCCTTATTATATCTGCAAATAACGGTTTTGCTTTTTTTTGAAAATTCCTGCGAAATAGTTTTTTTAGAGGGGGCTTCAATTTGCAATGCACGTTTATGTCACATTGGTGATTTGGTTTTGTATCCGGCAGCTCTCACGCCTTTTTCTTTGCGATTGCTACCCAACAAAAAACGAGAGAAGTATCTCATTTATTGATAATCCCTTTCCAAACTTTTTAATTGATCACCACGAACATTACATGCTGCTGAAAGACAATGATCATGTGAAGTTTTCCATTGAATGACGGACCAGTTATTTTGTGATCATTGGGAACGTAAATCATCGGGGGAAATCTGATTTTTGCGTGCATCTACACATACATACACATACATATGTCCACATAAACACTCACATGCACACACCCATACGCACTCACACACATACACATATGCACACATATGTATACTTTAATGGATTGTCAGGGCTAAATATTCATTCAAATGTGGATTCTCTCATCGCCTATTAAATGGGCTGCTCAGCTCTATCGAATAGGGTGGACGTTGTATTTGTTGAACTTCCGGTGACTTTTGAACGGACTGGTTATTTCACTTCATTGTTGTCATCATTTTTGTCATCATTTTTTAAATTCTTATTTTTTCATTTTTCACAGCCAGTGCTTTCTTAGGGTATCGATTGAAATTCGGCTCCAAGCTTCCGTAAGTAAAAATTGATGACCCCAAACATGGTCAAGTTTTAATCATTGGAAATACAATAAGCAGATAATTTTCACTCATGTACTAGGAGTCTGGGATTGCTTTATCACTTGACTTAAGTAAATGTATTCCTAAACCTATTCTAAGACTCCACTATCTATTCTTAGGATTTTTTTTCGGGACTTCATTATTGAACATTATTTTTGTGTTTTTAGTGTTCAACTGTAACCCTATTTTTGCATTCATCTATTTAGATCACTCAACTGGTTTCATAAATCATCAGTTGTTTCTGGTATTAATGCGATATCGACACGAAGCTGTTTTCAAGTCACGTTGGAAATAGTTCACATAAAATGTTAGCACCTTAATCACCCCTATCACGGTCGTTAAGTAAATAGCATGTGTCGGGAATAAACAATAAACTTTCCACGACATTTGAGCTTGCAGGTTTTACCTTTATGAACTTGCCCAATCGGGACCTATTAAGCTACGAAATACAACCAGCAAACCTCTTTCAAATTCAGACGTATAGTTGCATTCCTCATTATCCAACCCTCTTTCAACGATGTATTGTTTGTTTATCCCTATCAGCGCGCACAATAGTATTATTTTAAAACTTAAACTTTTATGAACCACTGCTATCGTTATTGATATTTTTTTTATCGTCTCCGTTTGATTTTTTATGCTTTTGTTGCAGATGTCATTCAATCTTAGTCATATTATCCATTTTCTGATTTTTACTCCGGGCCATGTTTATTTCACGCTGCTTGCTTAACGGTCGTAGACTGTAAAAAACGGTCTAATCGTTCCGATCAAAGAGCGGCAAAATTGAAAAAAAAAATATATAATAATGAATAAAGTTTCAGCTGGAAAATTCAGACATTTTTTGCTTCGTCGAGAATGGAGAGAAAAGAGCAAAACCTTTACACACATGGCTTACAGACATTTGGTAAAGAAAACTCGTTTCCTTTTTTTCAAGGCCTGCGGTTTTAACGGAAGTCTTACACCACAGGCGTACATGTATACACAGATACATAAATTACACAAATTTAGCAATAATTTCAAACATACTTATTGAGGTTTGAAATGAAGATCGACATTTCCCATGTGGCTCAGGCCTATCACTCACTCTATTCGGCCCTACTCACCAAAGCAAGTTAAAAGAAGATGAATTTGATGATATTCCAACAATTTCGAAGAAAGTGAAACAGAAGGCAATGGCACATTTTTTAATATCTTTTCTCGCATAAAGAAAAAATATATTTATTCTGCCAAAAGGATGTAGTCAATTAATAATGGAGACAGCGAACCTCCTTCCTAGGTTTACTATTTAACAGGCGTCTACTTTTTCAATGTGAAGGCTTCATTCTAATTAGAAATGAATCACACGTCAGGTTAGTTACTTAATGGAAACTATTATGCGACCAATTTCTTGCAGCATACTATATTTCGGGTGATCAATTAAAAATGGAAATAGAGTAACCAATTAATTGGTTACTTCTCTCGTTTTTCATTTGACAATGATGACTAAGAATGTTTGGTTTATCAAAAAACAAACGTGAATGCTACTGGTCACAAACTAAGGGACCAAGTTAGCAGAAACTTATACTGTAGATTAGCCCCCCCCCGTAAAAGCTCATCTGGAGGGGGAGTCAAAAAAATTTTCCCCTTGCGTACATATCTGTATTTTTAGCCCTCTAGCTCCAACGCAATAATACGCACAGGGAAAATTTTTCTCCGATATTCTGCTAAAAATTCAAGGTTCTATTTTCTAGTAGATATTTTGTATCTAGTGTTTTTTGTGTCAATAATTTCCTCAAGATTTTTCAGTGGTTCAACTCATTTCTCATTGAGGGAGCCATCAGTACCTGATAATCGCTATTTTTAGTTAATATAAATGAATCCTCCGCCATGAATGGTTGAGTGATCTCTCGGTCGTGAAAAGTGCTTACTATCATAAAGCAGAAGTGAATTGCATATTTGCTTGAATATCAGTAATGGGAACAGAATCGGAGAAGCGGCATCGGATTTATGAGTGATTCAGAGATCGAAGCTGCTTAAAAATGATTTCGATCGACTCCAGTCCGACGGGAGATTAAACAGAACTTCCCTTTACTTGTCCTAATGATCCGGTCTTTGTCGGTATGACTGTCGCGGTCAGCGCAACTTAATTTCCCAGGCTTATTTTACGAACAATTCTTCCTTGTGAAATTGATTAGATCTGTATTTGATGGTAATAATGTTGGAGTAAAGAATATGATCGAATTAGGAATGAACTCCAGTCTTTTCGGCTTCATGATAGATTCACATTGAAAGGATATGAAAAGAAATCGTTTCAAAAGGTTTCGTCTTTAATTAGAAGAATATGATGAAATCTGATAGTTTTTTTACAGATCAGATTGATGAACAAGGTTCTCGACATTATTCTCAAAGATAAATCGACAAGAGAAAATTAATGACATTGTCAAGCAAAAAAATGACATAAAATAACAAAAACAACTTCGATGAATAAAAATGAAAATCCAATATATTTTCCCGTTCATGTAACTGCATTGACTTAAGTGTGTATGTAGACGGGAGGTTAAGAATGTACCTATATAATTCAATTAATTGTGTTGATTTCAGACTTATTTCATGAACAGTATGCGAAACCTCTAACAGTTTTTCGTTTTCATGAAAATTTATATTGAAGTTAGAAGTACTATCTTCGCATAATATGAATAAGAATAAGATGATTTTTTTTCAAATAATTATATATTGAATAGGTTCTGTTTCAATCTCAACTCGCCGGATGCGATAGAAATTCACCTATTTTTTCTTAAAACATGGTATGATAAATTTTCCAAACAGCATCTCGTTTGTTTAGCGTCTAGTCCTGGTTGATAAGACGAATAATCGCAGAAATCGATAGAGTTAGCGTTGCGCTTCTTAATTGACCGATGAATAACCAGCTAATTATCAGTCTAATGAGTTCTTGAGAAGCCGAAAACCGACCGGACCAAGGCAAGAAACACTAGGTATACGGAATAAAAGGCAGTAACAGCAACAAAACACATAAAAAACATCCAGACCAGGACATTCAAAAATACTAACTAGACGTAAAAAGAAGGAAAAGAAGTGTCGGATTTGAAAATCATTCAGTTAACGTATTTGTCGTTTTCCTAAAAGCGATAATCAGAGAGGAAATCGATATTGATATCGGAAAATTAAGACTGGAAAGAGGTAAAAGATTTTAAAAAATTGTATCGTCAAGAAAATTCCTCTTCTTATATTTTCAAAATGTTTGGGCAAGATAGTAACCTCTTTATTGGCTGACAAATAAATGGCTAATTATCAATAATCAATCTAATGAGTTATCGAAAGTCTGAAAACCGGTCAGACTAAGACAAGAACGTGAGATCAAAAGAATAAGAAGCATTCAACTCCGACTAGCGATGTTTTATGTGTTAGGCATCCATCAACAAAATATGGAAACACCAACTACACCAGAACCTAAAAAATATCAAAGATGTAATTTGCCTACGATAAATGGAATCCAAGAGAATATAAATATAGAAGAGACTTCTATGTGGCATCACGAGAGCTGGCGGGACATATTTTTTTGTTGAACTTGTTGCGGGACTCTACGAACTAACAGCACTAGAAAAAAATGGTATACTCTTTCCATTAATCAGATTAGGCAGAAAATTAAACAATATATTTAGAGGATACCACTTTGAGACATATGAGGCAATACAATGTATCTGAACTCGAGACATGATTCAGAGTATCGAGAAAAAACAGTAAAAAAACAACTGTTTATTGACGATATAAAACTATCTGCCAAAAATTAAAATGTTTTATCCCATTAAAAACACAAAAGACCCTACTTACGTGCTTTTAATTCATATGGTTATACGTCGAACGTGATTTCAAAGTACTCAATTTATTCGAAGTGGAGATTGTAGCTTTGCCTTCTCTTTCTACTGAATTTGAAATTAATATTGTATAGGAACCTGAGAAAAGAGTGGCTAAAACAAACAGAAAAAAGTTACTCAATCGAGTCTCAAGGTGGGAATTGTGCACAACAACACGACGATATACACTCAGTAAACATAATAAATCGAAGTAATGTTGCTATATACTTATAAGTTTCAACAAAAGCGGTTATTTCCTTAAAATAATTGGTATTTGTACGCAACATTCAGAGG
The DNA here is from genome assembly GCA_963457665.1 of Thysanoteuthis rhombus. Lineage (NCBI taxonomy): Eukaryota > Metazoa > Mollusca > Cephalopoda > Oegopsida > Thysanoteuthidae > Thysanoteuthis > Thysanoteuthis major. The sequence continues at coordinate 40,586,629 of OY735216.1, read as the reverse complement.
TCGAGAGAAAATCTTCAAAAAAATATCAAACAACACAAAACAAAACAAAATAATACCTGAAGAGCCAGGAACAGATAACATGCAGCGATCAACATGATACAACATTGTTCTAGATAATTCGAGACAACGTGTCTTTATCCTGTGCAACATCGGGCCACAGTAATAATTTCACGAATTTCATAATCACCATCATGTCGGTCGAGTGCAGATAAGGCAGAAAACAAAGACAATGTGTCTGTATTCAGCTTCGGTGCACCCTTTCAACAGTCAAATTTTCTAACTCATCATCAGGTGATATCTCGAGTGATAGGTGCAGTTGGCTCCAACGCAATCCTTCCTCTAGACCATGGCTGAAATTCTCAATAAGTAAGTGTATCAGAAAGAATATTTCTTCCCATATCCTAATGTCACTTTGACCAATTACACATGTCACCATCTCCCACACACATCTAATTTGGTAAAGTCTCGTGGGCCCTCCATCAAAACAACCCGCCATTCAACAGTTTATATAATTCATATAATATGTTTCATCTACATAGGATTGAGAGCTGAGCAAATATGAACATAAACCTGAGCATTTTACGTTGAATCCTAAACGAACCAGACCATGATGGAGTTAACGTGTTCTGGTTTAAAAATAACATCCATACACGAAAGAGCAACTGACATAATGCATGATGGAATCGACTTTCTCAGAATGAATGACAGTACAACCCTGATACAAAAAGACACTGAAATGGATCAATATCTACTAAAGATTCATAACGTGGCAACCTTGATAGGGACAATCCTGGAATGCCGACATGCCGAATAGATTCAGAGAGCCAAGGACTTTTATTTGAGTAAAAGAGAGGATGAAAGAAATAAGCCAGAGGAAAATGATTTAATCAAAAGATCAAGGAAGGTTGTTTTTTTTCAATAAGAAAACATTGGAACGACAAGAAAGTTTATGGGATGAGTCGATTCATTAGACCTGTATTCTTATATATGTAAATATCCTGAAAAGTGATAAATCAAAGTAAAATGTATTTTTTTCAGTCATTTTTAAAAAATCTTTTATATTTATCACGTGATTATTTCAAATTTATTTTGATGACAGTATATATATATATATATATATATATATATATATATATATATATATATGTTGAAAAATCGATATATGATACGAGAGAAATACTTATGAATGCGTTATATTACTTTGAAATGCTATTTGGAATGATCTCTTGTTATTACACGGTTAATGAATCGTTTGTAGACAGCGTAAATAGAATAAACAATCAAGGAGAATAGGTCTTCTGTAGAAATTTAACATGCTCTTACCATCGAATAAAAAGACGCTGGTAATGCAGATGTCCAAATAACTGCTTTAACCAAAGTAATATAACGTATTTACAATTATTTCTGTTGGACTATATATCTATCTCTTGATAATACGATTGTCCACGTTGAGAAACAGGTTTTCAGCATAATTAGCATTCTCAAAGATTATATCATAAGTTGCTACGCATGCAGTCCGATTTTGAATATCTAATTCAATATTCACAATAGTCAACACTCAATAGAAGCGACACTAAAAACGAGTTACGTCTGTTATACTTATTGATCCATCATCGTCAAATACATTGGGCATAACTTATGCATGTAAACCTTGAATTAAAAAAAAAATTAAATGAGGCGTAGTATAAAATGATATTCCAGTACAATACATTTTGATATTACCCTGTATAAAAAAACAAACAAACTTGATATAGTGTGACATGGACCTAAAAATAAAAAAAGCTATATATTTAAATCATAGATTTATCAACGACACTGGTGGAGAGTCATGTAAATATAACTACTTTTAAATCGTTGAAACTATCACATGGTGATTCACGAATGGTCCCAACGAGAAAATTCGCACCTAGTACAACAATATCAAATTCTGGGGGGGGGGGGAAGCATTGATGAAAATTACATAAACAGATATTGGGAAATAATCGACTGAAATGACTTATAAAGATAATTGGTGATTATAACTATAAAGCTTTTAACAATATATACATATATATACATATATATATATATATATATATATATATATATATATATATATATATATATATATATATATATATATATATATATATATCTATCTATATATATATATATATATATCGTACATTGTGGATTTGCTACACAAACTCGCTCATATTTCAGCCCTCTTTGGGCCTCATCAAGCGAATGATAGTCTGTTTTTTTGGTCTATTTATTGGGGATTTGGTGAATATGTTGTGAGTGTGGTGGTAGGTGGTGTGGGGATATTCATTTTGTCAAAGGGGTTTGAACTCCATATAGGGGTCATTCCTGCAAGGATGCTTCGCAGTGGTCTGGGATTCGCTTGATGAGGCCCGAAGAGGACTGAAACATGAGCAAGTTTGTGTCGCGAATCCACAATCTACTATTTATTTCCAGGTCTACTCTAAAACAACTCAACTCCATGAGTAAAATGTTGTATGTATCGAGCACTCTATGAAATAAATTCATTACATTTCAGAAGTGGCTTTATACTATTGATATAATATATGCTTCCATTGTGAAGATCAGGTGGTTGAATTTACTTTTTTGTGTTGTCGTCGAGTATTTGCAAAATTAAATTAATCATTTTTTTGACCTCAGTTCCTGATGGATGAATAATTCTGGCTTTAAGTTATATCAGGAATATAGTGTATGAGCTTTGAAAATATATGTGTGTATATATATATATATATATATATAAATATAAAGTACATTTTCTCATTTTTGAGAAATGCTGAGTGGTCCAAACTACTTTTCCGAGCTGGTAGTCTCTTAAAATAATCCAAACAAACTCAGCCACTTCCACTGAACAGTTAATGTTTGAAATGTGATCAATTTTATATCAATTGGAAGTAAGAAAATGAAAATTGAAGCTTGCATCCTAAACTGAATACCAAGCTCAGATTAATAGGATATTCCAAGAGAAACTCGCTACCAGCATGACATTTGATATCAATGATGACATCACTCAATTTCATTTCGTGGTATTGCACTATACAATCGAATTATGCATCCATGGAACCGATGGAAAGATAACTCAAGTGTTCCAGGCATGTAGACTATTGCGAATTATTTGCCAGAAACTGAAACTTAACTTGTGATATTGATTTAAAGAGTCAGGACTTCGGGCTAGAACAGTGAAATCGAACCGGGGGATTGAAAATATGCAATACTATCGATGCACAGAGAATAACTAGATTAAATCGGAGAAATACAATTATCGAACAGGACATGGAATAGAAAACCGACCGCTATAAATATCTGAATTGGATTCAATGAAGAGTCCAAAAATGTTATGAAAAGAGAAGAAAAAACAGTTCTGGTTAGTGACTCGATAGAACTCGTCACGTGAACAATATCTTTAGATAGCATACAGTTTCGATGATCAACTAAACAAATGGGGGAAAAAAAAAAGAAAAATAAGTTACTTCTCTCACCTTTTGTTGGGAAGTGATCATCAGAAAAGATTGAATTTAAAAAAACAAAACAAAAACAGGCAGACACAAATTGAGGGATCAATTTAGATTTAGGATAAACTTGCATAAACCTACATGAACCGGGTAAATTGCCCACCCCCCCACCCCACTCATGAGAACTTTTTTGTGAGGGGGTATTTAAAAAAAATGAATTTTTTTTTTACACCTAATAAGGAATGAATATTGAAATTTGTAGCCATCTACCTCTATTGACACAGCCTGTGTGCGTTATATATATATATATATATATATATATATATATATATATATATATATATATATATATAACGCACGCGCATATATATATATATATATATATAACGCACGCAGGCTCTGTCAATAGAGGTATATTATATATATAGATATGTATATGTATATATGTATATATGTATATATATGTATATATACATATATATATATATATATATATATATATATATATATATATATATATATATATATATATATATATATATATACATATATATATATGTATATATATGGGTAGCCAACCAGTTAAATAGACCATCCTAAAAACTGGAAGAAAACCTAGGTAAACAGTTGTGGTGATGTTCTGATTTATAGTTTTTAATATGTAATGAGAAAAGGGAAGGTTTTGGCAAACATAAGTATGCCTTATAACAGACAAAAATACATCAGCGATATTCGTGATGAATTATGCTGTACGTCCCTTGCTCTGGACCAGAACTAATACTTTTGGATTAGAGAAATGGGAAATCAATGTCTATACATGAGGCCACACGCTAAAGAGATAATGATCCTTATGCGAAAAGGAAAGGAGGATGACGACACATCCCTGTCGAAGATTGTGTTCTGTGGATCATCAACGATTCATGGACTAAACAAGACAGAGTGAGGACAGAATAATCATGATAACCAGAAGCTGTTACTTGTGAGGGGACAATATATTCCAGATTGAAAAAAAATAAAGATACAAAAACCCAGGAAAAAAATAGTGGGAAAACGATTCCAATGAAAATCAAATGACAAACAAAAAGGTTTGCATTCGAAATAATAAAGGTGTGGTTGCGCAGAGGACACTTGCAGAAGGAAACAAACTCCTTATTAAAGCAGCTCCGACCAAAGGATATCAAAGCCGAGCAAACAAGATAGGGCAACAAACAAAAAAGATTGAATTCGAAATAATAAAGGTGTGGTTTCGCAGAGGACACTCGCGGAAGAGAACGAAATCCTTATTAAAGCAGCTCCGACCAAAGAATATCAGTAGACATGGCTGCTGGTCGGAAACGATAATCCTCTTGAAATGACCTCCTACACACATACACACACACATCTCCCTTGAATTGTAGCTTTATTTACACAACACAATATCTCTAAACATTCACAATAAATATCAATGATATTTTGTTGAAGGGTGGCCAATACATTTTGGGGTGGATCCGAGAATGTTTCACAGGAACCTCCCTTGCATCATAGTTATTTGTACACAACACATTCCAAAAAACTTCTCAATGAATTGTTGTGAAATTTTGTGGAAAGCTGGGTAATGGACCGAAGAAGAGCTGTTTACATTTTGGAACAGATCTAGGAATTTTTCCGAATCAACTCCCCTGCATTGCAACTATATGTTCAGAATATTTCCAAAAATTCTCAATAAATTCCTGTGGAATTTTGTGGAAGAGTTGGCAATGGGCTAAGGAATGAGTGTTTTTTTTCTATTCTGGGCGGAATCCAAGAATTTTCACAGTCACCTTTTAAGTGTCAGGGTTAAAATAAACTACTTTGAAGAAATCCTTTTTCTAAACACGAAATTTTAAAAATGTTCCTCTGGTGAGGGTTTTTAATCTACGATGTATATATATACTGGTCAATTGAACCCACTCTCCCATTCCATCGTACGAAACTACAGCTACAGAATATTGTGATTAGTTCCCTTGGTTTATTGAGTAATCATTCATCCGAAACATGTACCTTCAGGGGATTTTACATATGATGTAACTATGCTGCAGAACTGGGCTCACCTTTTCCATCCATCGTGCCTCCGAAGTATTCTGATTACTTTATGATCAGCCTGTTAGCGTAAGTCGTTGGACATAGACATTCTCCAAGATTCACCAGATCTCTCTATCATGGGCATCGCCATCTTACTTTCTGTCGGCCACAGTCTTGCACGTGATCTCCGGGGATGCAAGCTGTGAGTCGTGATGTCCAGCAGTTGTCTGCCATTCTCACAACATGTTCAGCCCATTGTGTTTGTGTTCCTTAACACTTTCTACGGTGTCTCGGATTCCTGTTTTCTCTCCGATATACTTTGCTGTCTTATGGTCTCCCCATTTGTAGTCGAGCATGATTCTCTCTTGAGCACATTGCATGTTTCTCAGTTTGAGGGGCAAGCTTTTCGTTAATTCTTTTGGGTGAGGAGTTTTATTTCCTACACACACACACACACACACACACACACACACACACACACACACACACACACACACACATATATGTATATATTGAGCACTAGTGGATGAGGGATTTCTGTGTAGTTTGAATATAAAGCTTAAATTCAGCCTTTCTGCTTGTCCAGTTCCGTAGTCCAGAGGTAGGATGTTGGCCTACGGGTCTGTAGTGAAGGTTTCAATTTTGCCTTGCGGTACTTGACGGGATAATGGAAAGTCTGTAGCCACACTGAAGAGATGTAATACATCGAAACAGTTGTCTGTAGATGACACAATTATATATATATATATATATATATATATATATATATATATATATATATATATATATATATATATATATATATATATATATATATATATATATATATATATATATATATATATATATATATATATATATATATATATTCAAAGCTCATACACTATATTCCTGTTATAACTTAAAGCCAGAATGATTCATCCATCAGAAACTGATTTCGAAAAAAAATTTAATTCAATTTTTTCAAATACTCGACGACAACACAACAAAGTAAATTCAACCAACTGATCTGAACAATTGAAGCATATGTTTAGTTTTGGAATCTGAAAAATAGAAATAAGGCCACATTCATTGAGTTTGATGTTGTTGACTTACATTTGTCAATTACGGTGGAACGTTTCGTCAGCGTCATAGATTTCACAAAAAAGGTACACAAAAATTACACAAGACATTTATATAATGAAATATCGGAGAATAACTCCATCGAAAAATAAAAACATATCCTGGACAAAGAAGAACGGCAAAAATGACTTTAAGGTACCTATGGGAGCATTTGATTCTGTGGAAATATCGGACATCATATGGTCATATATACTACATATTCTAGATAGATTAATTGAGATAACTGATTTAGATTCACACAGAGACGATGGCTTAGCAATTGTTAGAGATAGCGATGGTCCCAAAACAAAGAAATCATAAAAGAAGATAGTTAAAACACTGGAAAGTGTTCGGTTTGAAATAAATATCAACTGAAATATAAGCATAGAGAATTGTTTGCTTGTCGCTTTCAATTTCATTGATAACAAACGCAGACCGTTTTTTTTTAAAGATAACCAAATACCCACCTATATTAATATAAATTCAACCCACCCTCCATTTTAAAACAAATAACAAATTTTATCAACATTAGAAAATATAATAATCCTTTCCACCAGATAATCTTTCATCAAAATCTTCATAATGATGCTCTGAAAGTAGGTTAGTTAAATAGAAAGTCAAATCTTACTGAAAACAAAAGGAAAAAAAAAACCAGAAAATTTATTTTGTTCGAACTACATTTTTGTAAATAAGTTAACATGAATACTGGAAAACTTTTTCTAAGATTAACTAATGGAGATTTGCCCAGAGGGATGACTGTCCAGACAAAATACTCAATGGGAATACTATCAAAGTTAGTTACAGCTTTCATAAATATTTTGGTATCCAAGGTTGTTGCCACAAAGGCATTTTTTTAAAGGTCCCTTTGAATCTCCGTAAAAATGCTGGGTATACAGTCGGCCATCTTTGGAAGGCAAGAAACGGCAGATAATTATTCATACATCTATCTTTAATTTAGATAATTCTTGGGGGGGGGGATGGAAAACTTGTATTTTTGAAAAACGTAATTAGGGGAGATAATCGCTGTTTTCTTTAGGGGGTGATTGATAAAGGAGTTACTCTTCTTTTTCTTTTATGTTTTTGGTTAAAATGAGCTGATTTCTATTCTTTTTCCTCTCTTGATTCGAGTACACATACCTGACAGTGACGACCCCACTCCCAGTCTTAGCTTCCCGACACATCACCATCCAATAGGACACGGTACTCTGTTTAAAATTGTGAAGGTCACGTGACTTTGAAACAACCAGCTGATCGGCTAACGGCTCTGTGAGTGAAATATATCTTGTTTAATGCGGGTTGCTTCACTTTATATAAGAATAGCCTCAAGTATTTGGAGTGTTTTGGCAGTTGGTGCTATATAATATCTCAGTGTTATCTCCTGATAACTGTCGAATATATCAGTAGGGGTGCTATGGTCTTGTACACTGAGTGAGAATGGCTCTTAGCAAGTTTGGTTACAGGGGGAGATTAGTTGTGATGTGGCTGATATATGAGTTACATGTTTTCTTATTAGTTCTGGAGATGGTATCTCCTAACGAGCATGAAAATTCCTGAACAATGTTGGTTTCCACTTGATAGATGTTTCAGGGTAAGTGTTATTTTAAACAATGAGGTTAGATATTTTACATTTAGATAGCGAATCTGAAGTGTTTATTACGGTCTCCAGGCGAAATATACCTGGAGTTTATATTTTCAATCATTGGTTCATCCTGTTTGTATTAGGGGGGGATTCGTTTACAAAATAGGTTAAGTATTAATACAAGCCTAGCTACCACAGGGTCAAACTCATCTACCAATGTTTTTCTGACTGAAGATTATCACCTTTGTATTGTGCATATGATAAATCTGAAAATATATTAAAAAATAAACAGTGTCCGTTTCAAAAGTGCATATTTGAAATGGACAACGTTTGGTGTGTGGAGCAGCTTGCTGCAGTAGTCATGTGAAATAATTTCCTGTCTTTCTTACGAAACTATAGCTACGTCGAATTTCATTTACTTCTCTTCAGTGATTCTAATTTAGATGTTACACATCTGAGTTTAGATAATTCTAAAGAGCAGAAATCAAAGGAGATTATTTGTATAAACACTTAGGAAAGATATATAATCATCAAATTTTCTTTTGATTTTATTAGATTTCTCAAGACCTTTTGATTCCAACCCATTGACTCGTCACTGCACTACCTTGTGTTCTGGCTATCATATTTGTCGAATATTACTTTTTTTACCATGGTCAGTTGCTGAGTAATCTTGGTTCATACACACACAAATACATATGCTTTGGATTGTAGTTTGTAATTTGATTATATTTCATCAATTACCCGCGATTTGAAATATTTTTTTGCACATAGTTTTTTTTTTCATTTGAACTTCCATAAATACTGTCGTCTGCTTTCTTCAAATTGTATCCTAATGAAGAGCAGATGTTAACTGAACTTGTCTTTGCCCAGTCGATGTTGGTACTGAGAAGGAGAGAAAAGACGATTTGCGCCTATACTACCTTTTATGAGGAAGATATTTTCTAAAACTAATCACTTATGAAGGCTATTATCATGAATATTGTTTTGTCAAACGCACTAAAAATATTCTACTCATGCAATGGTTTTGTAAATTGCTTAAAAAGTCAAAATAAAAATGACAAGGTAAATAAAAACGATTCATTAGCAAAATGGAATTGACTGTGATTAGATAGAAATATTGAAATAAAGATTAACTAAAAATACTCGAATGAATGGGAATTAACAAAATAATTAAATTGCTTTTCAAAAAAGAATTCGCCTCATTCCAAGTGTCTCTTAGATTTAATCATGAAATTCTCAATAGAAAAAAGAGAAAACAAGCGAAGAATCACTCAAGGATCGAAAGCCGTCGGCAGAACAAACTCAAACTTAGAGAACAAGAAAATCCCATTAGTCCTAAAAGAAATGTATAGAACCAATGCATCCTCCCGACAGTCGCCTATAACACAGGAAACATAACCAAGATACTGACCCTCAAACTGAGAACCGTGCAACATGCACGTGAAAGAATCGTGCACATCCTCACATGGAGAGATCACAAGACAGTATAATATACAGTCCGATACATCATCATCATCATCATCATCATCATCATCATCATCATCATCATCATCATCATCATCATCATCATCATCATCATCATCTGTCTTTCAACGTCCGTCGTTGGACATAGACATTCCCTAGGATTCGCCACTCTTCTCTATCATAGGCGTCGCAGAGCCAGTACCTTCTCAATTTGTCTAGCTCGTGTCTCCATCTAATATTCTGCCGGTCTCGGTTCTGCGTGTGATCTCAGGGTATCCATGTCGTGAGTTGCGATGTCCACCAGTTGTCCGTCATTCTTGCAACACGGCCAGCCCACTACCAGTTGAGATTTTTAATGGATTCTTGTCTTTTCCCGGATGTATTATGCTGTCTTGTGGTCTCTCCATGTGAGGCCCAGCATGATTCTTTCATGTGCACGTTGCATGGTTCTCAGTTTGCGGATAAGTCTTTTGGTTAGGTTCCATGTTTCAGCTCCATAAGTGACAATTGGGAGGATACATGGGTTATACACCCTTCTTTTTAGGATTAATAGGATCCTATTAATTTTGAAGGTTGAGCTTGCTCTGCCAAAGGCTTGCCATCCAAGTGTGATTCTTCGCTTAATTTCTTCTTCTTTTTCGGATCTCATGGGGATTCGTTGTCCTAGGCATATTTAGGGATCTACTATCTCAAGTCTGTGTTCTCAATTTTGATCTTAATGGTTTTTTCTCCAATGTCAGGGTTGAATCCATGAAAAATCTCAAATGACAATGAGCTAGTCACGTTGCAGGGATAGCAGACAACCGATGGACATCACTACTCACTACATGGATCCCAAGAGATCACATGCGTAACCGATGCCGGCAGAATACAATATGAAGAGACAAAATAGACAAGTACTGAAATGCCCATGATAGAGAGGACTGGGGAATCCTGACGAAGATTTATGTGTAACTGTAGGACGATAAAAGACTGATGATTTTGATGATATACTTTTTAACAATATTTCATTTATCTACCCCAAGTCTTTCTGCAAATGCGTACTTTTATAACTTATATATGCATTCAATATAAATACATTCTCAAAAAAGATTTTTTCCTTGAAAAGCAGTATAAATTTATGCGTAAGGGTCGTAACAAATATTGCAAATGGTTTAAAATACTACAGACGACATGTGTCCCGTTACCGAAAAATTGCCCTAATTTCCATCTGTTTCTCTATATATCCTACCTATTTTTTTCACCAACGATTTAGTTTGCTCTTTGGAGCGAGTATTCAGTCTAGTGTGAGATAAATTTGAGTGAATGAAATTCTCGTGTACAATTGTCATCCGTGATTTTCAAATAGTACAACTCAAAGGGGATAATTTCCTTCGTTGAAGCAAACTTTATAGATAAATATCTATTTGAATTTTTTTCTCAAAAATACGAACGTAAACAAGTTGCCTGCAATGCCTATTGTATCGACTAAAATGTATGGCGAATATCAACTTCATACGATGCCCCCTTGCACACATTCGCAGATGTCTCCAATTATAGTTAATATATTTTTTGATTGAATGTGTTTCTTTGAATGAAATAAGCACTTGTGTATCTGTAAGATAAATTTTGTAAACATGTGAGTCTTAGTCAGTAAGGCACCAGTCAACCAATCAGTAGGTCGTGATTTAAAATCACAGTAGGTTTTTATTTTGACTCCCTAAATTTGGTGAGGATTGTTTGTGTTATTCTTGTGGTCTTTCTTTTGGTTACGATAGAAAATCAAAGTCAACTCGAGATTCAGCTGGAGTTTGAAAAATCTCGTTCAAATTTAAGAACCACCCTTTCGACGTCTTAATCATTTGCAATAATTCGATATCCTTGCCCATTTCACATCGAACTGCGCTAATCCAGTCGTTATTCTGATACATCGAGTTATTTAGTCAACAGTTATAACAATGTAGTATTTTAATTGTTCTTTGGTCGTTAGTATCCAAGTGTCAATAACAACAGATATCAATTTTATTCCTCGACGCTTGAACAGTGGATAAAGTTGAACTAAATTTCACTCAGTCCAACAAATAAATAACGTCTTGGTTGTATATTCAATGAATCAAGGAAATGGCACAATAATTAATCTTGGAAAACCGAATCGACAAATCAATTATTAACTCCCGGCATTACTGATTGTATTCTGAAGCATTTCAAATACTCATGTAGTCCTCTAAATGTCTGAATGTATTGTGTCCTATCGTTAGTCATTTTGACACCGGTACATTAAGATCGAAGTAAGATAAAAGGCTTAATTACCTGTACAAGCACGCAAAAGGCTTCTATCTACATTTTATCAATTATGAAATGGATTGCTCTCTCATGAATAGCATAAACATTCCGATGGTAATGATAAATCAGGTTCTCATGAGACACGCCAACCAAGTGCTATATTGGATTTACAGCAACGCTCAGGATTATTGGCACCCTTCAATCTTTTTGAATAAACTGTATAATAACCTTAGCAATATATATAAATCACGCAGTAGAGGATCCATAAAATTATGAGACTGCTTTGCAGCCTGGGATACTCGAGGCTTTGACTGTATCAAAATAATCATGAGATCAAAGGTTTCCCAAGAGATTTTATGATAGATGTTCTAACCAGTATAAGAAACCTGGGTTTCGTTCGTAGTAGATGGGTGCTCCAGCGCAATAAAAACCCAATGCACTCATCTAAAAGCAGGCGAATTGATGAAAAGAGAAAAACTGTAAGTTTTTGCGTCCTTATCTCCATCCCATGGATAATCCTTGGAGTCATATTTTCAATGCTTACCATACACTGCAAGAATTTTGCAAACATTCAAGAACTTGAACAATTTACGAATGAACAAGGTGATAAACTACCGTCCGACAAAAATAAGAAGCTAATAGATGGCTTCAAGAATTGCATATTTGGAGTAATTGTTGCCAAAAGAAGCGTGCAAACAAACATTAATAAAGTCCAAGCCATATTTTAGATTTTTTTCTTCTAAATTACTATATATAAGTTTAAAAGTAAATGATATTTTGCAAAATTACTTTATTGGACATCTTATCAACATATTCTTTTAAATACATCTTATCAATATATTCTTGTAAAATTTGGTAGATTTCTATTTCCTTCTGAAGACATTGTACAGTTATTACAAAGGAATTCAAGGATTCTAATGATCCTGAGAAGTGCTGTACGTATACCATAAACTTTGACAAAATATATGACCACCCGAAACAGTAAAATGAATTTTAAAAAATTGAAAAAAAGGACGATCAATGAATATATGACTTCTTTCATCTTTTGTTCAAAATTGTGATGGAGTTTAGCATAAACTTATATTGTAAATTGACCCCCTGAAAACATATTATAAAGGGCTTTCCACGGAATAAAAAAAAAGTATTTGTACGGCCTTTAAATGTGATACATAGTCAACTATCCAGACTGATTTAGAAACTGAAAACACTTACGTTGATAATTTGGGCGACAGTCTTAGTTGACAGTTTCTAATTAACCAATAAATGGGGAATATTTTAGATGCACAACTACCTAACCTTGATTAAAGGCGTGAATACACGAGTAGTATCTCTAGTATATCTAAAATCATTCCTTGACAGAAACAGAAAAGAACTGAAATTTTGATGAATGAGGAAATTGATGACCATGCATAAATCTTCACCCCCCTCAGAGATGACGTCAATAAACTTCATCTTGGAAGTGCAATGAAAGAAGACGATACATCGGCGTCGAAAATTACTTTCACTTGGCTATCTGATAATTTGAAAACTATACAAGACCGAGAATTGGTAATTTTATTATGGCAACTAGGAGTTACAGCAAAATGAAGACAAGTATTGGATAAAAAGCCTTGGAAACGAGAAGACAAGATATAAAAAGAGGAACAACTCCATGGAGATTTCAAAAGACAAAGAAAAAAATGTAGACGAAATAATATAGGATTAGTTGGACAGAGAACAATTATACATGGAGAAGGAATCTCAATAATGTCAGCCAAGAATTGAAAGTTCATTACCACAAAATATAGATATATCGTCCAAGCATGAAGCATTGTAATCTGTGCACGTACGAGAAGAACTATTAACAGAAATATGTGAACTTATTTGAAAAAAATGATTTTCTATCTAAAATTATCCAGAAAATACCAACACAAGATTTGGGCATTGATAATCAAAAGAGAGACAAAAAATCACTCTTTGGAAAAAACAAAACAAAAAGTTTCAGATAGTTTTTACCCAGCAGAGTACTACTATGCATTTTAAAGGTTGTTGCACTAAAATGTAACCAGGAGCGCTTGGACGCACACGCACGCACACAAGTGCACACACACACACACGTGCGCGTGCATACACATACACACACACATAAAGACGAGCTAAGATTATAGAATCTGTAGTTTCTTCGGCTTGGTAGTTGGGTGAGCTATTTGTGGGACTACGTTGATTCGATAGATAGGGCTCAGTATAATATAAAATGTACTCTATGCGGAGACAGAGTAAAATTAACCCATATGCATACATAAGACACGAACTAAAAGAAATTTTGAAAATTTCAAAAACTTGACCATGCAATAGAATAGTATTTACCAGAAGTGTACCCAGGTATACAGAAAGTATGATGGTTTTACATTCAAATGGATCACTCACTTCCAGTCAGAAGATCAGATCTAGTCATTGTTGAGGAAAAAGAACTTTCTCATCGTGGAAATCGCTGTTCCACTAGACAGCATGCATTGGCAAGTAGTGAAAAGCTGGAAATATGTTAGGTTGTTCGGAAAGTGATCACATATATCACTGTTATGAGTTATAAGTCAGGCAAGACTAAGGCGAGACCAGGGTTAAATGGTACGAAATCACATCTGGATCATGCTCATCATCTTCTCCATCCGACAATGCGCTGTTTATAGTGTATAGTAAAGTTCAACCCCTGGAGAGAGAGAGAGAGAGAGAGAGAGAGAGAGAGAGAGAGAGAGAGAGAGAGAGAGAGAGAGAGAGAGAGAGAGAGAGAGAGAGAGAGAGAGCAAAAACAAAAACAAAAACAAAAACAAAACAAAAACTCAACAAAATAAATAAGAATTTAAAAGTAGGCAGATTCTTCGACGAGGAATTGAAAATTTACCTTCCTGCTGGAAGACTGTCATTGATACTGATGGTAATTACATTATTGATAAAAGGTATTCAATTGAACTTCACTGACATTTCTTATTGAAAATACGTACTTTTCCTAACATAAAAATACGTAATTACTCTTTGAACATCCCCATATTCGAAGGTTGCTTTGCACAGATTGTATATTAAAGTGTAAATTGTATCCATCGCTTATAATCAAGTGCTTTAAGAGAATTGAAAATCGAGAGCTAATAAAAATAATTTAAACGATAAAATTTCTTAAATGGCCAGCAATATTAACAAAGGTGCTGGTATATTAAAGAGACATGCTCACACTTAATCCCCAGCAAAAGACACAGGTGAGAAAATTCAATGAGGATGATAGTGATGACGAGACATTTTAAGTACTAAACTGTTGCTTCGGTATTCTAGATCAGCGGTGTTCAAACTGTAATCTGCAGAAGTACAGGACTTTCAGAAGTCAATTAAAAAAAAATGTCAAAATGTCTTTGATTACTTCAGTCATTTATTTCCCAATACTTGTCAATGCAATTCATGTAATTTTCTACAGCGTTTTTTACCCTGATTTACATATACTTTGTTATTATGGTATAACTTGTAAATTCTCTCTTGTTGGGATCAGCTGGTTGCCATATAATTGTTCCTGGGATTTTAAAAACAAACCTTTTATGTTAACAGATCATCCCTGCTGTGTTGACCAAACACCTCTTCCGGTTTAGCTCTGGTATAAATATGTAGTTTATGTCATACATGTAGGTTGTTTCGAAACTGTTCACAAGAAAATCTTATTATTGAAAAGGATTCACTTGAGTAGATGGCCGGTTAATTTTGTTACATTGTTTTAGGATTCATCATATCAATTAAAAATTAGCTGTTTTACAATATTTAAAGTATGAAGTTATCGCATATTTTTCTAGATGTAAACAATAAACTCTAAAAGATAATGTTTAGTTTCCTTTACCTTAAAATGATTTTAGTACTTATTAACTACTAGGAACAGTTGCTTGGAGTTATTTTGACCAGATTCTTATCTGATGGAAATATCAACGAGAAATACTTAGCCACGTGTCTGTGAATAATTTTGCCCATCATCATCATCATCATCATCATCATCATCATCATCATCATCATCATCATCATCATCATCATCATCATCATCATCTTTTCCGTGTCATTCGTTGGACATAGACCTTCCCTAAGATTCGTCAGACATCTTCATCATGAGCTAGTCTGTTCTGAACTTGTTTCGTCTCGCCATCTTGCCTTCTGTTAGCCACGATTTCGCTTATGATCGCTGGGGATCCATGTTGTGAATTGTGATGTCCATTGGTTGCTGACGGCCCATTTCCATTTGAGTTTCCTAATGGTTTGTATGATATCTCAGACTTCCTTTCCTCTAATATACTGTGCTGTCTTCTAATCTTCCAATGTAAGATTGACCATTGATTCTCTCGAGTTCAGGTTGCATAGTTTTCAGGTTAAGGGTCAATCTTTTGGTCAGGTTACGTTTTTCTGCTCCATAGGTGACAACCAGGAGGATGCAGTGGTTGTATAGCCTTCCTTTTATGACGATTTTGAGCTTTCTTTACCGAAAGCTGGCTAACCTAACATGATTCTTTGCTTAATTTCTTCTTCTTTTAAGGATCTCATTGAGATCTGTTGTCCTAACACTTCAAATGAACGTGGTTTGCCATAGTCTTTTATTTTGTTCATTCACTCGCTTAAATTTTCACTGATTGCCCCCTATTCAAGCGTTAAACAATTGAACTTCAATTAAGTTTTCCATGAAATCGCTCGTTCTGTTTATCATGTAACTAACTGTATTTTGAATATACTAAATGAATCGGGAATTTCTTCTTTGAATAACTCTTAAATGAATATCTTGCTTCAATTGTGTTATAGAAGCCTTATAATTGTAGCTACTATAGAATACTAGAGAAACCAAATACTTATATCGGATTTCCGTTTTCTGTATAAAGATTTGGCGTTGATTCCGTTAAAAATTGAAGAAACTTTCTTTTGATTTCCTTACTTTGTATTGCTGATTTAATTCGATTCAAAAACTGCACGGGGAGATTATGTAAACAATTTGAATTTGTAAAACTACTACAATTGTGTTCAAGTTGCAAAGCAAAGAGTAAGGCGCTAATTGGGAAGTAAATGTGTTAATTCTCCTGATAGTGTTACGAATGGTAATGCCGAAGAGACTAATAAATTAGAGACGCAGATGACGGCAAGGAAATGCCACCAAAATTGTGGATTTGTAGCTGTTGCCGACAAAAGTAAGCTTCATTTTCTCATTGTATCTTTTCCTGTATACAGGGTATATGATAATAAATTCCTTTTTATAAAGCATATATCAGTAAATGTTTTCATGGGAATTAACCTGGGGATCAAAAAAATCCTGACGTAGAGTTTCTTCTCTCCCACCTAGTACATGAAACGTAAAGAGTGAATAGTATATAAAGCTTTGAAAAAAAAAAAGAACAAACAAAATTCAGTGATGCAGGTTCCAGTGAGAATATAAATATAGAAATATTTATATAATTTCATCTTAACTTTTGCCAAGATGTGAAAACCCCGCTTTGCTTCAAACATCAGGAAATTAAAAAAACACGTCCATAAAAAAGAAATTAAATCAAATTATATAATGTATGATTTGAATCATTACAGTCCCTCGGGAAGAGGGGAAAGGAAATTTTAAATGCTAAACACGTAGGTATCGTACGGAAATTGGCGAGTTACTAAATGAAATTAATGTTAAACTACACATGCAAATAAAATATGTTAATAAAAATTCTATACCCTTGAGACGACTTATTAACATTCAAAGAGAATTTTCGAAATATCCACGAGAATCAGGCAGGCCCCTCAAAATCTGACGTGCAGCATGAAAAGCCATAATCAAAGGCGACGTAAGATCTGGGGTGGTTGACCATATCCGAAGAGGGAAAGGCGAACCTGTGAAGATGTCGGATCATAGGCAGGGGGCTCTATCGATAACTGAGAGCAATCAAAGAAGCAGCACGCATTAACATATCGACTGGGTGTATCTCAGACAAGTTCAAAGTTGAACCTGATGTGGCTTCCGTTCCTAGGATAGTACACGCAAAGAAGGCCGTAGAATGGATCAGCCAAAACGCCATATTGACCATAACAACAACAAGGAGTTCGATCACCCGAAAAACTCTTTGAATGAAAACTCTCTATGGCTATGAGCGAAAGATGATGTACGCATATATCATATCAACGTTTACCAGTGCTCATTCAGATGATGTTAAGTATGTTATCGTACCTCTTAAGCGAGAAGTGATGAGGTATTGATCATTTCCAATTTATCAATGGTAAGTAAACATCAATTAATTGATTTTTCTGCAATCATCAGTAATCATCAATAAATTAATTTTTCTACCATCCCTAGATTCCTATCTCAAAATAAACAAAAAATTGAAGGTGTTGCTTCTTTTCTGCTATTAGGAATTAATATAAACTCGTTAATAGTGACGAACAAGAGAAACTCAACTGTGTCATTTTGGGATGTGTTTTCTTAAAGTTTTAAACTTTTATAAGTTCTTAAAACTATTGGCGTCTTGTACATTAAAACATGTTTAATGAAATTTTGCTGCATTGCAAATTTTCCCATTGTTCCTGTCAAACACAGAAAAATGGAAAGATTAAATAAGATCTGTAAAATCTACATAGTGATTCAATGTAAGCCTATGTACTATGCATAAACAAACAAAACTCAATGACTCTTATTTGATGAATAGATAAATTATAATATGATACTATTGTGTTTAAATATAAGGTAGATAAATATGATTTTGGTAACTAAGAATTATCTTATTTCATAAGGAATGAATTGAAGACTCCGTAAAAGAAAATTAGATAAAATAGATCTATTCACATCACTTCGAATAAAAACTCATAAATCTTTACATGATTAATCGCAAACAAAAACTGTCATCGTGAATATGTATCATATGGAATCTGGAAGAATTCTCACATACTAAAATTTTCGAGAAGTAAAAATATAGTTGAAGGGGAAGAAGCAGCGTGCTGAATAGTGTACAGCTAGTCTAGTCGTTTATAGATATTATTTTGAATGCCGTCGGTCAAAATTTGTTGATGGACCAACATTAAATATTGATATCAGTTCTTCCTGTAGAAAACTGTCAGAATACATCAACCAAAAAAAAAAAAAAATTAAGAAAAATGGAGAAATTTTCAAAAGATTGATTGAATAAATAAAATGCATTTAAACAGGCTATCCAGTGAAATATAACTCGCAGAAGATATCAAACAAAGTTTATTAATAGATATTGATTTACAAAGATTGTCATATGATTTTTTATCAAACGATGGGCTTTTAAAATATCTAACTACATACTTTTAAAATGCCTACGAAATTAAATGAATTCAAACAAATTTTCATATCACATGCACCGAGGAAGAAAAATCCCATTCCTCTCAGGGATTTGATGCCAAGTTCAATCATCATAGATATCCCTTGGAGACTCTCACTGTGAAAAAATACATTTTTTTTCTGTACTGTGACAGAAAAGTTAATAAAACATTTGTTATGATTCTAACCACGATGCACGAGATTCGATAATATGACGTTGATCTATATTGAGAATTGAATTTGCGATTTATCCAAAAAATAAAAATGTAATTGAAATGCCTGATCTCTTGAATTAGAAATGAATACGTTATGAGACCAATATCTGCTTAAATATCATGCAATGGTGATGTATTTGGAACATTGTGTTGGATCAATTATATTGATGGTAATGATATCCGACATTCAAAATCCATTTATTTTGTTAATTACATTCAAAAGAAGATAGATAAGAAACACAATCCTACACCAAATTATAAATTGATTATGATTACTAATTCTCAATCATCTACAAGTTCACAGTACGTAATCTGCTTTTGAGTCATGGCATCCAGAAGAGAAAACCTTATTGTCATATAAACACAAATATAAAATTATGGTTTCCTGATCGAGGTAAGCCCATGCTAATTCTTTCATAGACACATAGAAATTTTTGTATACGCCTGGGAGGGTATTATAGAGTTTTATCATAATGTATCTGTTAAAGTACTTAAACAATAATAGTTCATATAAAGCACGCTTTCCATTGTATGCATATGTTTCTCATTGCCTCATATTCTCACGCTTTTTATGGTTGGCGGTGGAGATAGGTGGGTCTACACTACGGAATTCAGTAGAAAATTTAAAACTGCCATTCGGGCCTTTGATAAAAAGTACACATATTCATTTATCTATTTATTGCATCATCGACAAAAAAAGAAGTTTAATGCTCTTCATAAAAGTAACAGTAATGTCAAAACGTATTCGAATGTTGTACGTTATGTTTTGTATCTATAATGCGCAGCCTTTTATTTTATTACTAAAATGATTATTATTACCGTCGCATAGTTGTCCGTATAACGTTAAGTATTTTCTGGAGGGGACAAGATTAATAAATCTGGAATACGTTTTATAATTATGTGGCTACAAGCGCTTGCGAAGGTTTTTTTTGATAATATGAAATCTCATCCGTAAAAATGTGCGAAACTATATTAATTTTATCGTCATAATGTTTGTAGTAACAGACGGAATAAAAATCGGAAAATATCAAAATATAAAAATAATCTATTCGAACTACATAAAGCCAGATATATTTGTATTTGAAAACTTGCTTTGTACGGAGTACACCAATCGACTGCAAGCATTCGTATTGAATTGAAATTTAGCCAAAAAGATATGTTAGAATTTGAATTTTTGATTTTTTTTCTCAGAAAACTGTGTAATGAACTAATTAAAAGAAATGTTTTTTTGATAATTCAAGAATTTGTATTTTAAACATTTTTTTAATTATTTCTCAAACTACATAATCCTTTCTCTGAAATGTAAATGATAGTACTTGATAGCAGACGTCTGTTTTGATCAAAATATTTCATGGGAAAATCCTTTTTTCTCTTCTCACAAACATAGTCATACGACACACAGCCATTTCTCTAAAGCCCTAGAAGCAAGTTATCCCGTGGAAGAAATCGTTGCTTAGTGATGAACTCACATAGAATTGCAGAGTCAGTAATATTCCCAGCATGTTGCAAAATTGTCGATATGTTTGCTGAAAAAGAGATTTTCAAAAACCCCCCGTCAGATAACACCATTAATTGTCGTATATATGATATGAGTCGATACATTGTCACCTGTGATGATGATGATGATCATCATCATCCCCAGGATTCGCCAGACCTGTTTATCGTGGGGGTTACGGAACTTATGTTATCTGTTACGCTATGTAGTATTTTGTCGGCCTCAGTTTCGTATATGATCCTTACGGACTCAAATTGTGAGTCGTGATGTCCATTGCTTGCTTGACATTCTCGTAACCTTACCAGCCCATTGCCATTTTAGTTCTGCTTATGGATTTTATGATAGCCCAGACTCTTTCTATGTTGTCTTGACACCTCTTCATGTGAGGTTGGGCATGATTTTCTCATGTACGCGTTGCATGTTTCTCAGTTTAAGGGCCACTCTTTTGGTTAGGTTTCATGTCTTAGCTCCATAGGTGACAATCAGGTAGATGCATTGGTTGTATACCCTGCTTTTTAGGCCTAGTAGGATGTTTTTGTTCTTGAAAGTTGAGCTTGTCATGCGTAACGATGCAAACCTAGTGTAATTTTTTGCATAAATTCTCATTCTTTTGAAGATTCCATTGTCTTGAATAGAAGTAGCGGTCTACTTTCCCCAGTTTGCATCTCCGATTTTTGTCGTATCATTTTCTTCAGCGTATGCAGCATTTATTTCACTGAACATGATGTGGATGGCAACTTTCTTGGCTTCTTTGTTCATTCTATTCAGCATCATCAAGATATCAAGAAGGTTCTCAGCTTACAGGAAGATATTGTCCGCAAATTTGAGGTTGCTTAGGTATTTGCCGTCTTTTCTGATTTCTTTATTTACCCTATTTAGGTTTCAGAAGATTATCTCGAGGCAAGCAGTGAACAGTTTAGGTGAGCTTGTATCATTTTGTCTTACCCCTTTTTGGAGCTGAGTCTTTATGTAGCCTGATAAAAGAGCTGCTGTGACTGAATATATGTTTCAGCACTTCGACATGTACTGGATATACACCTCGTAAAGTGATGGCCTCTATGACTTTAGCGATTTCCACAGAGTCGAATGCTCTTTTGAAGTTGATAAATGCTACAGTGAGTGGTAGCTTATATTCTGCAGCGTTTCCTTTCAGCTGATTTATCGAATGAAGGTGGTCCATGCTCGAATAGCTTCTTCTGAAGCCAGCTTGCTCTCGTGGTTGGTTTTCATCAAGTGTTCTTGGGATTTGGTTGATGATGATCCTGGCTTCTAGGTCTGTAATTATTGAGACCTTTTGGGTTTCCTTTTTTATATAAAAGCATTATAATTGCAGTGTTTCAATCATCTTGGACTTTACTTTGTTTTAAACATAAATTGTAAAGGATGGCCAGTTTCCTTTGGATGATCTTACCCGCTTTTCTGAGTAGATCGATGGTGATGTTGTCTGGTCCAAGGGCCTTTTCTTTCTTTGTCTGTTCGATGGCTTGTTTCAACTCCCATGGGGTTACTTGTGGGAAGTCCTTGAATTGATTGCTTTCGTCTTGCATATCCTGTTCAGTGTTTTTTAGTCCTTGTATGGACGAATAAAGTTTTTGGTAAAATTCTTTTGCACGTACGATAATCCTGTCTCTGTTGCTAGATCTTCATTTCCCTCGAATTTTCTGTCCTGAATTGAGGCCTTTGTTTATAGCTTTGAAGCTGCGATCTTTTTCTAGAGTCGATTCGATGACTGCCGTCGTGTATCTCCTTCAGTCTTCCCTTTGTTTTTTCCCCCAATTATTCTATTTAGTTCAATCTATTCAATATTCTCTCTTGTTGTTGTCGGTGGCTTGAGGTGGCATGAGATTCCTGGTTTCATCCGAGATTTTAATAATGATTTGTATGCTCGTTGGTCTAAATACAGTGGTGACTTCTATTATAAATGCAGTCATTTTGTTGCTTAGTTCGTTGATGTTGGCATTGTCTTGTTCAGTAAGAATTCTAAATCTGTTTTTTAATTCAAGCTTGAAGGATCGAGTGTGTTCTTTTGGTATGTTTAGTGGTTGTGGTGTGGTGTGAAAGATTTTTCTGCGTTCTTTGTTGGTATTTACTTTCATTTTACATCTTACCATTCTGTGGTCACTTCCTACGTTGAATTGATTTAGGATTTGGGTGTCCTTGACGGTATCACTTTGGCCCTTTAGGATGTATATTTGGACCGAAGTCATCAGCTTCTTTAACAGACCAAGAATTGTTCGGCACCCCATCGTACGAGCACACATAAACTCATTAACACACACATACACTCACACGCACACACGTATGTATTGTTTCGTGTGAGTATAACATTCGTTTGTTGTAGTTTTAGCATGTTAGGGAGGATAACATGTGATGATGATTAGTTGTACCCCATTGGCCAAATGGGATTTTTGAATGTTCAAACCCTTAATGTCAGTGAAATACTTGGCTAAAAATTTCATAGAAAGGCTGAATCACCTTCTTGCTTCACAATTATGTATCTGATTAATAACTCATAAGAATAAATACTGCTAGAATCTTAACACTCAGGTCTCTTAAATTTACAGCTGATTCGCGGGGATGCTAAGCTGTATTCTCAGCTAACCTTATCAGCCAACAGTAAAGTCAAGGGTCTCAACTGATGAGGTTCTTATAAAGAATTATTTCCTTTTTTGTAATTCTTCTTTTTACGAAAACCCTGTATGGATGTAGCGGAAGCAATAAAGATACTCTGTGGATAATTTACGTAAAACTTGTTGGCTTGGTTTTGCAAATTCCACAGATATTTGTAAGTGGCTTGAAATTGAAATGAAAATGCGGTCAATTCCCGTGACGGCCATGTTTCATTACACCCTGTGCCACGAAAGATCAAATAAATCAAATTACACCGAGTCCAATGTTCAACCTTGTTAGATGAAACGATTTTTCCTATCAAAATGTGACGGTCGGATTAAAGAAATCACGTTAGGGAATATTGTGCACGTGCGTATGCCTTTCATCAAAACATTGCTATCAAATTCCGTCTGTAAAAATTCCCAATTCTCTCGAGGTTCCTCACCCTATTTTTCTTCAATTAGTAGCCATCAACTAAGACTGTCACCAAAAAGTCAACATATGTTTCTTTGGTTTCGAAGCTGGTCCGGTTGGGTGGTTGACTGGCTATGTTTGTATGCATCACGCATACGTGCTAGTCCTAGAGGGCTGAAAATATAATTTTTTTCCTCCCTATAATGACTATAAAAGTTTTTAAACACCTTAGCAGATTCTTAAGGAGGTCCAATTTGCAATGTATGTTCATGCTAAATTAGTATCCTAGCTTATATCCGGTAGCATTCAGGCTTGATTTTTTTAATTCAGGATTTTTTTAGTTATCACAGCCCAACAAAAGGTGAGAGAAGTAACTTATTCATTGATCGCCCATTTTTTCCATTTGCTTGAATGATCACCCCGACACAGCATGCTGCCAAAAGATGTTGGTCATGTAACGGTTTCTATTGAGGGACTAACCGGACCTGTCTTTCTCTTTTTAGAATCGGATTTTTATACCACACACTCTCAATACTTGTTCAGTAATAATTCTCTTATCGGATTGTAATCATATGATTACTTTTTCTATTAGATATAGAAAGTTTTTTTTACCTTTACTATAAATTTAGTTGTGTTCATATAACTTTCAATTCAGTCCATTGTTTCTATCACGATTAAAAATAGACAATAAGCCTTCGGTGATAAATCTAATTAACGCCTCTCATTAACGGAGGTAGTCCAGTTCTTGCCTAGTTGCCTTTGCCAATCGGCAATGAATACTTCATGGTTTGGTCCAAATTTAATGTTGAACATAAAAAAAGACTAAAAACAAGCCGGTGATGAAGCATGTTAATTTTTGTTGTTTTGACCTAGTTATACCAATATCTCTACGGATTCATTTATCAAAAATACGATACAAAATAGCAACCATCATTTTCAGTTCGAATAGAGGTAGGACTTGAGTTTGACCTTGCTGAAGAGAGGCTTGTGGAATTCAGTTTTGGTTTGACTGCATGTGTATCCTTTCTGCTTTTCATCAATTCACCTTTTTGCAAAAAAATTGTACTTTGTTTTGGAAGGTTCAGTTTTGATTCTTTCGTTCAAACTTGTCGTCTGTAAACTTTTCCGAGGTTTTTCATTGAGCAGCCTCAGATCTTGTGATAATGTGATTGGTTTGAAACAGACAATATTTGATTCTAAATCTCATCGCCTCGGAACGTTTGAAGTTTTCTTCAATTTTATTTTTTTTTAATGTAATTGAAATTTTTCCTTTACTTTATTAGTTCTTAAATATATTGCTTAAACATGATATGTTTCCTTGAAATATAGAAGATTTTTATTAATTTCCTCGATCTAAGATTTAGATTTTGTTATCATTCTTTCAATGACAGTGACGGCTGTAGTTCAGAAATTCAAATCTGTGCGTATTGAAACTGCTAAGGCATCTTGAATCATTGCACTATAGGATTTAGAAACCCTAATCAGTGCCTGGAAACTTCTCGGGAATTTCATATCACTGCATGACATAATGCCGAAAGATTGCAGATTTTGCACGAAAACATACTAAGTAATTTCAAATTCCCGCACAAGAAACTAAAGAAAAATTTCCAATGTCTGCGTGTCAAAGCGCCGGGTAATTATAATAAACATCCTTGATAGTCTCGACATTTTCCACTGGCGAGCTTCCTTCTGTATAGTTGATTTTCAATGTTTATGCGTAAAGTGTGAGAAGCGGAAATGAAAACAAATGCCCATTAAAACATGTATATCCACTTTTTAGTAATATCGAGCTTTTTTTTTTCTTCGAACGCAATACTTGTATTTATAGTCGTTCTGTGCATTAAATGCATAAATAATGTGTCTAAATTCATTTGTATTTGAATGGGTGACAATATGGATCGGGACTGACTTCCTTGCATAGTGACAGCTTATTTCACCGTTGTCATAGTTATGCGACAAAACAAACTTTGTTCTTTAAAAAAGCATCTTTACGTGTTGCCCAATAAAGCAGAATTAACATTGCCTCTATCATTGCTGATTAACGACAAGCGTTGATAAAAGCCTGTTTGGTGCCAAAAAGCCCACTTAAAATTATACAGCTGAGAAACATACACCGTGTCAGTGCATTAATTGGATCTCTTGGACATGCAACCGGACAATTTGCAAGCAATTTATCTTTCATTTTGCATTAAAGAATAAAACTAGCCCTTATAAAAAAAAAAGGAAGAATTGATAGCCGACGCCTGTGTCAAGAATTCATCACTCAACTGGTCTGTGTCATAGCATTGTTTCGCCGACTTCGTCTCTTCTTTCTCTTGCAAAGACCATGTCTCTCTTTCTCGTTGTTGTTCTCCTCTTCCAATTTTGTTGCTTACGAACTTTTTGGTCGAATTTCTCATCTCCCACTTTATGAGACTCTTTTTTTAGAAACCGTCAACCAAAACTGCCGACCAAACTGTCAACATTTTTCTGCAGTTTTCAAGCTGTTCTGTGTGATTTGCTGTTTGGCTTGCTGGCTGTCTTGCTAGATTACTGGCTGACTGGCTGGCTATGTATATGCAAACTGCATCGATAGAGCTAAAGGGCTAAAAATTTCAACATTTACTCCTTATTATGTTTCTTTTCTTATATCTGAAAAATACTGTTTATTTAAAAACAATCTCCTACCCACTCTTAGATTTTAAGAGTGGGTCAGTTTACAACGTCATTTTATGCTAAATTTATCCCTTAGCTTTCTGTCAGCATTTGGATATTTTGACTTATTTTTAGTGTTCACTGCCCAACAAAAGGTGGGAGAAGTATCCTATTCGTTGATCACACTTTCTTCTCAATTTTTTAATTGATCACCCCAGTCACAGAATGCTGCGAAAAGACATTATGCCGAGACAGTTTCTATTGATTGATTAACGGGACCTGTTTTCCCTCTTTTTTTTTGTTTGTTTTCTCCTCTTTTGCGTCCAGCTCATTCTACAACCTTTTTTCTCTCTAGTCACATCGTCATATACATCACACGCTTACAATCAACTCCTTTTTCTTTCTTGGTTGATTGGCTTATAACTTTCAGTTTCTTTTTTTAAAATGTTATTTTTTTCAGCTACCCTATAACGTTCTTCTTTCTTGTCTTTGTCTCTTTTCCTTTTCATCTTTTTGATATCATTTCTGTTTCTTCCTCTTTGCCGTCTTCCTTTTTTTTTTCCCCTTCCTTCCTCTTCGATCATTCATTAGCTTGTCTTCCTGTCTTTGTCGCACTAGTCAATTCTGTTTTATTTCTTTCGATCATTTAATTTCCTTTATCTAATCATTTTGTTAACCTTTTCAACTGTGTTTCTCCCTTTTTCCCAGTGTATCGTTTGTTTATTTTGCTATTCTTCAACTTTTTTTCCCGTTATTTTCACCGACTTCATTTTCTTCTTTCTTTCTCATTGTTTTCTTTCCTTTCTTTTTTTCTGTTTGTCTGTTTTTCTTCATCCTTCGAAAACCTGTCAGTCTTTGAATGCCACATTTGTGTATGAATCCAAATTCAAGTATTGGTGAGTTAGAATCTCTATTTAATTTCAGTCAAACTGGGAGCAACCAGAATAAAAAAAAAACAACAAACAAATGAAATCTGATGACGCAATGACAAACGCAAAAAACATATTCACCTCCACTTGTAAAGCCCAACTGAGGTCGACATTTTGTTTTGCTAAAATTTGCAGATCTAATTTACGGGATCTGCTCATAAAGTGGTTGAAAGGGGACACGTAGTTTTGGAATAACATTGTACGGAGGAGCGAATTCCGTTTCCTTTTCCTTCCGGATTTTAATGAAGCAAGGGAAATGGACCCTTGTACAACCAAGCTTGTTTTCATTGCTCTTTGTTTCTTTTGTACGATTTTGTTTCACGCACTTTTTCTTACCATGTGTTTTTTCCCATTCATCCTATATTAATCTTATCAGACACCGTCAGCCAAAACTGTCACCAAAACTGTCCACAAAGGATTCATCAGTTTTTAAGCGGGTCTTTCTGTTTGACTTTATATTGGTCAGGCGTACAGACTGCATCAACGGAACCACAGCGCAGAAAATTCCAACATATATTCAATTAGTCCCTCACTTTGTGTCCGGTGGCTTTCATGCTTTTTTTAGATTCATCTTTTATTTTATTTTATTTTTTTTTTAGAAAATTCGTACTTTTTTCAACAAAAGGCGAGGGAAGTGATTGATCCATTAATCACCCCTTTTGTTCAACTTTCTTCTCATTGATCATCCCCAACACGTTGCCTAAGAAATTTGTCACGTGTCAGAGTCTATTCAGTGACCAACCAGAAGTTTCATTTTATTTTAGTTTGGTTCTTGGTACGTCTTCATACATCTATTATATTTGCTTTTCATTATGTAAAACCAAAATCATATACGTGTCAGCTCTCTTCTCTGTCTCTATGTATCTCTTCAATTTTCTTCCTCTTATGTGCGGTTTCTTAGTTTCTTATTGTGTGAAGCTTTTTACGCTTGTTTTCTTTCCCATCTGCTCTTGCCGGTTTCCTCTATCAATCGTATTTCTTCTCCATCCTTTGTGTCCCAGCTTATCCTCCAATGTCTTCCTGTACAACCACTTGTGGCACCTACACCCGGCCCCAACCACCAACAACCACCATCTGTTCTTTCCCACGTTGTGTCATTTGATGAATTCTTTTCTTTTCTTTTATTCTCCAACGGCTGTTCTGCAGAATAGGATTAAGGATTACACTGAGGTGATGATCGTTGGAGTCGTACTTTCTGCTTGATCCTTTCCCCTTTGATCCCCATCTTTATTTCTCCCCCATCTTTCATGTTTCTATTCATCCTTTACGTATTTCAGTACGACCCAATTTGGTACCTACATCCTCCAAGTCTAACACTATTTAAAAAACAAAACAAAAAACACCCGTTCCTTCCCACGTTATGCCATTTCATGCATTTTTCGTTTTTGCTGTTCAGCGAGAGGAGATAACGGATTTTCTGAGGTGATGATCGTTGTAGGCGTCTCCAAGGCTTACTTATTTCTCCTTTGATCTTCTCTGGATCAACGATACCGGGTCACGTATCGTAAGGACGACAGAAAGAGATTGCCAATAACCACGTTACTATGATTTTCTCTTGAATACAGAATTGTATATACTATAATCTGATAGATACTATGGAGGCAAAGGAAAGAATGTGGCTTATTATTCTAACATGGATATACAAAGTGTTTATATTTTGACACTTAAAGATTGGAACTGTGGCCGTGCCCTCCACCTCCATTCGCTGTGTTGCCTTGGTACGAATACTAACGATGCGCAAGGAGGATTTCTCAGTTGGCGAATTGCTACGACTTTGAACTGCAAAGTAGCGTAGCCAATACCGCAATCAATGGACCAGGACAACCAATGATACCAACTTGGATGTTTTTTGTGATTTCTGTGTTGAAACTATTCACACGTTTTTTTATTTTTTAAAATCTTCTATTTTTTTAAATCCAATATCTAGTGTTGCCAATTGAGATTATTTTTATTTATTTATTGAATTTAAGAATGACTTCTGGTACCGAAAAGTAGAAAATAAAATCACGTCTAAATTAGGAACCCCGAACAAAACACAGTTAACCTCGGGCTGCAGTGTTCTGCTCTAATTGGAAAAAAATCAACGTGCTCTCACCAAATTGCATATTCTGATATCAACTGATATCCAGACTCTTTCCAGTTCTTTCAATGTGTAAATCAGATATCGTTCTAAACTCACCAATTTTTCTCTTGCAACGCTTATCATTCTACGCAATATATCCACCTTTGGCACTTCGATATTTTTCTGAATTCATATCAACTCCCATGGATTTGAGACCAGTTTTATCTTAGTAAAACTGCAATCAGAAAACTATTGTTTATTTTTTCCTCCAATTCCAGAGGCAATCAATCTGAATGATTTAAAACCAATTATCTTGCCACTTCCTTTTTTCAACTATATTTCGCATATCTCTACCTTACTTAACTAACCCTTGTTCTCTCCTGACTGCTTGTTTCTCCAGTCTAAGTTTTCCATTTAAGATCTGAAATGAAAGTTCACGGAAACACATGAAGACGAATGCCCCAATCCGTCTAGGCAGACAATGGAACAGCACTAAAGAGAGCTCTCGAAGGGGCAAGCCTGGATCATGCATAAGTATATCCTGGGATACTCAGTCGACAGAAACCCCTGTTTGTTTGGCTGACATAGTCCGAAAGAGAGTTGAAGGATAGTGCAGGAAAGAGGTCAAGGTTGTCATCCAATAGCCCTCAGGAAGCTGCAACCCCTGGTTTGTCTGTTTTCTGCGATGATTGCCAACCATGGCTAGAGAGCCAAGTTTACTAAACGAGATGGAATGCATTCATGTCCCTCTAAAGGGCTCTAGTTCGAAGTGAACGCAAACTATCCAGTGGTATTAGAACTCAGTCCAGCAATTCAATCCACTTCCCCCATTACCATCATACCATCTGCATCCCCTAAAACTGATAATTAATATAAATACTCTATTTCACAAAAATTTAGCGTAAGTATAACTGGTCTGCTCACTATGGAAGCTGCCTCATAGTCAACGTCTTTAGGCTAGCAGGCCATATTTGGAGGTTGGATCAATAAGAAAATTGGAGAAGGGGTGATCAGTAAATAAGTTATTCCAGTCGGCTTTTTGAACAGTGATCATAGGAAAAAAAATTGCTGGACACAAAGTGAAGGATCAGTTTAGCATGAACTTGCATTGCAAATTGGAGTCCCTTTAAAAGAACAATTTTCTGAAAACCAAAGAAATACCTTTCGTGGATAGAAAGAGGAATAGATGTTGAGGGCGACCTATAAGCGTGATACATACATTAACAGCCATCCAGCCAGATAGACCGAGTTAAAAACCCATAAAAACATTGTTGAATGTTCTAGTTGAGGGTTACTGATTTTGCTCATAATGTACATCCGGAGTAGACGAACATGTGGTCGCCAAAAATATTTCTTTTTTACAACTTTGATGCATTAATGTAATTGACGGTCATTCTTTTCACAAGATGAGACACTAATATGATTTGCAGTCATTCTTCTTAAATGATGGGACACTAATATGATTTGCAGTCATTCTTTTTATAGGAGGAAGCACTGATATGATTTTCAGATATTCTTCTAACACGGTGAGACACTATTATAATTTGCAGCTATTCTTCTTACAGGATGAGGCACTGGTATGATTCGTAGAGATTCATCTTACAGGATGAGGCACTGGTATGATTTGCTGAGATTCATTTTATGAGATTAGGCACTGGTATGATTAATAGAGATTCCCCTTACAAAACGAGGCACTGGTATGATTTGCAGCCATTCTTCTTACAGCATAAGGTACTGGTATGATTTGTAAAGATTCATCTCACAGGATGAGGCACTAATATAATTTGCAGCCATTCTTCTTACATGATGAGCTTCTAACATGATTTGCAGTCATTATTCTTACAGGATGAGGCACTGGTATGATTTGCAATCATCCTTTAAGTGGGATGAGGCGCTGATATATTTTACAGTCATTTTTCTCACAGAATGAGGCATCAAAATGATTTGTATTCATTTTTCTTACAAAATGAATCACTAATATAATTTGCAGTCATTTTTCCTAGAGCACGAGGCACTAATATGATTTGGAGCGATTCTTCATATTTTTCTCGCATCTTGAACCAGGCTTTCTTACCTTTGGAACGTCGATAACTGCTCTGATTCTGGAAGAAGGGCATGGTTTGATACTTTGAAGGTCCAATTCTGCTACCATATCATGGATATGCAAATATGTATTTCAGGCTCACACTCAACTCTGGTTCGATCTTTGAATTGCGTTGCACCACGGTGAGAAAAGCGCTGGAATAAGAAAAAAATCTGGAGGTCAGGAGGGGCCTCTTACACTTTGTCATGTATGTATTGGGATAATTTTGGCCACTCTAACTATTATTATGGGACTTATATGAGTTCAATTTGAACTCGTGCCAAAAGTAAGTACTGCATTAGTTGAATCAAACCCTCAAAATTCCAGTAGTGCACCCAGGTTGAAACACTACAAGACCGTAGGTATTATATCTGGGTCCAAAATTTTATAACATTCCATGTCTGACTTTAAAAAAAATGGAGGTTGGCCATTTGGATATAAAGATGTTTGGTCACCTCGGCTTACTGTTTTATGAGGGAAGTCATACTGCCTTTCGATACCACGGTAAATATTTAGATAATAAACCTGCCTAATGGCCAGATGATGCGTGTTAACCTTGCTCACGCAGTCGTGTTTGGTGAACAAGATCCGTTTCATGTTATTCCTTGTGTGATCTCCATAATTGCAAGTACAATCACACAGAATGGGGGCGTCAAACGGGGAAATGCCTCTTTGTAATCATGATTATAGTCATTGGAATTTTCGGTCTACTTGACTCCCGATTTATCAATTCTATCCAGACAAAATAATCACTGACAACTTGTCTGTTGCTATAGCATCGTACCTGTCACAGTCTGAAGCTGCTTCTGATGATATTAATATCATAAATAAGCCAATGCAAAGTAATGTCACGCAGGGATATTGTACTAACAAATGGATTATATTCTGCGAAAACTCCAGATATAGCAAGCATTTTGAATGCACACACACACACACACACACACACGCACATATATATATATATATATATATATATATATGAATAGTTAATTACTCTATCCGATAGAAGTGTGTTGAAAAAACAATGCAGAGAGTGGATTTGGTATTAAAAATGAAGCTTCTTCATTCCATTTACATATTTTTTCGGGGAACTGGCTCCTCCAAAATATGAAACAGTCGGTCCACTCAGAAAGATGTAAATAGAATAAACAGGTTTCATTCCTAACATATAATTCCTAACATAATATATATATATATATATATATATATATATATATATATATATATATATATATATATGTATATATATGTATATGTGTGTCTGTATACATATATGACGAATGGATTTGAAACGTAAAAATTGAAAAAAAATTATCTTGAAAAAATCTCAAAATTGAACAGCAATAGGAATAACAATGTTAGAAATAATCTTAAGACGTGAAAAAATCAACATGGATCCGAGAGAGGAGCTGAGTAAAAGTTACCATAGAATAATTGAGTAACAAAAATAGAGATGGTCTAGACACATAGCGTGATGGAGGGATAGCCAGTGGTTGAAAAGTAGAATTATTGGCAAACGCAATAGATGAAGACCTGAGATTATATATATATATATATATATATATATATATATATATATATATATATATGTGTGTGTGTGTGTGTGTGTGTGTGTGTGTGTGTGACCAAACGTCATGTTCTAAATATTGGAAAGGAGTAACATATATCGCCATATTTATCATTCATTCTTCTCCCGTAGAAGGTGGGGTCAAATATTGTTTGACGGTAATGTAGCAGTGGTTACTATAATCCAAATGTGTTTGTTCTTCGTAACCTACCCTTTTTCTTCTCAATGACAAGATTTAGCCGAAAATAGGCCACTCAAAGTTGACAGAATACGGGAGTGGATCATCTCCATGAATGGATACATGGTTGAGTGTGTTACTACTAACATTACTACTAAATCAATAATCTAAAAAAAAAGTTGCAGGTAATTATTTAATCATTTTTTGCCACCAGACAGAGTATCGTGAATCATTATAATTAATTATCGACTACATTGCCTTGATTTTTTAGTTGGATAAAATTTCAGTTAAATTTATCAATGCAACAATGTGCTAAATTTTCATTGCGCGTATCTTTCGGAACATACCGTATCTGATTAATCACGCCTACGGTCCGAAAAAGACCAACGACCTCAGGACCTCAATTTCATCGTCCCACCTTCCGAGGGCTTAGTAGTTGACACTCAGTTTTAAGGTTTAAGGGCGATATTTCCAATTATTATGGAGAAGAAGCGAACCAAACATGAATTACATGATGCAGGTTCTTTCCTTGCTCTTTTCTGAGCATTTTACAAACACAATTTTGACTCTCTGAAGATAGACTTTATTGTTTACGTATGTTTTGTCGCTAATATCATCGGAGTATCGTTTCATTGTATGTCAATCCATTGATTTAGGTTACTTTCATGTCTTGCCGAGGGATAATACTTCACTCTTGAAACTACCTACGTGGTCATCGCTGTAGATTTTTATCATTTAGTTTTGTTATAAATATATCACTCATCCTTATGAAATGTCTTACATGTTCCTTCCGTCATATATTCATCAATATGACTTACTCATCGTTGACCTCTCTTTTCATCTCTCAATCATACCCAGGGAAACAGCGAGGGTTCTCGGCCATGTAACAATGGTCTGTGCAACTAATAGTCTTAGGGAGGGTCAATGAACGTTGCTCAACCTGATCATATTATCTTTATTGTGTAACCATTAAAGCTGTGTTTTGACTACACTCCATTTTTTTTCACAGATTTGCATTCAAATCGCCCCACGTTATATTTTCTGTGGTTAATGATTCCATCGGTCTATTTATTATCTGGTAATTCAATTTTATATATTATCACAGCTTTCCCTCCTTCCTTCTTCTATGCTTATATCCAAGTCAAAATTTCGGGCTTTTACTAATTCTTTATTCAATCAAACCTTTTGATATTGCTTGTTCTTTATGGAAAAAATGTGATCATCTCTGTGCATTGACTTGTTCTATCATGCATTCAAATTGATATACATCTTTACAATTTTTTGAGATTAGAACCAGTGGTATAATTGATATTACAAATAGGATTGAGAAAAACAAATCTAGAATTCTCTCTTCTATTACATCGGCTAGAAATTCTCTTTTGGTGGCCGTTCAATTTCAATTCCTTCATATACCTAGCAAGAAGTTTTACCACTATTCCAGGTATCTTGAACATTTTGAGGCATTTGGGGATTCAGATATGGGAATAAGGGTCATGTTCTACCATTCATTGCAATGTTTTTCGTCTATATGCCTAATCCGAAAAAATATTTTCCACATCAGCTGAAACATCTCCATTCGCATCAGTAATGTTTGGGATCATTAATTACGCAAAGCTTTAGTCAGCTATTGATTCTACTGCTTAGGATATATCGGTAAAATCTCAAACGGAATTCAATGGAATCTTTTTGTGTTCAACAATCACTATTTAATATTGACCTGTCTGACATAGTTTGATACCATAGGTTACAATGTGCAGTCTGGAAACATTAGATATATATCCCCGCTAAAACCGACTTAGGGACGCTTTACATTAATGACAAATCAACCGTTATTTCTATTTAACGATGAAAAACTACCATTTTATAATGCAACACTCAGAGTCCTAATATGGTGAATAGCAGATGTTCCTTAGAATAATATACTCGATGAATTTTAAGCCACTGTTTTTTGTAACACCGTAAATAAATATGGCATCAGTTTTGGATCATGTTTCTTCATGAGTAACAATACTTTTTGATCCGTTTCAAAGAGACGGTCAATGTGAGAACTGGAAAATTTGGGATATACAATGGTACTTATCAATTTCGGAAAAGCCCGGTTTGCTATCAGGAAAAGGATAGAAGGATTAAAAATCCAAAAAAAATGAAATCACTTGAACAGTAATAAGAAAAAGAGGGCTAAATGATTGAGGAGACTTACTGTCATCTGGTCTCGAGTAAATCCATCAGTTAATATTGGTGGGAAACTGAAACGAGTTTCGAATAGTTTTGAGTAATTTGGAGCTTTCTCCATTCGAATAGCTCGTTCAACATAGAAAAATGAAGGGAAAAATGCACAAAACAAGTCTGGGTGGTGCAGGGGTCATATATATATATATATATAGGTCATATATATATATATATATATATATATATATATATATATATATATATATATATATATATATATATATATATATATATGACCTGTCAGTATTGATCAATTGGTAAGAAAGTCACCTACCGATCACTTGGTTGTAATTTCGAATCATGGTAGGGAAATGCTACTTTTACATATTGGTTTGGCTTAACGTGACGTGACAGACAAACACTGAATATTTTTCTTCCTTCAATTAGTTGGAGTTTATCGTTGTTGTTTGAAAACAACGATTGAAAATAAAATCTTCTACTGGTCAGGCCGTTGAATAATCATACTGGAGTGTATTGTATTATCGTGAACACGTTGAGGTTTTTTTTGGTCAAACTGATTTTGTCGGGCAAGAAACTAATTTTAAAACTTTTAAATATATCCTAAACAGTTAAAAATGGAGATTTTACCTCTTTCAACAAACTCTACATCATGCACATGGTTTTTTGAAAAGAAGAAAATTTTGGATGCTTAAGATTGATGCTGAGGATTGATAGTGCCGTTGTTGTTTTGGCTAACTCAGACTACCAAGAATACCACATTATTCTTGTGTCAGGACATTTCATTCAAAGGATGGTATGAAAAAGCAACAACAAACACAACAACAACAACAACAACAATAATAATAATAATAATAATAATAATAATAATAATAAAAAATCTTCACTGACAGAAAAAATACAGATAGAAAGCTAGATATTGATCGTTGTCTCATGCTATATTGATCAATGCCAGCGAACAGGAATAATGCACGGAAAGAAGAGAAAAGAAGAAAAATACCAACATTTGAAGATAGAACTGCAAAACCATGGAAAAATCGACTGAGATCGTACTAATGGCTATTTGAGCATCGGGAGTAGTAACGACGGATCCTAAAAAAAACCTCCTGAAACTGAACACCAAGGACATGAGCATCAGCCAAATGTAGAAGATAATACTTTTGATGACATCAAATATAATCAGGAAGCATCTTAAATTCCTAGGATCTAACTGATCCCGTGTTCGTGATGAAAGACAAGATATCCTTTCATTAAAGCTTGTAAACAGAAGGAATTCAATCGTTATGCTGTGATTGCCAATTAATTTTATGGCAGAAATGGCTTTGAATATATATCCTATAACAGAATGTATATGTTGCAGTATTATAGTGGGGCCCTAATTCATAGCTAGTGTTGACCTTACGCATACAAAGTTAATCACGGAATGAAACAAACTAGCAATCTATTGTTATTTTCAAAACGGCTACCGAAAAAAAAAATGCAAGAAGTATGCAATATGAATTTCAATCAAACAAAACCAATATTGGAAAGTGTCTGGCTTCCAGAATTAGATACCATACTATAATTCACCAAATACCCGTCCGTCTGTCCGTCCATCTGTGATCGTAAAATTCGAAAACAGCAATAATTGTGCCCATCACATTTTCTGAGGTTATAATAGGATCCTGGAGCAGATTCCTAGCAAGTTGGTTTCCGGTAATACACTTCCTGCAAGAGTTTGAGTGTGGTGGGTAATTTTACAATTGGGGATTTTACTAAATTGGACCCCTTTTTTTTGTCCTGCAATGTTCATGCTTACCTTACAGTATATTTTACCAGATATCACTGTGGCTATCACTTAGCAGCTGAAAGATGAGGAATACCTTTTTTTCAGGAAGCTAAATTTGACGGAAACCTCTATCCACTCTGAGAGGTCCCAAGTGAGAGGGAACCGTTTTCTTGTCTCGATGTCTAGAAGCTTCAGTGCATTTCAGAGAGTTATTTCAGGTCGTTGATATAATTAGGGATCCTGGCAGTGAAGAAATACATTCAGCTGATATTGTACAATTTCTGCAAAAGCAGAAAGCATTTATGTTGAAAGTGACAAGGTGACGTAATAAACATCTAACTGTGGAGGAAAGGAATGACAGAAAAAAAAATAAAAAAATAATTCCAGCAGACAAGCAATAAATGCCATTTCTGATCAGCATGTACTGGATAAACGTTGATATTGAAACAGGGAAAATTGAAAATAAATATCAAAACGGGTGAAATCACTCAGACAAAACTAAGGCAAAATTAATAATGTCAAATTTGAAATTCGACTAAAAAATAAAGACCAAAAAAAAAAAAAAAAGCCAATGATATTCCTCGGTCTCCAAATTAAACTCCACTGACAAGATTCTCTGACGAAATTTGGAATTGAAAAAATGGGGCATGTTATTACTGTAAAGGGAACAGGATTCAGAAGTGAAATAACAATGAAAATAACGCTGCAAATACTTTAGTGTACTGAAAGCAAATTTGATTAAACATAACAAATTTAGTTTAAGAAAGAATATAAAAGTACGAAAATGATTTTGGAGACTCAACAGCAAAAATCATACCAAATACATAATTACACAGACAGCCTCCAAAGTATCAGCAAGGAGGAAAAATGATTGCAGCTTCTCACCATCAACGTTAAAGCAGTATCTAATCTGATTTTAGAATAATAGTTATTGATCAAAATAAGGCCCTCCAGAATTGGTACATTAGGCCAAGTAGACTGTCCATTTACTTTAGAGGCATGGAATTCATGGGTCGCCCGAAAGCGTTTTGAACTGCTGCATGGTTATTGAAGATATCCTTCTGCAAAAAGTCATCGAAGAACTTGAAAAAATAGTCGCCGATCGGAGAAAGTTTTGATGAATTGTCTGAGTTAGGTAGAGTTTTGTTGCCAAGTTCATCCATTTTTTTTGCTTCTCATTCAGAGTAATTCATGCGATATGTTGATCTTCTTCGTTTTCCAATTTGATACAAATATCGAACAA
The DNA here is from genome assembly GCA_963457665.1 of Thysanoteuthis rhombus. Taxonomy (NCBI): domain Eukaryota; kingdom Metazoa; phylum Mollusca; class Cephalopoda; order Oegopsida; family Thysanoteuthidae; genus Thysanoteuthis; species Thysanoteuthis major. Next base: position 40,548,034 of record OY735216.1, on the reverse strand, counting down.
CTGTTGAATGGTCAACATTTAGTTCATCTGCAACCCCTTGAGGTGTTTTGCATGGGTCCACCTTAATAATAGCCCTCAATTGGATGTTGTAAAGATGTCACAAAGACTTCCACATCTTCACAGCTCTCGTCCCTGTTTCAAAATTTTGGTACGAATGTTGAGCTGTAAGTTCGTTGACAATCACACAGCCGAATACTTCGTTGTTATTGTGAGCAGTTTCTCGAATTTATTTATTCCATCAATTGAATTGACCGTCTCAAATAAATCAGATTGAATAGTGAAGAGAAAACGTTCAGTTTAAATTAATAGAGCAAAAATTCACGATTTGAAATGCTATATTATTTGAATGGAGTGAAACAATAGTTTCATTTAAAAAATTAGCATGAAAGTTTAAAATAGCAAAAACGATTCTTTTTGCTCCAGCCTAGTGAAATACTCCCGCCCCTCAAACTTGACAAAAGAACAATAGGTAGCTATGGATCAAAAATCGATGAAAAAGATCCAATTTTTTCTGTCACTTTATTACCAGTTAGTGCCTGTAGATTACGTAAAGTGTAAAATCTAAACGAGTGCAAAGAATAAAGTTAAGAAGTCATCTAATAGAAACCCTTGGATCCTCTTTTGTGGCATGTTTTCGTGAGAGTGGCCAATTAAAACATCACAAGGCAAAGTGAACAATAAGTTACTTTTTTGCCTTTTGTCGAGCAGAATTGCTGAAAAGTCTGAATTTTCAAACGAGCAGGCACAAACTGAGGGACCAATTTAGCATATACGTATATTGCAAAATGAACCCACCCATGAAAAATCCCTTTGGCAGGAATTTGAAAAAAAGACAAACTAAAAGAGAGCATTTTTTTGTAGACATAGTGGAGAATAAATGTTTGAATCTTCAGCTTTCCAGTTCCAATGGTGAAGTTTGTACAATTGATCAATACATACGTACATTCTTATACGTGAGAACTAAAGAGACCTATTTTGACGGTTTTGATGATTGTTTCGTTTTCCAGTTTCTAACAATAACTAGAAAGCAATCAGAGAGCGTATACCTCAAACAAAACTATTGTAATAATTTTGCATGGATCCGCCCCAAAATTTACTCACTCCTCCCATAGACCATTGCCCACCGTTCCGGAAAATCTGATTGATATTCATTCAGAACTTTTGAAGATGCCATGTGGGTAGCGATATTACGTGATGTAACCATATGAATACGACGCAAGGAGAGTTAATTGACAATGCATTCACAAATTTTTTTCAGAAGCCTATTGTTCGCCTTTCTATGAAACATAATTGAAATCCACTGAGAACCTTTGGAGATACTGCGTGGACAGTAATGAGTGTATTCATAAATGTAAGAAAGAAAATCAGAATAATATCTCTCAGTTCTGGAGATATCGTGAGGGCGGAGAGACGGACTGACAGGCAGACATGAAATAATGCATACATCTCTCCAAATTCTTTGGCAGATGTAATAATTATGACAGCATTTTGACTCTTTTGAATAAAAACTGTCAGAGTAGTTTTCAAAGATACAAGTAGTATTTCGAACTGATATTGACCTTCAGCAGAGGGTTGGAAACGTTTGGTCAATTGGTATCAATATTAACACAAAACATTCGGATACAAATAGGAAATCTAGACAAGAAATACTATTATCTTGCATGTGGCTTTGATATTCCATCACATGTTTCAGTAATAACAACCTGTTGCCGGCATGTCTAAGTTTCCACGTCTTCTGCTCGTTGATTTCTTCATTTTAACCCTTTTACCTTTCCAAGTGAGTTGCAAGAGGCAGAGTTCACAGTATAGCATGCGATAGGAAATGAGTTGGTAAGAATTTTTTTCACCAAGTGCTACGTTGCACATATGCATATATACATATTGTGTAAATCTCCAAGCCCATCGTTTTAATTCAGAGCGAATGAATGAAGTTGAACAGGTTGATGAAACAGATGAGGGGAAATTGGTAGATACATGACGTATTGTTTTTTTTTTTCGCTTTTGACGTGCGACAAAGAAAGTGAAGATACATATCTCATGCTGACCAGTGAAATCCATATCTGAGCAAGCAATACAAAACAAACTTCCGTGTGTATCAGGAAGAAATATTTCGTTTTCCTTATATTCTCACACTGTATTGGCGTTTCCGGTGACCCTTAGTTCGTAAAGATAGAATAATTTGCATGGCGTATGCAAATAATGCCTGATTTCACTTCTGAAAGGAAACTCCTAATAATGCAGATAGTAAATAGAGAAAATAAATAAACGAAACATTATTTCTGATACTCGATTAATCTTTTGTTATGTTTGCCCGGAAATGGCTTTTACTGGTTGACTCAATTTTACTGGTTTCTATTCACAGCCTAGATTGGCGATAAACTTCCGAAACATCATTTACTTATTGCTACTATTTCTAACATCTTCACCTATTCCGTTTCTTCATTCTCTCTCTCTCTCTTTCTCTCTTCCATTGTCACCCCAGGGCCACCATCACTCTATGTAGAGACGGCCTGATGTGGATACTGCCCAGCCTCGCCCAGACGCACTCAGCTAGATCTCTACTCACGTATTTATTGGACCCCCCGTCAATTCTAATTCCATCTTATACATGGAAGGTGATAAAATGACACATAAAATGTCCCATTAAATTTGGTGTAAAGTTTTCGAAATGTAAGATGATCCTATTATCTACAGCTTTGAGGTCAACCTTACCTGACCCCAACAAAGCATATATATATATATATATATATATATATATATATATATATATATATATATATATATATATATGTATATGTATATATATATATATATATATATATATATGTATATTCAATGCGTCTTGGGAAGTTTCTCCTTGGGATTCGCTTCACACATGCACACACATGCACACACATGCACTAATGTAAATATCACTACAAACGCAAGCTTACACATTTACATAACTACACACGTACACACACGTGTAGACGCTGTTACACACATAAGCGCACATAAATATCATTCATGTCTGTCAGGCAATGCCTGTATTTTATCATTTACCTATTGACTTGTGAAAGTATCAAATTATCTTCTAAATGCAAACTTTGTCTCGTGTATTGTTGAAAAACGCAGGTTAAAAAACACCAATATACAGCAAGGAGAAACAAATATTAATCTAATATACTTCCGATGCTCAAATTTACTGTAAGTTTACACAGAGTATTGCCAAAAAAGAAATACATCCAAACATTCAATGCAGAATGTAATATAAACGAAAATATCGGTAAAAAAAAGTTTTGTACACATTGATTCTATATTTTGATACTCTAATGAATAGCTCTGGTTTGCAATTACTGTAAGAGGTCATTTTCGTAACCCCCAACATGCCCTTTGTAACTTCTTTTGTAATCTTGGCTTACAATTCCCTGAAGAGAAAACATAAACTTCCAAAATAATCCGATTTATCGGTTCTTCGATGTCTCCATCAGTCACGTGAAGTGCGCCTGGACCATTGGAAGAAAAGCAACCTAAACCTTGATAGTTCATCCCCCAAGCATCATTGAGAGGGTGATGGTTTTTGGATCAAAGGTGCATCCATCTTTTCCCCCTAAATGAAGAGCTTCCTCTTCAGAATAATTGAACCAATGTGACTGACAGGGATTTTCAACATCTTGAAATTGGTTCTGTTGCTAAGATCTTAAGTATGTTGCTTTATTAGGACATTTTCGTTTGAAAGCTCCCATACTTCAGCCATGACTGCCTCATTTCAAGAAGGTAAGAGTAGTGAACGACAGATGTGATTATCTTATCGTATCTTAGTTAAGTATTGCTGGAACATTCGAAGTGTTCTATGCAGGTTCAGAAAGGTCTATACTTACGTTCTTTCTTGAATATTATTTTTGATAGTGTCTGAATACTTCTTTCTACTGTTACTTTTATTTACATTTTATTGTATTGTATGGATATATGTATTGTATGGAAATAGGTATTTTTTCTTAATAATTGGTAATTTTATATAAAAAAATTCACTTGTGTATATTTGAGTAAATGTGCCGAAAGCATCAATATGTTGTATGTATCCAAATACTTGTTTTCTCCTCACTGTAATACCCTTTTTAACGTGTCAGCGTCACCATAAAACTACTTCTTTTTTCTCTGAATGCCAATGTAATAAACTAATGTATCTCCATATTTGTTCATAGGCCATTAATCGTTGTCTCAGTGGTGGGACCGCCGGAATTAAAGCCCGAACATATGTAGTCTATAGTTTTTGATTTGTTTCTTTATTCATAAGTCTGATTCAAGGGAGAAAGTGACTCTGATACAGGTAACAATTATTTACAACAAACGTAAGAAATACACGCACAGCAATTAAAATAAAAAACAGGAAGTTGGACAAAGTACACCACTACATCTACTTAAGACAAAGAATCTCCAAAGAATCCTCAAAAGAAGAAGAGATTGTAAGGATAATCATCGTAGAATGGCAAGCCTTCGGTAGAGCAAGCTGAACTTCTAAGAATAAAAAAAATTGCATTACTCCTAAAAGTAAGAGTATACAACCAATACATCCTTCTGATAGTCACCTATGGAGCTGAAACATAGAACCTAACCAAGAGACTGACCTGCAACCTGAGAACTATGCAACGTGCACTTGAGAGAATCATGCTCAATATCACGTGGAGGGAGACCACAAGAGAGCGCAGTATGTTAGGGAAAAATATGAGTCGGGGATATCATAGAAACCATTAAGAAACTCAAATGGTAATGGGCTTGACGTGTTGCAAGAATGGCAGACAACCTCTGAAAATTACGACTCGCAACATAGATCCCCAGAGATAATATGCGCAACCCAGGCTACCAGAATATGAGATGGCGAGACAAACTGGACAGGTTAAAAAAATATTGGCTCCCCGACGCCTACGATAGAGAAGAGTGGCGAATCCCGGGGGAGGTCTATGTCTCAATACTGACGACAAAAGATTGATGATGATGATGATGATGATGATGATGATGATGATGATGATGATGATGATGATGATGATGATGATGAAAGGAAAGAAGAAAAAATGGTCTTCAATGAGAAAATACAAGCATACGGATAAAATAAAGGAAATATTTCAGGTCTTGCTTGCAGATGTCGCTCCACATTTTAAATGCAATGACCGTCCAGTGTCCAGCTAAAACTGATATCGTGTTGTCATCCTGCGGGAGTACGCATTACTCTGAGAACATTAGAAAAGGATATTGCTGTTTTCCCACGCGACTTACCTCTCTCATATTTCTTCTGAAAATTCTCATTTGCTGGGAAATTCGGTTCCATTAAATCAAGTAAAACTGTTCCTCAACCGCTTTTCCATGGTATCTCTGGCAAATTCACTAAATCAGTCAAAATACAGAGATAATAACTGCGCTCTATGGTTGGCTCACACAAAAAATCTATTTGGGAAAAAAAAACGTGGAAAAACGACAAATATTAACACATGCAACAAGCCTGGCTGCAGCATAAACTCTGCTTCAACTTATATTCCGACTTGAAATTTTTTTGTTGTACATATAATGAATGGATTCGTAGATACATAAGATTATCAAGTTGGCGCAGTTGGTGAGAGAGCAGGCTACCAATTACTCGGTTCGAAAAAATAAAATGTAGTAATTCATAACAGTGTATTTCTATGTATATCTAAGAGAATTTCGTAGATATGTAAGTCGTGTCAATTTGGCTCAGTCGGTAAAACAGCCGCCTACCAATCAAACCACGATACAGGTAATGGTAGATGTACAGATCGATTTGGCTCAACGCAAAAATAATTGTCCAGGAAAAAATACACATATCTAGTTTGTGTGTGTTGTTAGAAAAATCCACGGTTAAAATTGACGTCGAAAATGGCAGCAAAAGTGATTATTTGAAAGTTCGGTGAGGTCTCTTTTTCCCCACCATTTTCTTCTTAATATTTTTCAGATATATTTTCTGATGCAAAATCAAACAATAGTTGTTGACCCTTCTTTTCAAATCAATAAAAAAAACACCGAACCACGGGTTTTTGTAGTTAGTGTAAATATCGAAATTAATGGGATTTCAAATCAGCTCCTAATCTGTTGAACATTGTTTTTCTAACCTCTAACGTTCTTCTCTTGATTAAGTTGATAATTTTTTCTATTTTGGCCATTTTTTTTCGCTTTTTCAACCCTTCTCATTCTGCTTATGATTGAGTTGATAATTGTCTATTTTTCTTAATGTTGGTCTTTTTTTCTCACTTTTTAAAAATCTTAATCATTCTACTTTTCACTGAGTTGATGGTGGATTATTTTTCTTTATGTTCGCTTTTTTTTTCTCACTTTCTTCACCTCTCTCATCCTACTATTCATCAAGTTGATATTTCTTTTCCCTTTTCTTTATAGTAGTCTTTCTCTGTCTTTTTTTATCTCTATTATTTTGCTATTCTTTGAGTCAATGATAATTGTTTTTCCGTATGCTCTTTTTTCCTTGCTATCTTTATCTTTGTCGTTTTGGTTCACACTGAGTTGGTTTTTCTTCATGGTTGTCTTCCTTATCTTTCTTCCTTTACCTCTCTTTCCGTCTGTATTGGGTTGATAATTGTTTATTTTTCTTCATAATGGGCTTCTTCCTTTCTTTATTTCTTTCACACTGCTAATCATTGAATTGATAATTGTTTATTCTCCTCTATGTTGGTATTTTAAAAAATTTTTTTTTCTATGTCTGTCATTTTGTTATTCACTGAGGTGATATTTTGTTCTTTATGTTGGTCTTTTTCTGATTTTCTTTATCTCTGTTCTCCTGCTATTAATTCAGTTGATGGTTGTCTATTTTTCTTAATTTGGGTCTATTATTTGTTTGATTTCTTTACTTCTGCCATTCCACACCTATTTTACTCGATAATTGTTTATTCGTCTTTATATCTTTAACTTCCTGCCATCTCTACTTTTTTTATTGCTATTTTTATTGCTTTTCATTGAATTGATGGATATTTTTTCTCTGTTCGTTTGTAATTCTGCTTTCCATTGAATCGATGATTGCTGATTTTTTTACCTTGGTCTTTTTTCTTGCTTCCTTTAACTTTGTCATTATGCTTTTTATTGAGTTGAAAATTGTTTATTTCCCCCTGTTAGTCTTTTTCTTGCTTTTTTAACCTCTCATTTTGCACCTAATTGAATAGAAAATTGTTTTTTTTCCATGTTGGTTTTTTTGTTTGTCATTCTGGTATTCTTTGAATTGATAATTGTTTAATCTTCTTCATTTTGGCCCTTTTCTTGCTTCCATTATATCTGTCATTCTGCACTTCATTGAGTTGATAATTGTTTATTTTTTCTCGTATTTTTGTGCTCTCTTCACCTCTGTCATTCTGCTTTTTGTTGAATTGATATTTATTTTTCTTTTTATTGGTCTTTTTTCTTGCCTTTTCTATTTTTGTCATTCTGCTTTAATTGAAATGATTATTGTTCATTTTTCTTCGTGTTTTTGTCATGCTATCATCATTTCTTTCCGTCTACAATTCATTGATTTCATGATTGTTTATTTTTCTTCAAACGGTGTTTTTTCTTGCTTTCTCCAAATCTGTCATTCTGCTCTTCTCTAAGGTGATGATTTTGTTTTCTTTCGTATTTTCCTTGCCTTTTCATCTCTTTCATTTCGCTCTTCATTGAGTTGATAATTGTTTATTATTTTTCGTGTTGGTCTTTCTCTTCGCTACTTTCATCTTTGTCATTCTGCTTTTTATTGACTTTAGAATTGTTGATTTTAGTTTATATTGTTTTCCCTACTTTTTTTTGCCTCTATCATTCTGCTCTTTATTTTATTGATAATTGCTTTTTTCTTTATGCTGATCTTTTTCTTGCTTTCTTGACTACTCCATTTCTTTCACCTATTTCCTTTACTTTTCTTTATTATTCTTTTTCCCTAATCAATAGAATATCGTGCAGATACTGGTAATAATCTAGAATAGGTAAGTAACATGTTTGAATCGCTAAATGTTGTTATTGTGTCCGTGTAAATGCACTTACCTACCTACTAATCTTCATCTCAAACTTACGAAGAGACTTTATCTCAAAGTTACTTACTAACCCTAACGTACCTAATGACTGTACTATTAGCCCCACCCATAAACCCTAATTGTGTTGAAACTAACGTTGATTAATACACGGTAAAAATGTAGTCATTATCTGCCATTCAAAATGCAGTCTATTCCGATTACCTTCCTCGCAAAATATTTTGATAATGTCTAATCTTACCTATCCTGAACAATTATCCAGATAGTAAGTATAAGTGTAAATTAAATTAAGTGTAGAAATGTATTATAATCAAGACGGAAAGTTATGCTTGCTGGTAAAAAGACATATGTTTGACAAATAATCTACGAACAAAATTTGTCGGGAATATATTTCCTGTGAGCAATTTACTTCATTTCACTGTCTTCTTCGTTTTTCCTTTCATCCCAATCAGGTTTTCCTCTCGACACTTTTTCCCTTCCAAGTTTTCTGTATCGATTTATCCCAAGCAGTAAGTGGTTGGTGGTTAGGTCGGCTATGTATGTAGGTCAAATTTAATCGGTTGTTTTTGTTCGTAGTATTGCACAAAAAATTGTTTAGTTATGTAGTTATCTTTCTGTCGGTAGTGTAAAAAGATCTGTTGCTACAAGCAAAGTTTGCTTGTGGACTAGCTAAATGAATTTTTTTTTCCAAATATTTGTTGTCTCCGCACAGATGAAATGTGAACGTTCATAGTTTAAAAAAGGCTTCGCTTTATTTTTTGTTCATTCGGGTCATTGGTTCTTATGTTTCTACTGCTTTTTTAGCCATTCATAGAGAATCAAAAGTGACAAATAGACACACATACGTACAAACAGAAGGCAGAACGAAACCATATCTTGTCCTAATGATACAATTACTCACTCCTCTTTCTCTCTTTCTCTATCGTTCCCTCTCTTTTGCGATTGCACGTTACTCAAAAACTGTGAATAATAATCAATGTAGATTGCATTGTTGGACAGGTGTGTCTTCCTCGGTTGTCTAATTCCCAATTTTCTCGACAAGCTCTCAAGAAGCACAACGTAAAAGAGTGATCAGTAACCTAATTTTGCTGACCTTTGTTATCCGATGGGTTTGATCCTTATCAGATCTCCAAGTATAAATATTCAGATGTTAGAAGAAGTTCCTACGCACCATTTGGAACCGTGGACTCTTCAACTGAATCAAATTTACCATTTTTTTTCATTGAAAAATCGTTACTGAAATTCAAATGAAGAGTGTGGTTCCGAGATGTGTTTAGCGCCAACTAAAAACTGTATGTGTGCAATTGAATTGAAAATCAAATTCTTGATTTGAATTTTCTCTCTTGATAAAGTCTTATACAGACACGCACGCACACACACACACACACACACACACACACACACACACATATATATATGTATATACATATATATATATATACTACATGTAATACAAATCAGGCTAGCAGTATAACATAACATAATTATAATATATTAATAATATAAAGCCACTTCTGATATGTGATGGATTTCTGTCATAGAGTGCTCGATACATGCAACTTTTTACTTCTGAAGTAAAGTTGTTTTAGAGTAGAGCTGGAAATAAAAAGTAGAATGTGGATTCGCTACACAAAATAGCTCATGTTTCTGCTCTCTCCAGGCAGAGGGCTGAAACATGAGCTAATTTGTGTAGCGAATCCACATTCTACTATATATATATATATATATATATATATATATATATATATATATATATATATATATATATATATATATATATATATATATATATATATATATATACATATATACATATATATATAGATGTGTGTGTGTGTGTGTGTGTGTAAGGTTGTAATAAGATTAAAGACTGAAATCTAGAATTTGATAAAACACATTTATTTTTTAAACAGTGACTAATTTTTGTTCGCTGCAAACTGTCTACACAACTAGTGTTTCACAATTAAAAAAAAAAAAATTAGGATATTTTCACTTTCATTTTGCCAAAACTATAAAATCTGTTGATGAGCCATCTGTATGTAATCCTGTACAGCTTATCCATTGCAAATTGTTTCTCCTCAAAGAAAATCTTAGATTCAATGTATATCTTCGCCACCGCCTTTACAGGGAACTTTTTAAAGTTTAAGAATTCCTCCGTAATTCAGTAAAAAAACAATAGTTGTACTTCCCTACTAAAGTTTAATGACTTATCTAGTTGCAATGCAAAGATCTAGTTATCATTAGCAAAAATATTTTCCCTTTGCATTTCAAAATCTTCAGATTTATTTTGATTTTGTCTTTCAGTTGTTTTTCCTGCCATTAGATTCTGTTACTAGTAACAATATAACTACGAATTTTCTGAAGGCAAGTTTGCATGAAATGAAAAAATAAACTGTGTAATACTGCCTGTGTGGAGTAAAAAATGCAATGGTAATTCGTATGTTCAATAAATGCAAAATACTAGAAAAAATACTGTTGTTTGAGGACGGGGATTAATTGGGAATTATGCAAAAAATAAGTATCTGAGTACATAAATCAGTGCTGTAAGTAAAAATCAAAACCTCTTCTTTAAGATTCAAACTAATTTCCGTTTCAATTCGAGAGGGACATAACTGATTTCATAAACAAACGAAAATCTGTTTACACAAGATCCAGTCGTCTTAGTTTACTGCGTACCAAAGACGAACAAGAGTATGTTCATTGGTTGTACTGAGGATGTGAAAAGATTTGACAGAATGTCGATGGAAATAACTATTGGAAGGGAAAGTGAAAAACTAAAGAGATGGGGGTCACAATTTTTTTTACGATTATTCTGTGGGTGCAGTACGATGCATTCCGACAGGAGCCAGCTATCCCTTTCAGATATAATGTTTTGGGCGGTTTCAAAGAGAAAAATATGCTGCTTACATTTTGATGCCGAAGAGGAGAATGTGAATTTTTTTTTTCTGCGTTTGGTTATTTGGTATGAGCGGGAGGAGAAGTGTCTTTATCTGTGTAATTGAGGGTTACATTTGGTTTGAAATGAGATGGGTCTCTGAAAGGCGGGGTCAGGGGATGTATGTATCTCATCCGTGAAAACGGTCAATATTGGGGAAGAGGTGGATTTTATTTCTTTTTTAAGATGGGGAGGGGCGTCTAGCTATTAATTGACAGGTATTAGTGTATGTGAGAAAGGGAGGAAGAAGATGTGTTCTTTTCATTTAGTCTTCTTGGTTGATGGTAGATGAAACTTCTTTCACTTTTCTTGAAGGGATGGTGCACGTGTACTGGTTGTTTTTCGATACCTTATGTGTTAGTGTTGTTGGCGTTGTAGTGTATTGTGTCTTTGTGATTTTGTTTTAAAATCAGAGTATTTAGGGTGTTTACACTCTGAAAGTGAACATACCTTTGAGTTACCGTAATACACCGGGATATAAGGGCTACTTCGATGCATCTGCATGTCGGGGGGTTGTGAACTTTTTCGATGAGATGTACTTGGTGAAAGTTGAAGTTTTAATGGTATTTGTTTCCGTGTTCGACCCGGGCATCCGTCCCCTGATCCAGTCTTACGGCTCTCTTATGTTCTTATAGTCTTCTTTGAGAAGCCTTGGTGTCTGTCCGATGTAGAATTTGTCACAGTCATTACACAGAATTGCGTCGACGTCGGGTTCGGGTGGTGGATGTTTTTAGGTGGTTTGTGTATCAAGTCTCTGATGGTCGTTGTAATTCCGTTTAATGACTGTGACAAATTTTACATCTGAAGGACACAGAATTTCCAGCCAAATGTCACCCTCAATTACACAGATACACACACCTTTCCACCCATTTCTACCAAACAAACAAATTCGGAAAAAAAAAACATTCTCCTCTTGGGCATCGAAATGTAAAAAGCATATTTTCCTCTGTGAAACTGCCAAAAACATTCTCTCTGAAAAAGATAGCTGGCTCCTTTCGAAATGCATCGAACTGTGCCCACAAAATAATAATAAAATAAAAATTGAGATGTTACAACTATCTCTCAAATTTTTCAGTCTACCTTCCAATTGTTATTTTCATCTATAATTTGTTCCCCCTGGGCAGGGAATCAAGTAGAATACGGAGACAACATTGTTAGGGCATTGGTTCAGCAGACCATTTCAAGAAGTGCTGGAAAATTGATATTAGTTTCCTTAGTCAGGAAAATAGCAATGATTGAAATTGTATCGATTTTCATTGACATAAATGTTATGGATTTTATGGTTAAAATTCTTCTGCCACGTCAGAGACAGAATCAATCTAAGAATGTTGAGTGAAAGTGCAGTTTGCGTCAAACATTGTCACATTAAGGGAACTCATTTCAAGAAGGTTAAAAGGTTTTTAAAGTTGTATTCCTTGAGTATCCTATGTTATAATTGGTAAAAATTATAAACATCTCAGGTCAGACGGAAAATATTACCTTAAGATTAAATTATATACCTCAGGCGAGATGTATATATGTAGTATTTTATGTGTGTATTAATTGTATTATAATTACACACACACACACACACACACACACACACACATATATATATATATATATATATATATATATATATATATATATATATATATATATATATATATATATATATATATATACACAAGTGTGTGTGTGTATTTGAGGAGAAAGTAAAGTTTCATTCATGTTTGATATAGTCTAAATAAATAAATGTGATATCATGAAATTTATTTTGTGATAAAAACAAAAAGATATATTTTTTTGTTTCAAGACAATCCCTATACTTACCAAAAGTTAACTTTCCTTTGGTATTATTGTTTTAACGTCTATTTTGCAAGTGGTCTTTTTTTTCGTAAAATTGTCATTGTCAGGAAGTAACAAAGTAATTCTGAGTGATATTCAACTGCAGTAATTCCCCATCGAACTTCGAGGGAATCTTCAAAGCTAAAAACAGTAATTTGCGTCGGTTGTCAGCGGAAACCACCAATATCATCAATCTTAGAAATAACACTTAACAAACCTCTATGCAGACGAAATTCTGCAGAATTTTTTCTAATGTGATTATAATCTTTCTGCAAAGTTTTTCTCTTTCTGTGAATAAACGGTCATTTAGCCAGTGAATGTGGTCAAAAGCGACTAGGAATGGAAAAAATACCTGCTGGAAAATTATGGAGTAAAAGATAACAAGGGAAGAATTTTAGACATTTTTGAATTTTGTCTGAAATTAAACGAATTGGAGAATCATTTTAAACAGAGAGGACTAGGAGTGTGTGTGTGTGAATGTGTATGAGTGTGTCTCTGTGTGTGTTTGCTTGTGCGTCTTCATTCAAGGCTCATTACTTCCCAAAGCAGAGTTTTCTAAACTTTTTGCATCATCAACAATCAACATCTCAAGAATGAAAACTTTTGCAACACTTTACTTAAATTTTGTTAACCAAGCCAAATATACAACTGGGAATTAAAAGGATTAAAATCATGGAGAAATCCAATTAATAAATGAAGGAAGAACACATAATTATGAATAAATTAGCAATGTTACATAAATTCGAATGGGTTGGTGAAAAAATAACTTACCATTTTAATGTGGCGCTTGCGTTTGAAGTAAAGGATATAATTATCTAATATTTGGTGGGATATTTGGAAGAGAAACTTGCATTCCGTCATCTAGAGTTTTTACACTTCCTTGTTTCAGTGTCGATGGATTGGTCGAAGTTAAAAATACAAGGGTATGTATAAGAAAAGTGCAAAAGTGTTTTAGGCGCTCTCCTTAGCTATATTGGTACGTGAATCCAGAAACCCCTCTATTTATCATTAGATACTCTTTAATTATTTTTCCAGCTAATCCTTCTTCTTCAATCGGTGGGAGGTTGTTTGCTGCTGCTGAAACAAATGAATATCAGATGCATTTTTTGTTTCAGATACTTGATATTTACCCATTTTCTTTCTCTTCAAACAACGTTAAACTATTAAAGATCCAAGATTTAATGTCACATTTCACGTTGAACTCAACTGTATATAAATTGAAATTGTCGTCTTTCATTTTTCGCTTCCAGATCCCTATATCTTCCCACATGGTGTTGAAATTCTCTTTAAATTCATTTACATACTAAAGCACCCGAACATCAAAATACAAAAAGGTTTGAAGCTTTGCTCCCATCTCTTCAGGAATATGGACAAATAATATGGGTTTAAGTGGATTACTTTGAACATGATAGGCCATTCAGGGAACTTGTTTCATAACTAATTCTAGTTGACTTCCATTTGATTCCACACGTAGTGCTTCTCAATGTAATGATCAGGATATATCGAATCTCTTTTTGGGCGAACCAATAAAGTCTATTGATGAGCCATTTATAAATAATACTACACAGATTATCCATTGCAAATGGTTTCTCAATAACTATCTAAACATTTAAGTTAATCATCAACTCTGAATCTTGCGAGGAACTTCTGGACAGCACAAGAATAGCTCCATATTTCTGCTACTATGACTAAAATATAAAAAACCAGCAATTTTTTTAAACCCATTCACATCTGATGACTCATCAAGTTTCAATGCAAACATTTTATCATCATTTGCAATGATATCTTCTACTTGCATTTCATAATCTTCAGACTTATACCAAAAATGTCTTCCAATAGTTAATTAAAAGATTATTCTTAATATTATTTCAGACTTTGAATTCGAACCCAACATTGTTCGAACTATTGCACAGTATTCTTTAATGCTAGTTGTAAGTGGTTGCTTTTTTTTAGATGTTATCTGAGCAACCTGGTAAGGGAGATTTTCAACTTGGGCTTTATCTGAAATCTCCATTTTCCCAGTGAATAAGACAGTCAGATTCTAAAGTCCATTGATGATAGGATAACATTTATTTTATACGGCATCTTACTTTCATTTGTAAGTACGTCCCCACAAACCAGACACTCGGGACGATGATGTCTTTCGTCACCAGAAAATGTAAAACAATGTTTCGTATAGTCTTCATTGTATAAACAAGGATTAAACATCTTTTGTGTACATTTGTTTCCTGCTGATTAGAGCCATCAACATTGGATTCTTAAATAATTTCATCTATTGGTACTACAGTCTGCTGAATTTCGCTATCATCTTCAACAGATTTTCTTTTGTTAACTAAAAGTTTCCCCATTTTACCCGGAAGATATATTTGAATGCAGAAAAAGTAATTATGGCACAGGGGAGATTAAAATAGACTCAGTGATTTACAATTTTCTTGACTATACAAAGGTTGAACAGAGACTTGAACAAACGTCTCAGATATCTAAAAGAATGCGTAAGTTACAAGTCGTGATTTTTAATTATCAGATTAGTTGGAATATTAGAAATACAAGGACGTGACTATAGGTAAATACAACTTCCGTGCAAATGATCAGAAGTGAAAGTCTTTAATATTGATGAATTCGTCGGACAGGAAGATGTAAAATAGAAAAAATATTTGTTTAACGAGAAAAGAATTCCAAATAGGAAGATCGTTGGAACAGTTTTTGATTGTACTTTCCAAGACGGAATTAAATGTCTGAGAAAGTAATGAATCAACCGAGAGAAGTTGATCAATATGCAATAGAGAAAATCGATTGGAATAGGTCAGAACTAGGAACATGAGTATAAAATCTTCAAACGCAAGAAGTTTAGACTTTTCAGAAGACCAGTTTATGTTGAATATTCTTGGATTGATGTAATAAAATGAGTAATTGAGGTTACATCTTTTTGTTCGTTATATGAATCACAAAGCATTGTTTTGAACGGAAATTCGAATTGGAAAAAAACTGTAAGATTTGAAATAGTTTCACCTCTACTAAGAGAATCCTTTTTGAAAGTTTTTGTCACACGGTCAAAGCATGATTTAATCACGCACACGGTGTCATCTGTCTGCAGTAGTGAGCAACTAGGTAACTCAAACAGCTGAATTCAAATAAGATAAGAAAAATAGATTAAAGGATGTCTTCATTTGCATTAAAACTTATTTTTTATCCTGGAAAATATTTGGAATTATCTTCATTTCTATTGTTACTTCTAAGAATATTTAAAAGGATAATTCATGTAATATCAACAATTAGTAATCCACTAGCTGTGAAAACCATTGACCAAAATCAATTACGGGAGCTTGGATATGCCTATATTTTCAAAGGAGCTAACCTAAAGCGTACAAATACATGCAAATTCAAGCGCTTCCTTTGTTCAGACACTCATGCGTACAGTATAGATATATCAATATTTCGGAAAGTTGATTTCAACAGTTTTTTTCAAGTGCGAACCCCTACAAGAACCACATTTACATGGGTTTGTTTTTCATTTATATTTTGATGATATCCTTTTAATGAATTCGGTGTAAGAAATGAGAAAAAAGTGTGAAAAATGGATAATATTTGACTCAATTTCGGGACGCATCAAAAGATTATCAGCGACAAACTAGAGGGTTGCAACGCACAGTTTGGGAAGTTCTGTCATACATACTCTAATGGCTATCATGAAATGATCAAGTACATGTTTGAGGAAAGGTAGAAAACTAGTCAAAACTAATAATAATGTTACAATATCTCATTCATTGATAAGGATGAATCGAAATTATAATTATAATTATAACAGGGTTTGTTCTAACAAATGAAAAAGGGTTAAATATTCTGGGACTATTCTCTATCTGGCCAAGATGACTTGATATGGTCGCTGTGGACAAAAAAAAGGTGAGACAGAGCCGGTTTTAGACTTTGGGGCCTGCGGTACTTCAGGCTTGGTGGGCCTCTCATATACGGACATTAAAATACACAGCAAATCCTAAAATTGGAAATGGAAGGTTATGTATACATAGGAAGGTTGGATGAGTTATATATATAAGGTAAATAAATGTATGCATGTAAATACATGACAGCAAAAGTCTAGGTTGATTCTCAGGTGGGATGAGTTTTTTTTCGTAACCTATACTCCAATTACTGTAGATCCGAATTATAAACGGTGATTTCATTAACCTATTTAAAACAATTGAAGGCCTTATAATGAAGTAAATTCCATGCAGTAATTATTCATTTTTCATTAGAGAAATTAATTTCTTGCCTATATCTTTTGGAAAGATGGAACCCGGAACAAATAACCGTTTACCCTCCCCCCAACAGCCGTGACATAAAAATCTGAAATCATGTTGAAAAATCTATGAAAGAATAGTATGTTCAGTTTGAATTGAATGTATGACATCACCGGCTTCTTCCCCTGGAAACATGTAAAATAAAGTAAGAAAAAAAAAAAAAAAAAAAAAAGAAAGATCTATAAACATCTAGATTCTGGAGAATCTACATGTTATTGATAAACACGTCAGAATAAGGATCCGAAAAAAAGTCCAATTTTTTTTCCTGAAAATCAAAAAATCATTTTTAAAAAGGGCCAGTGGATTCCTGCTGCCAATCCTCAAGTCTGTGGACCAAACGGCATGACTAAGATTGTTGGAAACAACAAACAAACTAACAAAATAAGACTCTGGAAAGTCTGGAAAAGAAGTTTTCTTTCTAAACTGGAGTACTGATACCAATTGTCTGACAAACAACTGAAGACAAAACGATATGTCAAGAAGCATTGGGACATACAAACAACATGAACACATAGACATCTAAAAAAAGCATAGAACCCTTTGCAATCTTTGGTGGTTTAAAGAGAGTAAGCAATTGTTCAAAGGTGAGAATAGGTAACACACAAGAGAAAAGTACATACAAAGGTAAGACGAGAATATCAACCACAAATAGTTGGTACGGCCATTCCAACTGGCATCCATGGGGGGGGGGAAGAAGATTAGCATAAAAGATATCTATCAGGAACAGGTCTGATTAATCAGGCTATAGAAACTGTCTTATGACCAACATCTTCTGGTAGTAGTTGCGTTGAGGGTGATCAATTCAAAAATTGCAAATGGAAGTGACCAATTATTAGGTTAATTCTCTGGCCGTTTTTTGCATTACAAAGAAGTTTGGATTTTCAAAAAACAAGCTTGAATGAGTAAAAGCCCAATTGAGCTTAGAATAAAAACTTTTTTAAGGGGAGGATAACAAAAATGATACTATGAAGGCATAATAAGGAGTAAATGTTCATTCGTACGGCCTGTATTTGCAATACTTTATTCATACTTTACCAACAGCCAGCCAGCCAGCCAGCCAGCCAGCCAAACTAGCTCAAAAACTGAACAAACACATGCTGACAGTTTTTGTTGACGTTTTTTCGTAATCGAGGATTAAGGAGAGTGCGGACATCAGAGCCCTAGGAACAGTCCCAAACACCGTTATGAAGAAATAGGAATCTGGAAAATAATGGAAAAGGTGCAAGTACTGAGAAAAGTATTCGAAATTTGAGGATATCTTCATTAACATTGACTCTTGGAATTGGTGTTATAGTAACTGACCGGCTAGATCCCCAATTCGAGGGGAAAAGAAATTTGGTTGGCTTGCTATTTCATTGGGATTGCTATTCGTGACAATGCTAATCTCATAAGAGAAGCATAAAAATATCACGGGCCAGAATCTAGAAGTTGACATATACGAACATGGAATTGAAAGACCTGGATTGTGTTAGAATTAAAAAAAAGTGAAGTTTGCAATATTCAATTTTAGTTTAATATAAGGAGTTTCCTCCCGAACTTGTGTTTTAACAACGGTCTTTTTTCAGCTTTTCTCTCCAATTTCAACACCGTGTCGACCAATTCTACGCAAATGTTGAGTATTAGTATTTGTCAGAATTTAAATGATATAGTTTGCCAAAGCTGAGTTGATTTGAAGATTCGTTTATGATAGAACACAAGTTCTTTTCGATGCTGCCTCATTAGACGAGGAAGTATTTTTTATTTTATGAAATAAAAAAAGAATCAAAGGATACCTTCTTAAAGTTTATGAAACGAAGAATTCTATCGTTTATTGCTTTTGACTGGAAATATTTTTGGTATTATAGTGATTTCCGTTCGTGACTATTTGAATAAAATGTAAAGAATATTCAAATCCTCAGTGTAATATTACAGCAATAACAAACTCCCGATCTTTGCATTTAAATTGAAAAATCAGAAGGTGGTGAAAAAACCCTCTCCCCCTTCTCTCTCTCTCTCTCTCTCGCACTCGCACGCGCACTTAATTGTGCGATCTTCTTGAAAAATATATTTTGAGAATAACAGGTTTAGTTACTATTACAATATAAACCGTCAACGTGATCAACCTATTTTGACAGCATGCCGTGTTAGGGATGACCAACTAAAATCTGGAAAAAATGTTAATCAATGTATGGGTTATTTTTTTCGCCTCGAGTTAGGCTACAATCGCTAAAAATTCAGAACTCTCGAATAACAAGTGTGAATTCTACGGGACACAAGCTGATATACCAATTTAGCATAAGTTAACATTGTTAAATGAATTTCCTATAAAAAAAGAAGCTATTAACGGAATGTATTTTCAAAATATAGAAAGTCCCCCTTTTTTAGACATGGTAAGGATTGAATGTTTAAATATTCATCCCCCTAGCTCCATTGGTTCAGCCTGTTCGTATGATAAATACATAACTAGTCAGAGAGCCGAACTTAAAAAGTAAAGAATCCTATGCTGACTGTTTAGGTGACAGTTTCGTTTGGCGGTTTTTAATTCCCCAGACATTGAGTAGCATGTTTCAATTCTTCCTGGGTTTTTCAGCACCAAAAAGTTGCCCTCTGCCATGAGAACTCAAATCTTGGAAAATATGCATGAAATTAATCAATTAGTTAATTAAGTAATTAGACTTATGAAATGAAATACCAATAACAACTTGAAAAATCCTCCTCAAATGAATGCATACTGTACAAGATCTCTATATTAATTCGGTAAATAATCATCGTTTCAAGTCCGGTGGAATAGTGTGGTCGAAATCATTTCTCACCAAAAAGACACCAGTAATTATGATACTAGTAATTCAATTGTTTACAACACAGAGAATTAAAGCTAAGAATTAATTTGAACTAAAAATATCCCATTAGTTTTGAAAAAGGGGGTCTTCCACCAATTCACCCCTCCGCCCAATAGTCACCTATGGACCATATCGGTTGAACCTAATAAAAAAAAAGATAGGTTCTCAAACTCAGAACCATGCAACGTGCACAAAAGGGCCCATGCTTAACATCACTGGCCGGTTTTAAGACAGCACAGTATGTTATAAAGAGAAAAAGGAGTCAGAGATATCATAGGATCTATTTCAAAACTCAGATTGCAAATGGCAGGTCACATTGCAAGAATGACAAGCAGTCACAGGATATCACGGCTCATAACCTGGATGCCCTTGATCGATGATAAATATGATTTCTAGAAAGATTGGAGTTTGATTCATTCAACAATTTGATTCTATTAAAAAGCATTCCAAAGAAAGTCAGCATTCAGAACCACAAAACATCAGTAAATGCTTGCTTTGTTGTGCTGATTGCAATGAAATATATATATATATATATATATATATATATATATATATATATATATATATATATATATATATATATATATATATATAAAATTTGAACTATAAGAACTGAGACAAACTCACGAGTGAAAATGTACGGAAACTAGGTTTATCATTAATCTGTAAATGTTTTCAATGGTATATATATATATATATATATATATATATATATATATATATATATATATATATATATATATATATATATATATATATATATATATATATATAAATTTGGTTGTCTATAATTATATTTGTGTGCGTACATTGATTGGAATAGGAGCAAAGGCATATATAATTAATTAGACATGAAATCAAGTATTACTATTGCATTGAAGATTCTTCCAAGAATGAATGCATACTTTAAAAGATATCTGTATAATAAATCGGTAAATAACTGTTGTTTTAGGTTAGATAAAATACTACGGTCAGAACTTATTTTTGCTCAAAAAGTAATGCAGTGAATGTTAACGCAGTGCTTTTCAAAGTAAGGATTGCAACCTTTCAGGTAGATTTAAAATGCCCTTTTCGAATAGCAACAATATACCTGACTTTGATTCGACCTTCAATGTCCAACAGACGTATATGCCACCGAATTCAAGTTCATCATAAGGTCAATGTACCCATGAACGCTAATTGTCGGTCATTAAAATCACATGTGCAAGTTGACCTGACCTTGTATTGACCTTTAGAGGTCACCAGAAGCTTCCTATATTATGTTTATCCTTGGATCAAGTTATCCTGGTACACAGATTCGCAGCTCGTATGGGTACAACTGAAAAATGCATGAAACCTTTAGAAATAACCAGAGATCAGCATCACTTATCCTATGTACATCTTAGGGCCACGTTACTCTTCTATACAAATATGCAGGCCGTAGGGTTCAACCGTATTGGTGTCTATATCTATAAAACTGTTAAATTTGAAAATGCCTGCAAAAATTAACTTGGCTGTAGATTGACGTTCAGAGGTTATGAGAAGTCAGCACCACTGTGTCGAACTTGGGCGGAAATCACCTTTGTACACAAATCTGCAGATTTTAGGGAGTCCCGAATAGAATATGTCACCTTAACATGGCTTTTTAGAAGTCATCAGAGGTCAGAATCACCAATCCTATGTTCATTCCGGAGTCAAGTTACCTTTGTGCACAAATTTAAATGTTCATCCTGGTGTCAATACATCCTCACACACAGTTTTTTAGTTTTTAGGGTTCAATCAATTAAACATAAATTTAGAAACATACAAACAAATGAAGAAACATTCTTCGTCTTTGCGGAATTAGATGTATAACTTCCAACAAAGATTCAGTTCCTACAGAGTAAATAGTAACAACTTGCAGATCCTACGCGTAAAAATATGTGTAGTCCATTTAATGAACCTAAACTTACTATTTTCATAATTTTGCAGTAAATTACTATTTGTTTCCGCAAAGACCTTAAATTTTGAAAGAAGAAATGAATGTTGAAGAGTAACAGAAAGAAAATATGTCCCGATATCATTTAATCTAAATATTGTCGTAATTCTCAGATGATATAAAAACCGATAAGATCTTTTATCATCTCATTTTTCCCAGCCTAACGAGAACTGAGTGTGATACAAGGACGGTCTCATGTGGGGATAGCACACACGAGAACGTGTGGGTTGGATGACTCAAACATTTTCCCTAGTCCACGCTGAAATTGCTGCAAGGACATAAGAGTACTTGTCTTGAGATCTCAGGACAAATCCCAAGCCCTTTGGACTTGAATACACAGAACAGTACCAGGCATTATGAGGCAAAATCCCAACCAGCCATGGCAACAGATTTGCATTCGTCATCATTTATTTATTCTCGATAAAGTTCTGTCTTAAAAGTTAGTATAAGTCTTGAATGATCTTATATATATATATATATATATATATATATATATATATATATATATATATATATATATATTTATATATATATATATATATATTTATATATATATATGTGTGTGTGTGTGTGTGTGTGTGTGTTAATACATTTCCCATTACATATGACAGACAAGGAGCATCTTCCTTATCTTTTAGTAATCCTCATTTTTATGCGACTGAGCGAATCTTTGGTTTCAATGAATATAAATATTGCCAAAAAGATAGAACTTTTCTATCGAATAGTGATTGAATATTAAATATAATTTCTTTTTGACCATATTTATAATCATTATAACCAACGATCCGCTCCATTTTACGAAAACGAAAAAACATTACCAGAAGATTAAAATGATGTTCTTTTCTGTCATAATTAATTGAAGATGTACTGAAGAAAAATTGCCGTCAAAGTATACATTATATATACAGCAATAAGTATTCAAATAAACAAACATTTTGTTTCTAATTGTTTGTCTTTGATTGTTGGAAAATAGGAACGTAACGAACACACACGAATACGCACACATACTCTCATAAAAATTGAAATGTTCTAAGTAGTCTCAAGTCTTTATCTCTTCTCCATATATCTATATATTCTTAAAAAAATCAAAGATATTACATCATTGGTGATTTCACTGGGTATTGATTTTAAGAAACGATATTTTTCAAGCTATTATTTTGTGCATAATCATTACTTTCAAAGTATTAAGAACGTAAATGATTGAAAGTAAATACGACGATACCTTAACAGAGAAAGTGGAAGATAACAGAAAGAGACAGAGTACAATTATTAGGTTTTGGTTGATAGGACAAAGGATAGTGCATTTATTGTGTCTTTTCTGAAGCTCTAAAATTTACAGCACATCTAATAACTTCAGGCTGTTATAAATGAATAGCACTTTACTTTAAACGAAGATATATTATATACATATCTTCCTAGCTTATCATATGTTCTTATTAAAGTTTTATCACTTTAAAAAATCATTTACCAACAAAGGTCATTGGAAACAAGAGTGATTTGTTGCAGAACAGTGTTATCAACGTACTAGCAGTTTGATTTACGTCAGTGGTTCCCAAGCTTTTCAATGTCTTTTCCCCACTTTTGTCAATACGATTACTTAGACAAACTTGACACGAAAAGATTTAACACTATAACCAAATCGTAACTAGTTTTGATAAACCACACTGTAAGGAAAATTCCGGATCTTTGATTGGACAGACATACTCCATCTTGCATCCCATGTTACTACTACCCGTAAGCTGAAAGCATTCACTGTAACTTTTATTTTTACCTATTAACCTTATTCCAAGTTTGGACTACCCCCTGTGTGGAACTTTTCTCCTGCTCGGAACATATCTACGCGATAAACGTGTTGCCCATAAATGTATAGAAGGAAGACGATCCATTGAAGTATACATGGCAATGGTTTTATAGTTTTGATCTCACTTATCTCCTATCGATTTTGTTATCATTCTGCTACGAATGTCGCTATTGATATTCAAAGACAGGTCGACTTTTCAATATAAGCACAGACATCGCATGTGTTTGACACGAAAGTGCTTTTGTGCAATTTATACTTTCCTGGTGACGGACATAGACATTATCGACAAGTGGAACTGGTGATGTTACTAAAATATTGAATACTTTACCATAAATATGAGAGAATGGATTTCGAGGTTTTAGGTTTTATTTTATGTTTTAGCAAACGGGGCTGAGATGAAACAACTTATCTTTTCATTGTTATGATGGCTGGAGCTGCTGATAAGTTTTGACATTGAAGAAATCATTGGGCAACAAACGATGAATATATGAGTGACTTCCAAAGCATCAACGATTGATTCTTTCTCATTCAAAGTAGCATCTTTGTGTGTAAATCGTTTTCTGATTCTCTTATATTTCCTTGTACAAGTTGAATAAATCTGGTGAAAAAACAAAAACAAACATCCCTGCCTGTTGTACCCCTGTATTTATTTTTGTATGCCAACTCAAATCACTCTTTATTTGTATACAATCTGTTTCCAATATGAATTGCAATTTACTTGTCTAGTTTTGTGTGTAAAGCTTTCCTAAAATTCCAAGACGTTCTTTTTGTTGTTTTTTATCGAATGCTTGTTCTGAGTATAAAAAATTACGTCTCTTTTACCAGTGTCTCGAATAAAAACAAATTACCTTTCCCCTATTTCTGTTCTGATTCTGCTACAAGCTCTACTAATTAGAATCCTAATTTTTAGTTTTGATATGTGGCCTGTCAAGTTGATCGGTGGACACAACAGTATCAACACACGCTATATATATATATATATATATATATATATATATATATATATATATATATATATATATATATATATATGGCACTATGTTGGTGCTATATTTCTTCGACGTCAAAATTTATCAGCAGCCCCAGTCATCAAAATAACGAAAAGATTACTTGCTTCATCTCAGCGCTAACTGCCTAAAGAATATAATAAAACATCCAGCTTCAAAATATACTCTCATATTTTTGGCAAAATATTCAATATTTTGGTCACATCTCCATTTCTACATGGCTTTAATGACTATTCCTGTGGCTTTTTATATTTGTATTTATTTGCACATGACATTATGTTGATGGTATATTCAGAAGGGAAATTGGAAGAACTATCAGACAAGGTAGCCGTTGAAAGTAAGAAGAAATGACTAAGAAGACAGATTATATGGTTGTGAGCAAAGTGGACAGCACCAAGTGCGAGGAACAAATTGGGGACGTCAAAACCAAGCGGGCACACAAATTCAATTATCTGGCTAATTTAGAGAGAGAGAGAGAAAAAAAAAAGAAAGTGATACATGAATCCGAAATCGAATTGGAATAACCAATGATGGTTTTCAGAAAATGAGCAAGGCATTAAAGGATAGAAAAACGTCATTAAGAACGAGGCAAAGTGTGTTCGACTGGTGTATTATGCGTAATCTATAATTTGGCCGTGAACACTCGACGATTTCGTCACAAATGAAGAAAGGGCTTGGAGAAACCGAGATGCGGTTTTATCGACGAATCTTAAGTATATCGGGAGAATGAAAATTGCAAAGAAAGCGTTGCTAACAATAAGAGACAGTTGGAGAATTGGGGACACATAATGAGGAAGGAACTTAACGCTCACAGGGCTCATAGAGGGTAGGAGAATCAGAGGTGGGCTGTAAGTAATCTACTTGAAGGGTTTGCTTCAGTGGATGACAGAACGAATGCCAGAAGTCATAAAAGAGCGACAGAAGTAGGGGAATGAGGGAGAGACATAATTGCTCGCGTGTTGAAGAGATGCAGCACATACAGACAGACAGAGAGAGAGACAGAGAGAGAGAGAGAGAGAGAGAGAGAGAGAGAGAGAGAGACAGAGAGAGAGAGAGAAAGAGAGAGAGAAGGGGGGAGGGAGATGGGAGAGAGAGTAGCATGTAATACTATATTCTCATGCTTCATCGAGGAGGGGTGATTTAAGCCACGTGTTGAAGAGACGTGGATTATATATATATATATATGTATTGAAAGAGAGTGAAAGAGAGAGAAAGAGAGAGAGATGGAGAGAGAGAGAGAGAGAGAGATGTAATACTATATTCTCATGCTCCATCGAGGAGGGGTGATTTAAGCATGTTTTTGTAGAGCACGTTCAGAATCACAGATAATGATTACAAGTCAATGTAATGCAATACATTCCATGTAAAAGCATTAACACTTCAGAGATGAAGTGCTGAGTAATAAATAATATTTGGATGGTTATCAAGGTTCTTCTAACTTCGAGAAGAAAAGTCTGACAACAAAATAAAGTATGGACTTCTTTGTCATAATTTGGTTGGAAAAAAACTAAAATATTCGTGGATTTTGGTCCCACTAACAAAGAAAGTATTGCATAATCTGGAGTTAAGTTGGGAGACATTGTCAGAAATGAAGTACCTATCAGTAGACTCAACGATTAAGTGATTGCGTTGCAGGCGGGAAAGAGATAAAGAATACGTGTCTACAGCATCGTAGCATCTAACCCTTCAGCCAAGACAAAGAATTCAGCTGTAATAAGTAAGTGTTAATGTCTGACCACTGCACATGCGCATTTCTAGCTCTCTCCTTCTAACCAGTTAGCTGTATATGCAGTATTGTACATTGGTGGGTAGTCTTACGTTTTTTTTGTTGAACGAAGTTTTTAGATATCATTTTCATGCAACCTCATCCTTGGAGCTTCAAGTAATATTTCAACTATTTGTGATGGTTTGTGAAACACTGTTGCTAGTTTGACTATATGATATTTGAATTATTTACCATTGTCAACGAAGTTGAAAAGCAGTACATGTTTTCAGTTGCGCCTGTTTGTCTATCTGTTTGTTCGTCTGTCCGTTCGTCTGTCCGTTCGTCAGTCGACATAATATCCCTGAAAGTACTGAATGAATTTCAATGAAATTACGTGGGAAGATGGGCAATGGGGGTTAATAGGGGTGGTAAAGTTTTGGGGCAGATCTGGGATTTTTTTTTCTGTTGATAGATATTTTCCGGTTCTTAAAAGGTATTACATTCATGTAAATGATCATGACTGTCCACACGGTATCTCCAAAAGTCATCAATGAATTTCAATGAAATTTTGTGGGTAAGATACGGGAATCCAAGCCTAACAAGGAGGGGAATGAAACATCTGAAATGTACTTTATAAGTGTTGCTATATTTTGAGAGAAAATATTCCACATTCAGGTTCATCTGAAGAAGGGAGTAGAAGAAGTTTGATCCTCTGAAAAGCACTTCGAATGTCGATTTTCCTTTTCGAAACTATAGAAAAACACATTACTCTTTTTGTTTGTCTATTTAATTACTTTCCTGTCTATTATATGAAAGCTCCAGATAAAAGGGTGTCATTGAACCGCTACTTATCGTGATCTATCAGTCGTTATATTTATATGACGCGTGAACCTTTGAGTTGAAAATTAGTATTGCCTTCCTTTGATAGACCTAATGATTAAAATGGATCCCGTTATCTGTTCTATGTTTTATTTTCCCATTACAGTATCCAATAAAGAACAAAAAATGATTAAGTAAACCAGTGCTATCCTTAGCGGACAACCAACAGTAAGTTATGATTCTCCACTTTTCCCTGAATATTTTTGCTAACCCCCTAAACACCGTAGGGTAATGTCTCAATTCTCTCTGGATTTTTCATTTCAGTACAGCCACCAGAGCTTATTGGTACTGTTTAGACTATCATTGGTTGGCTCGCCTCCCTCGTCAGAGTTTCATCATTTCAGAATTTTGAAAAAAAAAGCAAATTTATGGGAGAGAACTTCTCACTGTTTGTTCAACCAAAATTACGTGTAAAAATAAGATTTCCCTACCGCTATTTGAACTCATGATCAACTGATTAGTAATGTGGCTTCCTACTGCCACAGCAAAACTGACAAGTTTTACATACGTAGTCTGGAATTTATGTTCTTTTACTTTGTTTTGCTACCCTGCGGAGAGCACTGAAAAAAAATAGGACATCAAAGTATTCGCCGATTGTCAGTTCTATAAAACCCCTCAACTGTGATGTGCAATCAACATATATATGGAGTATAAACACTGAATGTTTCCCTTCTTTCTTCCTTTACTTCTGTTTTGTACTTTCTATTTTTGTCTAAAGAATTGTTTTTCTTAAAGGATAATAGTGCAAATTAAAAAATCAAATAATTAATCTCCTTTCTTCACCGACCTTTCCTCTCTCTTATTTCCCACCCTGTCATAAAGAAAACAGCTTTCTTCCTCTGCTACAAACGCTGTCTCTCTTTAACCACTCTCTTCTTGGGCCTTTCAGTTTCTTACAAACGCCGTTAACCTATTTAGATCCGGTTTATAACATGATTTTATCCCGTTCTTAGAACAGTCAACTTGCGTCGCGATTCGAAAGACGTCGATTAAATATAATGAAAATAATGCATCTAGATGTAATTATTGATTATTTTTCTAATTAAGGTCTCAGTAATTGGTAAAATACACAATGAATTAGCCATAAGGCGTTCCGTAACAGCAATACATGGCTAATGAAAAACAAGGCTAATATATACTTAAAAAACAACAACAAAAAAATACAGATCACAATGATGTTTTGATGTTAGAAAAAATGATATTGTGAAATCTTCGAATGAAGATGTGGATACGATTGTTAATGGGTTCAGTGATTCTTGATTATGATTATATCAAAATCATTTTAGTTCAATTGGACTCCGAACAAGGAAAATTAGACTATAAAAGTAAACATTGATCATTTTGGTGGCAAAATGATTTCAACTGTATGGAAATTCGTATATATATATATATATATATATATATATATATATATATATATATATATATATATATATATATGTGTGTGTGTGTGTGTGTGTGTGTGTGTGTGTGTGTGTGTGCATTAGTATTTCAAGAAAAGGGTCCAATAAGTGTAAGAGTTATGTTAGAAGTAAGGGAAAGCCACACTGGTTGGAGATTCTTTTATATTCAATAACTTTGATGTTTATTAAAAAGGTTTTGAGTTCATAGATGTATTTTTCAGCTCACATAAAAGGTTTCTGTTGACCAGTTTCAAATTGCTTGACATCTGGGCGTTGAGATTTCGGGACGATGGTGAGTTAGAAAATGGATCCAGCAATTAATCTGTCATCCATGGTTTATGGCTCATGTGTACGATGTCCTTAGGAGTGGCAAGCATAGTCCCCTTCCGTATTCTTGAGTCTATTGGGAATGATTGTACATACACACATACATGTATATACATAAAGGTACCTACCAATCTACTCATACACACGTGCACACTCACACACACACACTAACACACACATCTACGCACACACATATATCAAATCATGGAGGAGTGGATGATCAGATTGAAATAATGATAAATTTAATTGGATCATATATCCATTTCTTATATATATATATATATATATATATATATATATATATATATATATAAAAGGATGTCTGAGAATCATATCGAACTGAATGCAGATGAGGAATACGTCAAAAATATAAGGAATGATAAAAGTAATATAAATTCAAAAATTTCTAGAGATTGGCAGCCCTTGTTTCGCATGTGAGCTCTGGGGACGCACGTTGTTAGTCATGATATCCAGCAATTGTCTAACATTCTAGCTACATGGCCAGCTCATTGCCAGTTGATCTTACGTTTTAATCTTTCAGTTCCGTAGTGAGTCTTGAACCCAAGCACGCACGCACACACACATAATGATATATATATATATATATATATATATATATATATATATATATATATATATATATATATATATATATATATATATGTGTAAATTTAATGATTTGACAATTTGGAAAAAAAACTCATTTTTCTCATTTATTTTTTTCGCTGTGACAAGCGTCATCAAGTCGGTTTCAAAGGATATTTTTCAAGTACATGATGCACATCGTTGTCATGAGGACAGAGCAACGACATCACGTTCCAGTGTTGTTGTTTGATGTTCTTTGGATTTTTTGATTTGCTCGTGTCCTTCTTCTTGATCGTCTCTGTTGGTATTAGTATCATTTGAAACCGGTGGGATTTGAGCTCAAATCATGATTAGTATAATTTAAAAACTATGGAACTTGAACTTAAATCAAGACTAATGTACAAATGGGCTGAAAATGTTGAAAGCTTTCGTAAAATGACGAATACTGATATGGCAAGTGTATCGATTTTGCACTGGTGCATATGGGAATGTTCTCGAAACCTTTGCAACGAAGACAGAATAAATCATAGGTTGTATGGAAACAACCCAGACAAAATCAGTAAAAAAAATAGGCGAAATACTTGTACAAACATTTGAAGTGAAGGAAATGATTTAAGAAAAAATGGTGAAGAAATGAAATAGACTTTTCAGATAAGACGACGTCAGTAAAAACAGATAGCAGAATGAAATCAGAATTGTCTGAAAATGTAGATAAATGCATAGACTTTACCAGATAACCATATCAACGGGAGCGTTGAAGTACTGTGGAGACTTACTGTCACATGATAACGAGGGACGACGACACAACTGGTATGAGACCTAAATCAGTGGAAATCGTCATTCTTCTTGCTACTATTGTTACCGCTGTTTCATAAGATTACTTCAGATTGTACCACTATTACTAAAATTCTACTGATAGGAAAACAGGTCTGATTCGTCACTCGATAGAAACCATCACCTATTTTGACGTATTGGGGGTGATCAATTAAAAATAAACAATTGTGATCTAGGAATAGGATACTTCTTTCACCTTCTGTTAGAGGGTGATCACTAAAAAAGTCCAAATTATAGAAAAAACATTAACATTTCTTAGCATAAACAAATATACCAATTTATCGTAAACTTACATTGTGAATTGAAGCCATCCACTAAAATCTTATTTAAGGGAATTTTAACAAGAGAAAAAAAATTCTTTCAAGACATCAAAAGGAGTGAATGGTTGAATTTAGGTCAGTTGAGTACATTGCCAGCCAGCCAGACCAGCTTAAAAACCGAAGATGTTGATGTTGACGATGTTGCTGGCAAGCTATCGGCAAAGCAAGGTCAACACTCCAGAACAAAACACCCAATTAGTTTTGAAGAGAAGAGTCTATAACTTATAGTCATCTTTTGAACTGAAGAATGGAACCCAACTGAACAATTAGCTCTTGAACTAAGAACTATGCAGCACGCATCAACTGGAGAGATGGAAAGATAGCACAGCATATTTGAAAGAAAAAAAACAGGAGTCAGGAATATCATGTATTCCATTTGAAAACTCAAACTGTATTTGACAGGCCTCGGAAGAATGTTAGATGAACGCTAGGCATCAGTACTCAAAACATTGATTGTGAAGATCATAAGTATCCAGAATAAAATCAGATGTCGTTCTGACTTACCCATGTTCCCGAGGTATTGACGCCCACGGTCAAGAGGCCTGGCGAAACCAGGGGAAAGTGTATGTCCAACGTTTGAAGATCGATAATGAACATGATGATGATGATAATGGTTTTAGCTGACAGTTTCTGATAGAGCTATTACTCCGATTTCTTGTGATTGATCACGTCTAAGAGAATCCTCGAATTAATTCAAGGGTAGAAATGATTAATTCGCTTTCGCGTATCGTTGGCTGATTTAACAATATACTCGCAATTAAAGATGGAGTCTAATCAAATCAACCACGTTGATAAACAAAGTATTAGATATAAGCCAGTTCAATTAGGAAATGAGACATCCATGCACTGAATCGCACGTAGGGCAATTAATTCTATCACATGACAGTCAGTGCAAACAATTCCATTAACTTTTTTTTTCTATTGAGTTTTTTAATATCTGAGAAGGGAATGCTCAGAGACATCTGCTTTTTGTATCTAAGAATTATTGGGTAATAATAATAATAATAATAATAATAATAATAATAATAATAATAATTAGAAGAAGAAGAAGAAGAAGAAGAAGAAGAAGAAGAAGAAGAAGAAGAAGAAGAAAAAGAAGCTCGAGATGCTATTCAACAAAGTAAAAGAATACAGTGATGACATTGGGATGGAATTTGGAAAAGAAAAATGTGCAATTATGTAATGCACAAAGGAAGACTTCTAATGGCTGGAAAAATCGAACTCCTGGACAACAGGAAGATTAGGGTACTGACTGCACGAGACCGATACAAATACATGGGATTTCTTGAATGTAACATGATAAGCCGGGAAGAAATGAAGGAGAAAATAAAGAGACAATACCTTAGAAGTATAAGGAAAATATTAAAGACCAAATTGAACAGCAGGATTCTGAAAAAAGGAATCAACATATGGGCTGTATCGGTAGTAAGATACACAGGACCATTCCTAAGATGGAAAAAGGTAGAACTCCAATCAATGGACAGGCGAACAAGGAAACTTATGATAATGCATAAAGCTTTGCACCCCAGAGATGACATGGATAGACTATACGTTAAGAGAAAAGAAGATGTCAGGGGGTTCATCAGCATAGAGGACTGCGTCCAGAGATCTGAAGCAGATCTAGAAAAGTACGTGCAAGCAAACAGCGAAGACAACACAAAGAGAGCACGAAACAGCGCAACGAATAACAAAGTAGAAAACAATAGAACAGCATAGCAAACAAGGGAAGAAAAATGGGAAAGGAAAAAATTGTAGGGAGATTTTAAAAGACAGATACAAGATGTGACAGACGAGACATCAAGGACAAGGCTACGAAAAGGAAATTTGAAGAGAGGAACGAAATTGCTCATCATGGCAGCTCAAAACAGAAGCATCGGGACAAACTATATCAAAACAGAAATTGACAAAACACAGAAAAACAGCAAGTGCCACCTGTACAGTGAAAGAGATGAGACAAAACCACATAACTAGTGAATGTAGTCAACTCGCCCAGAAGGAGTATAAGCACAGACACGATAAAGTAGCAACGGTGATACACTGGGAACTGAGTACGCAAATGGGATTCAACCATTCGGAAAAGTGGTACCGGTACAAACCAGAGACAGCCCTGGAGAATAGAAACCACAAATTACTCTGGGTTTTTGACATCCAAACCGACCACCTCATTCAGGCAGGAAGACTGGACTTGGTACTCGTAGACAAGAAGAGGAAAATCTGCCAAATAAGAGACTTGGCTGTGCCTGCAGACCATAGAATAAAGAGGAAGGAGAGTGAAAAACTGGAAAAATACCAAGATCTGGCAAGAGAAGTGAAGAAGATGCAGAACATGAGAGTCAGGGTAGTACCAGTAATGATAGATGCACTGGGAACTGTCCCAAAGACACTGAGGGCGAGACTATAGGAGCTCGAGATAAAAAAAAGGATTGAGACTATACAGACCAAAGCACTGCTAGGAACTGCACGGATACTAATCACCCAACAGCCAAGGAAAATGTATAGTGGAGGTGTTGCAAACCACAGCACTGCTGTGATAGATGAGGATGATATGAGAAAAAGGCTGGAGACCTGAGAAGATTTACTGTCACTCAGCTTCCAGTGATTATCAACAGGCAGCTAGTGTGAAACTATAATCCACACAATTGTAGAGGGCTGGTACTCTGTGGAGAGGAGGGTTGGAGACTTGGGAACACTTGCAGGTCACTCAGTTCCTAGTGGCGACTGCCAGGCAACTTGTATGCAAATACGACGGCAAATATTATTATTATTATTATTATTAATAATAATAATAATAATAAGACCTGAGGAGACTTATTGTCACTCAGCCTTCAGCGATAACCACTGGGCAACCGGTGTGAAACTGTAAATCGCAAAATTACTGCGATCTATGAGTACGAGGAGAGGAGGGCTGGAGACTTGAGGAGACTTGCTGTCACTCAAACTCCAGCGGTTACCACCAGGCAACTGGTGTGAGATTCCTAATAATAATAATAATAATAATAATAATAATAATACGAAAGTCAGGGTAGTACCAGTAATGGTAAGTGCACTGGGAGCTGTACCAAAGACACTGAAGTCAAGATTGGAGGATGTAGGGATGAAAGGAAAGATTGAGACTGTACAGACCAGAACACTGCTGGGGACTGCAAGAATACTGAGAAAAGTGCTATAGATATGAGATCTACGACCCCAGCTGTTAGCAGTGGCCTAACAGAGAGAAGAAGAGGAAACAAACAAAACGAAACAAAACAAAACAAAACCCCCACAACATACCATAAATGCTGGTGGACATACGAACCACAGCACATCTGTGATCGGCGAGGAGAGCTGTCACTCAGCCTTTAACAATAACAATCGGGCAACTGGTATGGAACTGTGAAAGTGTGATGAGAAAGGCTGGTGTGAAAATGTATGATAATAATCATGATAGTCACAAGATTGGTTAGCCAATATCAAAAAGAACTCTACAATATAGAGAAGGAAGGAAAAATAGAATTAAATACGACCACTCTGGAAAACACTTTCTGAAGGATAATCGACTGGAAAGCACCAGGGCTTGCTGGTTATCCACAAATATTAGTTTGAGAAATTCATCACACTACATGACAGACTGATCCACCAATTTGAAAGTTGCCTGGCTGAAGGAGAGCTCCCGAAATGGATAACCAGAGATCGAACAGCCCTAATCCGGAAGGACATGGAAGAAGGAAATTGGGTTAGAAACTATAGACCAATTAGGGTCTTACTACTAATATGGGAAATTATGATTTGAAATGAAGCAGAGGGAAAATATATTGCCATAGAAATAATCAGACTCTTACGAGACACGAATAACTGGAAAGTAGGCTTGGTTGCTGTAGGAAGATGCTTATCTAAGGTGAGTATTAAAAAGGGTGACTTTGAAAGACGTCTCTCTACCCTACCTACTATGTGTACTATGATACCACGAAATAGAATTTCGAATAACACCAAAGGATACCTATTTTGTAGGACAAAAAAGAAAGGTCAACCACGTCATTATACATTGATGACATTAACCTATTTTCAAAGAGTTGGAAAAAGCTTGAAATACTGTTCAACAAAGGCAAAGAATAAGGTGATAACATTGGAATAGTTTTCAGAATAGAAAAATGCACGCGATTTATAATGTGCATGGAAAGGCTTATAGAAACAGAAAAATTGAGCCATCCAACAACAAGAAAATTAGAGTATATACCACACAGAATTGACGTGAATACCCAGAGGTTGTCGAATGTAATTCGATAAAACAGAAAGAAATTAAAAAGAAAATAGAATTCGCTAAGGAAATGAGAAACATTAGAGACTAAGCTAAACAGTAGATATTTTATAAAAGGAATAAATATATGGGCAGTATTGGTTGTAAGATACACAGGACCATATCTTAGATGGACAAATGACGGTCCAGGGGACCTATGACGATGCATAAGACTCTAAACCCAAGAGATGATACGAACTGAATGTACGCTAAAAGCAAAGGGGGCGGCAGAGGATATTTCAGCATCAACAACTGTCTCTAAATGGCCAAAACTTGATTAAAAAACTATATGCAAGCATCCAGTGAAGATATTATGCAAACTGCTCAAAATAGTGCGACAAGCAACAAAAAGCAGCGAGGGAGTAGCAAAAAAGACAGGAAGAAAGGAAAATGGGGACAGAGAAAGCTACTTGTGGAATCCAAAAGATGGTTAGTGAAATATCGCAGACTTAAGATCATGGACATGACTGCATAAAGGAAATCTGAAAGGATAAGCATAACCCCTCAACACGACCTCCCAAATGCTCTATGTCATAGCGAAAATTGACAAAACTCTGATAAACTGCAAATAACGTTTTTGATTAGAAAGGGTCGAAAATGAAAATAAGTGAATGTAGTAAACTAGCTCAGAAAGGGGTTAAAGAACCAGCATGACAGGGTAGCAACTGTTACACACTGAGAACTATACAATTCGATTACGAGTGAAAGATGTGAACAAATGGTATCAGCATGAGTCAAAGACAACCTTGGAAGGCAGAATCTGCAAATTGGTCTGAGATTCTGACCGATCACCACAGCCAAGCAAGACAATCAGATATGGCAATTGTACAAAGGGAAAAAAAACCTGCAAAAATCATAAAAATGTCCATTGAGTGAAGATGAAAGAGAGTGAAAGGCTTGGATAGTACCAGGAACTGAAAAAGGTCATAGTAGTGCCAATGATAGATGCATTGAAAACTGTGCCAAAGTCAATTATATCCGGATAATCAGTATTTAGAGGTATTTATTGGAAACGGTCGACTTAAACCATCAA
>OY735216.1:40502043-40507043 GCA_963457665.1 Thysanoteuthis rhombus | reverse complement strand
AACTGTATATTTCTTCTCTATAACTTTTATTATAACAGAAAAAACACAATAAAGTCGGAAGTTAACAGTGATGTATCAAAAAGCAGTGTAAATGATACAAGGACAGTTACATTTCAATTGAGAATGAGTGAAAAATGCCCTTATTTGAACACGTCAATAATCATTTACATGTTGGTGATAGGATACCATTTCTGCTATTTGTATGATTTTCGAGCTGATTAAGTAGGGGTTGTTTTCTAGGAATGGACGCTTGTTTCCTCTCCCTTCTTCTTCTTCTTCTTCTTCTTCTTCTTCTTCTTCTTCTTCTTCTTCTTCTTCTTCTTCTATTGTCCTCACCTATCATAGCAGAGCTGTGGTTTGTACAGCCTCCACCAGGCTTCTGTTTGGCTGTTGTTACTGACTTGTGTCGTAGGACTTATGTATCAAGTACTCCCCTCAGTATTCGTGCAGTCCCCAGTAGTGATGTAGTTTGTCTCAATTTTCCATTTTATCCACAGTTCCTCCAATCTTGTTTTCAGTGTCTTTAGTACAGTTCCGAGTGTACACACCATAACTGGTACTACCATGATTTTCATGTCCCACCCCTTCTTCAGGTCTCTTCCCTGGTATTTCCCTAGGTTTACACTCTTCCGTATTTACTCTATAATCTGCAAGCACAACCATGTTTATTTCTTGGCAGGTTCTTCTTCCCTTGTCCACGTCTACAAAGACTAATCTTTTTGTTTTGTTTGGATTGGGTGGTCAGTTTGGATGTTGAAATCCCAGTGTGATTCATGGCTCCCATGTCCGAAGGCTGTGTCCGGTTTGTTTTGATATCAATTGTCTGCATTGTTGAAACCCATTCATTTGCTCAGTTTCCAGTGTATTACTGTTGCTACCCTGTCGTGTCTGTTTATGTACTTCTCTCGGCTAGGTGATTAAATTCATTGGTTAGTGGTTTATGGTATCATCATTTTCTTAACATTGGCGGAATTTGCTGTTAGTTAGGGATCTTTGGATTTTTGCCTCGATACAGTTTGTCCTGATTCATTAGTTTGGAGGTTGCCATGATGTGCAATTCGGTTTTTCTTTTCAGATTATTATTTTTTGCACTCATAGCGACTGGCGCCTTCACTACAGATCAAGAGATAGCTGGTCTCCAGAATATTCCAGGATTCTCTCCAATGTACTTGCTGATTCCAGTAGTGTTTTCACCTTGATGGTCTCGGTTCTTTCCAAATTTTCTTATTCTTGTATCGGTAGGGTCGACGCCCTCTACACTGTGGACTTACAACTGTGGGACTCTACAAAGATGAGTACCAATCGTAATCTTACGTCAGTTTTGAGTTTGTTTGACGATACCAAATTCAACACTTGTATTGCTGGGAGTAATAACTACGAAGAATGTTCACAATTTGGAAATAGTAGCTTCTGCAAGTTGTAAGTTCTAAAGAGGACAGGTTTCCTTGCGCCAGAAATGGGAAAAGTTAACTCAGTGAAATGGCTTTATTATAAGAATTGCTGTCTTTTCTTTTAATCTCAGCATTTGAACAGTTGACTTATTTCAGCACAACCGGTAGGCAAATAATTGGTACCAGTCACCAATCATCAGTTACGTCCCCAATACCCCACAGCAGTAGTGACCACTCTTATCTTCATTGCCCTACAACAATAGTCCAGCCATTAGCATTTCCGAGTGTTACAAATTACTTCACACTTGGAACCACAACTGCAGTGAAGAAGCGAAAGCAGAATAACACAAAAATGGCGCACAAATTTAAGATATTTGCGTCATAATCGACGGATGCTCCCTTGTTGGTCTCCAGAAGGGACTCAGTCATCATCCTGCGACTGCTGGCAAAAACTTCGATTTGTGTTCCCTCAATTGCTTTCGGGCGTTGCCGTCGTCATTGAGCGACTGTTGGCCAAAATATGGAGAGAAAAAAGACAATAGAGGACTATCAATCGATTATGCATTGCTATCTTAGAAGGAAACCATCTGATATGCACGTTCACAATATGGGGGTGTCTATTGTAGAGACATCAAGACTGCGCTTGAAAAAGAAAGATGAGCTGCAGGAAATCCATAAGAATATATAAAAAGAGGTCCGTAGTTTACCCCATGAGGAATACATTAACATTATAAACTAAGCAAAAACCCACACAAAAATACAAGTCTTATACGAGAGAGGGACGTGTACATCTCAAAATGAGAAAAAATCCTGATACACAGTCGTTTGAAGGGTTGAGAAAAATCAACTGAACTTGCCAAGAAAATATTGAAAGTAATAACATATGGAGATCAACAACCGAATCACTGCTGATGCAAATATGGTTACATACATGTTCACAACATGAAGAGAAACCCTGAACAAAAAACGAAAAAAAAAAAAAAAAAACAAATCAAAACCTGCCTTGAGAATATGATTGGGAAAACAGATTTCCCAACTATAGAAAGATTACTGGAAAACACATCAAACTCAAACTGACAAAAAAGTATGCGCTGCAGTAGAAGAAATGCCACAAAGAAGACTAGCCAAAGAAGGAAGACTAAAGTAATATAGACAGAGGACTGCCCATTGAAGATCCGGGGGAAAAATTGTAATGAATAGAGCGACACTGGATAACTCCTTCCAGAAATAACCGGCTGGAAACCACGAGAACCTAATAGGATCCAAAGATTTGGGTTTAAAAAATCGCCACATTACATGACAGGTTGATCTACCAACCTCGAAGCAATCTAGATGATCGTGATGTTCCAGGCTAGATGACACGAAACAAAACGATCTTCATCCAAAAGTTCGCTGAAAGAGGTAATAAGGCCAGCAACTATATACCAATCACGTGCCTACCGATAATGAGGAAAATTCTGACCGGCAGAAATCGGAGAGAATATTTATTCTTATGGAAAGAAAAGGACTATTACCAGAAGAACAGAGAGGAGGCAGGATAGGATGACCGGCTGTACTCTGACCTGATGATCCTAAAAGAATTAAGAAAAAGAAGAAAAAATGTCACAATGAGGTAGATCGATTATAATGAATTCAAACGAGATAAACCCACATAGATGAATACTCGAATGCCTCAGAATATTTTAGATAACTGAACCAGTGGTGAGATTCATAGCAAACACTATGAAATTTGACGACAGCTGCAGGACATACCTTAGCAGAGGTGAATATTAAAAAATGGGAATTTTTCCATGGCACTCTCTATCTAATTATTAACCATGATACCACTAAACATGATTTCGAAAAACTGCAGAGGATACCGATTCACCAGAACAAAGAGTGAAGGTCAACCGCCTCATTATACGTTGATCACAGAAACCTATTTGCGAAGAGTAAGAAAAAAAAAAAACTCGAAATATTATTTAACGAATTTAAATGATAAAGCAACGACATTGGGAATGAATTCGGAATAGAGTTTCTGCGAATGAAAATGCACTTGGGAAGGCTTTTAGCGATAGAGAAGAAAACAACCAACAGTAAGGCTCAATCCACTGTGATGCTGTGATATGTGAGGACCAAGAGAAGAGGGCTGGATATCTAAGGAGAATTGTCATTCATCCTTCAGCGACAACAACCTGCGACGAAAAACTGGTATGAAAATACCGACAATGCATAATGAGAATTCATGCAAAATTCCCTGTATATTTATTTGTTTGTTTGCGCTCAAAAAGGGTGAAGTATTAGTTGTATTCTCCTTCGTATATTTTTATGATTGATATAGATATATTCCATCGGTTGAAAATTACTTCAAACAAATATATATATATATATATATATATATATATATATATATATAAATATATATATAATTTCAGTAATATATGCATGTTAGAGTAATGATTGAGAGTAATTCATTATTATTATCACTCGTAAAATTTCAAACCAGTTGTCTGGTGATTACCGCTGGGGGTTGAGTGACAGCAAGTCTCCTCATGTCTCCAGCCTTCCTCTCCGCACTCTCATAGTTCACAGCCATACTGTGGATTACAGTTTCAAACCAGTTGCCCAGTGGTCATCGCTGAAGTCTGAGTCACTGTAAGTCTCCTCAGGTCTTCAGCCCACATCTCATCTCTCCCTCACCTATCACACCAGTGCTGTGGTTCGTACCTCCTTTACCATTTGGGTATTTTTTCCCTCCTCCTCTATTAGGCCACTGCTAACAGTTGGGGTAGTAATTCTTATATTTCTAGAGCTTTCATTGGTATTCGTGCGGTTCCAAGCAGTGCTTTGGTCTGTACGGTCTCAATCCTCCCTTTTATCCCGAGTTCCCCCAATCACATCCTCAGTTATTATCCTTATTATTATTATCATCATCATCATCATCATCATCATTATCATTATTATTATTATTATTATTATTATTATTATTATTATTATTATTATTATATCACCATCATCATCACCATTTGACGTAACAGATTTTCATTACTAATGGCATAACATGTCAGTGATCCAAAGATGTACGAATGTTTAACCATTATGCAGCTTCCTTTCGACCCAACAGTATTCAATATTCTAGTCGACAGAACTCGTATAGTCTTTTACTAGTCATTGTTCAATTGAATATTTGGCAAATACAACTTGTACCATCTACCATAGTACGTTTATTCATATACTTCTCTCCCATGATCCAACATTGCCGTACTTTTAAAATCCTCACCCCGCCCAACCGACACCGCACCCTTTCTTCTTTGTTTGAAGTTACAACATATACACGGAGTAAACATTGATAATTCATTCTGTAGAGAACATTGCTCACATAGAGGATATTTGGGAATCATTCTGTAGTACGTGCTTGGAATACCAGGGTAGGATTTGGCATTTCCTTTAGGGAGAATTCTTCCTGATATAGTGCTTATCCAAGTCGGAGAGAAGGGATAATTTCACTTCGTGTACGTATAACAAAAGACGAATGATTTTGTCGTAACAGTGAATTTTAAAGTGTAAACTGAAAGAATGAAATTCAGTAAGGTTATCTCTGGTTAAGTTCATTGTATAGGGTGTTGTATT
>OY735216.1:40482043-40497043 GCA_963457665.1 Thysanoteuthis rhombus | reverse complement strand
ATATCCTACCTTTTAAACCATCTTATGATATATATATATATATATATATATATATATATATATAGGTAGACTGTGAAGAGTTGGGTGACCTGGCACCACCTTGTCTTACTCCATCTTCGAGTACGAAAGATCATTGTATTAATGCAACCTGATTTAACACACTGCTGTCAGCATATTTGTTACCAGATTCTACACCTCGTTGCATGATAGTATCGATGACCTTTTTGGAAAAATGCGCTGTTTATGCCGCTGAATATATTTATTTTCAGGCATTATCAGTTTAGGAAGCTGTTTTTTAGTGACAAGCGATGAATTCACTATCTTTTCTGTAAAATCAAATTAAACAAAAAGATTCAATATGCACTATGATGTAAAACTATGGAATGAAATCCTATTGGATATTCGAAATGAGCCTTCAAGGGCCATTAAAATGGCATTTACGAAACTATGAATTGAAATTTGAACCTTCCACTCACTCTTCTTTGAAACTTTTGTTGCTGTGGTAAATGCAATCAGTATCCTCCCTTTTCTCACTGAATTTCCTGCCCCCTTTACACTGGACCCCGTTACTATTTATAAGCACCCCTTACATATCGGCTCAATTATTACAGAACAATCATGTTATTTAATCTACTCTCAAGCTTATCAACTTCTACAATGAAATAAATGAACTATGGACGTAGCTTGGCTCGACAACCAATCTTGTTCCCAAAAGTGTCCTAAGCTACTCTCTTTTATTATAGTTTTTTGGCTTTCCATAGTTATCATTCTTAGCTGAATTTTCAGACGATTTTTTCATGGCTGTGATGTGTGGATTGTTGCTGGAATACAGAGTTAAACTGCTCCGAGTCTCTACGGAGCCTGATAAAGGAATTGCTGTGACGGTACATATGATACACTGCCCCGACATATACTGGGTACAATTTTCAGGCCAATATTAGACGTGATCCCACCACATCCACTTATGGCATATATATATATATATATATATATATATATATATATATATATATATATATATATATATATATATATATATATATATTAAGATCACCAGAAGATATTTCTAATCAAATCTAAGAGTTGTGAGTCACGATTTTGCGCTAAGGATCCTGAAATTTAGCATATGGTTAGATCTTCTGACGGCAAAGACTGCAATTTATGTGACGTTTACCTCTGAGGCCATTCAAGGCAAAGAGGTAAATCTCTCCATGGCGGAAGTCATATGCAATGGAGAGTTGACCCCACCAAGCATCATATCTACCCAACTTTCCTAGCTGATAGCTGCCATTTTGCACCTATAAAAGTGATTAGCGCAGTGTGAATTTTTTTTTCGCTGGACGTATTATCACCGTGGTCAGTTGTGAGCTACAATTATCCAATAAGTAATGCTAGATTTGATCGCATTGGTACATCTTTTCACATTGAAGACAAGTGAGGTTGACCTTGATGGTAATTCCTGGTCACCAGAGGTTATTTCAACACATTTTTTTAGGGTTTTCGGCACTAATTAATCTATAACATATGAACTGAAATTCGGCATAGAGATGAAACTGAGGTCACCTGAGGCCCTTTTTAAGTTGTTTGCCAAGATTTTGTACACATGAAATTGAAGTTTCGCATAGAGGTAAGTCTTTCATGGCCAACACATTTAGAAATGTGATTTTGACATCGAGGTCTTTTGAGGTGGTGTGGTAAGAGCTTTGCTACGTTGAAACAGTGGTAGCTTCAATTTCGACAGAAACCCTATTTTCTTTAATTGTTTATTCTACTTAGGTAGTCTGGGATGCATGATGCATTGACTATGTTACGACAGGAGATCATTTCAAATAAGTTTCTATATATTACTCAATTTATGATCATTCTATCAGATCTCATTCATCCATTTCCTAATATATACATATATATATATATATATATATATATATATATATATATATATATATATATATATATATATATAACAGAACTCTTGCAAAGATTTTATATCATTTATGTAATTTATTTCCCAATATCTGTAAATCGCGATTTATGTCATTTTTGTTAATGTTTTGTATGTTGTTCAGGTACTTTGATATCATAGTACTATGTGTGAACTTTTCTCGTTTGGGCAATCAATTGTGTACCATATAATTGTTTCAGAACAATTATATTGATATGGCTCCCCAGCTTTGTTGATCAAACCATACCTTTTATGTATATACATCAACCGTTAGAAATATATATACAGTTTTTGCTGAATGAATATGCCTAACAAGCTAATAAAATATAAAATTGTATTTAGACGCTAAATAGACATAAGTGTCTTTCACATGAACAGACAGATCTATCAAAGAATGCAATCATATAAAATGTACCTTTAGAGAATATTTACTGGGCAAAATAAATAGAATCAACTAAATGTTTCAATCAATTCGTCAATTATGTATTTTAGAAAGA
Source organism: Thysanoteuthis rhombus (assembly GCA_963457665.1). Taxonomy (NCBI): domain Eukaryota; kingdom Metazoa; phylum Mollusca; class Cephalopoda; order Oegopsida; family Thysanoteuthidae; genus Thysanoteuthis; species Thysanoteuthis major. Next base: position 40,494,604 of record OY735216.1, on the reverse strand, counting down.
TATCGCAGATTGAAAATTTCAAAATACTCAGGGGATACTCGGAACATTCGCTGAAATCCATGTAATTAAAATCAATGCCACATAATATCTCACTCTCGTTGGAAGATAATGTCTGACACTTTTTGAGTGCTAATCATTCCTAATCTACAAATAACATTGCCAATGGCAGTTGAAAAAAATTATGTGACCTTTACCAATCAAACATTTATTCATGGGGAAAAGTGAATACAATACGTATACCTGCGATTCGTCAAGTGAACATTGTGGTGAGCTTTTTGAGGAGGCACATGCTTGTCTGAACAAGTTGAATAAATGGTATTATATAAGTAGAATTTCTTTAGTTTTTAATGTAAATGCCCATTATGAATTCACAGTAATTACTGTTACACATTAATATATTGAATCAGTTCGTAAGAGAGCATTGTCAGTGGAATCTTGATCAGATAGCAAACTGAAGTTTTAGAGAATCCTTCGAAAGCAAAAGCACCAGAAGAAACTTTTTTTATAAATCGAAAATAATATTTAATTTCATACGTATGTGAGATATCATATTCCATAGCGTAGAGGACGCAACAGTACATAAGACTTCAGGGAATATTTATTTGACAATAGCCAGCAGTAGTCAGAGATGAATATTAAGTGGTATCTTTTGTTTCCCTCTTCATCATCAGCATCATCAACATCAACAGCATCTTCTTAGCATCTGTTGTTAGAAATATGCCTTCCCAATGATTCACTGGAGCTCTCTATCATGGCATCGTGGAGTCAATATTTTCTGAACTTGTCTAATTCGTCAAGCCATCTTATATTTTGCCGGTCACGTTTCCGCATATTATCTCTGGGGATCCAAATTGTGGGTCGTGATGTCAAGTACTGGTTTGGAATTCTCACAATATAACCAGCCCATTGCCGTTAAAGTTTTGTAATGTTTTCCATGATATCACTGACTCCCTTTTTCCTGTAATATACTGTGCTCCATAAATAACTATCAAAAGGATGCATTGGTTGCATACCTTATTTTTTAGGAATAATGGGATTTTCTCGTTCTTTAAGGTTGAGCTTACTCTTTCGAAAGCTTACCAACCTTATGTGATTCTTCGCCTAATCCCTCCTCCCCTAAAAGGTTTCATGGAGACTCGTTGTCTTAGGTAGCTGTGGTGGATTTTTTTCCGTTCTTACATTTCCGATTTTGATTGTTATGTCTCTGTCTTCAACATGTTTGTTGTACATGACATTAGTTCTGCTGAAGTTCATATAGAGACCATCTTTCTTGCTTCCAATATGTCTAGCATTTTTTTGCAGTCCATGCAAGTTATTTCAGTAAAAAAAAAATGATGTCTTCTGCAAATCTTGGATTATTCATGTGTTTGCCTACTATTCTAATAATGCAGCCTGACGAGAGAGGGTGCTATCGGAATATATATGGGTTCTACGCCTTGTTGCATGATAGCATCGATGACATTTTTTGGAAAATGCGCTGTTTATGCCACTAAATATATTCACTTCTTGTCAGGAATAGTATTAGAAGCTGTTTTCAAAGTGATATGAGATGAATTTGCTATCTGTTCTGTGAGAAAAAATGAAGAAATAGATTCATTTTGCACCTCGATGCAAAGATGTGGAATGGAATCCCATTCGATGTTTGAAATAAGCCTTTAAGAGCCATTTTTAAAAACCATTGAAATGGCTTTTACAAACTATAAATCAAGATTTGAGTCTTCCACTCACTTCATTTTGAAATTTTTACTTTTTTTTCTTAAAACTTTGAAACTTTTGTTGCCATCGTAAAATTAATCAGTATCCACTCTTTTTCTACTAGATTTCCTGGCCCCCTTCCCTTTGACACCGTTACTATTTATAAACACCTTTTTCTCATCAGCTCAATTATCAAGAAACAATCATGGTAGTTGATCTATTCTCAAGCTTATCAACTTCTGCAATGTAATAAATTAACTATGTAGGTAGCTTGGCCTAACAATCATTCTAGTTCCCCCAATTGTCCCAAACAACACTCTTTTGAAATAGTTATTTAGCTTTTCGAAATTATTTTTCTTTACTGAATTTTCAAATGATTTTTTTTTTAGTTAACTGTTGTATGTAAATTGTTGCTGGAATCAAAATTTAAATTTTCCTTGACCTCGACAATTATTTGAAAGAAAAATGGCTATTTTTAATTACTTCGTTGTCTGATATGATTTATTCATGAAGACTTAAACTTTGATTCTTGAGGGGGTTTTGTATTGATCAGTGTTATTTTTGCAGCATTTGCTGCCTGCCACGGATTAATTCAGACAGACTTCGTTTAATGAATGGATACTTCGACTATTTTGTCTACTAAGAGAACAAAATCAACGAAAAAATGAAAAAAAGCAACTCCATATCAACTTTCAAAACATGCATTATATTTATCGACACTTTTTTCTTTTTTTTTTTGCAATTCATTTTATAATGTCAACACCGTGTTATTTGAATTGATGAATTTGATACATTCAAATCCTCTTTTGCAAATAAAAGAGTTTTAATAATAATTAATTATTATTGCAAAACAAAGTCATGATATTCTCAAAATCATGATAATCATGAATTCATGTTCGAAAAATTTTTGAAGATGATTTGCAAATGATTGTGAAGATGAGTTATACATCGACATAAATAGTTTTATTTTTGTTAATCAAATATTGATGATGAATGATTATGTTTCATACGAACACATTAATTTTTTCTGAACAATTAAAGAGACTTTTTAGAAAAGTACATGCTAATGAACGTTACCAATGAAGTACGTTTGACAGAACATGTATACATGTATGAAGCTTTACAATAATCAATCGGTACCTTTAATGACCTGTTGAACTTTGTAATTACCTTTTTCGTTAATTATTCTTTTCCTTGAATTCATAAGATTGTCATAGGATTGTCAGGCATTTAGCACACTGTTTCAATCATGTTGGTGCAATTTTCCTGATTGTGTTGAGTAAAAATTATAAATGTTCTACCAATGAAATTTCATATTTATTCTATACTATAGATTTCAAGAGAGAATAAAACAGTAAACAGATGGTATCATTATGAGAGGATTTTCACATAATAACAATCCAATGGCTTTTGCTGGAGATAGAGTTAGTGGCAGCAGGATTCCTTGAATTCCAGCGACTCATCTCTAGATATTGAAAATTTACAATAACCTATTGTCTGAATCCTTACAATTTAACTTTAGATTACCAGTTCACTTAACACTTTCACAACATCAACATTTTTTGCAAGGCACCTCAGGATCTTTCAAAGCGATTCTATTATGATGGGTACAGTAGTTAGATTCTTATCCCATAATATCCTCCGTTGTATTAGAAACTACCGACCAAAACAGCCACAAAATTATATGAAATAAGTTTGTTCCGTTTTTAAGTAGGTCTTGCTAGCTGGCTATGTGTGTATTCATCATAAGTTCAGGTCACACCAATGGTTTTGGAGGGCTGAAAATTTGAAAAATTTACTACTTATCATGTCTTCTTTTTATCACCCCTGAATAGGTTTTATGGGGGGGGGGGTGAAATTAACAATGTAATATTTTGCTAAATTAGTCCTTTAGTTTTTGGCAATGATCATGCTTTTTTTGTTTTTCAAGGCGAAAGAAGTAATTTATTCAATTATCTCACCTTTTTCGATTGATCGGCCCAAACATGTCATGCTAACAATACTTGTGTTATTTTCAAGTTGATATATATTCCAGATTTCCACTCTTCTTGAATTTCACTTTATTGCATTCTGGTTCAGCGACATCCTCAATCTGGTAATTATTCCTTAGGTTATAATAGCGACATCTGCTCTTTCTATCCAGATCGAGTGATGCATTTTATTCGAAAATCCCTATAGCATTTGCTCTTTCTTATTCCCCAGGTTGGCTTCTGGTTTCTGTTTATATTATTAAACAAAGTAAAGGCTGTCACAGGATTCCAAGCGGAGCATCATTCCTATTTCGATATGAAATGTTTTGTTCTCCTTAGTATATTTACAACATTCACTTGAATGATTGACATTTCCATCTTTATCTCCGTGTAAGTGACTTTTATTACTTTACTGCCTTGTCCATTTTGAATTTCATATATAATACATTTGTTCTGCGTTGCTTGACCTGAGGACAACGATTCCCTCTGCACTTATCTTCTGCACAACCTCGTTAATCATCTGCGATTCCATTTTACCCAGAGACAGACCCTGTTTTCTTGGGAAATCTGATATTGAATGTTATAAATGGTTTAGTTCCAGAAATGACATTTTAGATCTTTAAGGATCACACCCTGGATGCAGGGGCCTGGTAGACAAGCCACTGGAAATCTACAGTGTGGGTCGAAACGATACAACACCCACTGTGAAATACTGCTTTCGTTGCTAATGCAAATTTAACTAATACCAGCCCCATTATATGTTGGTTGCTAAACACTATTTTAAGACATACATCGGGTAAGAAAACCCCATCCCACTCTAAGCTTAGTGAAGATCCTAAAAGAGAAGACCACAGTAGATAGTATCCCTGATCGACCCCATCATGACAAAAAACCCCAAAAATAAAAAAACAAAAAAAATAACAACAAAAAACAACAATAACAAAAAACAGCAGTTGTCGTTGATGTTATGTACGCTATACGACAATGACCTTTCAGAAAGTTGTAACATTTAAAACCATCGCCGAACGATACAAAATCCTGCTGTTGAATGATGTGCCTGTTGGCCCTGAGATCATAAATTCCTTCCGTGGCAGTTAAAGTGGATCTAGCCTCAAGTCAGTTTAGCAGGAACAAATGTACGCCTGATCAAAACCAGCCAAGGTAGATGAAGTCCGTGGCAGTACACGCATGTTTATGTTTTACAGTGTCGGATAACAAAGCAGGGCTCATGAGTTTCCTCAGAGAAATGATGTGGGAATGATCAAATACAGTCTACTCTTAGCCAAATTCATCAGTACCCATCATGCCAATTCCAGAGATCTGCGAGAGGCATGAGTAAGAGCATCCCTGGATGTGCATCCGGCTTATCTATGAAATGGTCGCTATCCTGGGTCCTTCACCGGGTCATGCCCTGGCTTCTGTCTACAATCTGTTTGGTAGAGATACCAGTAGTCATTCGTAATTAACTGGCAAGAAGAGATGGTTAATGAGCAGCATAAGTCTGGAGAGTGCATTTAGAAGGGTTTGGTAAAGAACCCATGGATGCGATGACAGAGGATCTCCCCAAATAGGGGCCGGACCTCACCATTGCAGTGTAAACAAGCACTGCTGATCACTTGGAAGATTCTAATCTGGGCAAACTGAGAGCATACAAGTTCTCAAACAACTATATTAAAAAAAACCCAAACCCAAAACATATCCAAGTCCTTGGGTCATGACCTCGAATGCAAAAGAATATTTTGAGGCTATGCAACTAAAACAAAGCACGCAAAATAAGTACTTGCATTATTCCATGAATCGATTTCAACAAAATCATGATTCAGTGCAATTTATCGGAGCTTAAAGGTAACTCAGTAGGGCAAGAGAACAAGTTAATTTGAAATAATAGAGCAGGTAAAAAGGAGTAGTCTACATTCCTACTTGGTTGGTTGGAGCACACTGACAGTGAATTCGATCGTCTATTGCAATTTTGTCTACAATCGGGGAAAACTTACGATAAACTCGGAATAGAAAGTTTCAATGAGTCTGTTCTAAAATAATCGGACAGAGTATCTGCGAAAATATAATCAGACATTTATGTTTAAATTTTTTATTGATATCCAAGTCACGTATAAAATTAGTTTGTAATTTACCCCACAAATATACGACGTTTTTTTTTTTTAGCGTGGAACGTTTCAACTAATTAAGCACCAGATAATTAGGCACCTAAAATGTCAACATGGGTTTTTTTTTCTTTTTTAAGTGGGTATTGCTGACTATGTATAGTATGCACCTATAAAGTTAGAGGACTGGAAATTAAGACGTTTGTGTTTTGAACTTCCCCCAAATAGTTTTTTTGTGAAGGGTTGAATTGGTAATGTCAGCTAAATTGATCCCTTAGTTTGTGTCAGGCAGCATTTACAACTTTTTTTTCGAAAGTCAGACTTCCTTTGGATCACTACTCAAAAAAAGAAAGAGAGGTAATTTTCGTTGATCATCCGTTTTTCAAAATCTACACGACTTCCTGCCAAAATGTATTGTTTCATTTTGTGTTAAAGACATGAAGAGTCAAAAGAGACATCTGTTTGGATGACACTTACCTGGTTTCTACCGACTCTTTATTCCATAGAAATTGATTTCTATTGAACACACGCACCTGAACGAACCGCCCAAGCTGCTTCAATGGTTTACACATAAATCTTCCCCTTATGTCACATGCATTGACAGTATTCTTGTTGGCAGATCTCTTGAACAAATAATGTTCGTTATTTCTAATGTCCAATTTCACGCAATTTCTTGTATCTTAGTTTACTTGTGACTGAAGATGTATAAGATCGCGGAAACTTTGAAAATTCCCACCTATCCCCATTCCCTCCATTGGCAAACATTGTGACGTCAGTAGCTGCAGGAGAAGCATGGGTGTATTGAGTGTGGTTGAATTCAAATAGACCTACGTTAATCAGATGATCTTCCACTGTACATCACTAGAGGCATTCCAGATGAAGATGCTGATTTTCTGTCAGTTCTTGGTTTAGCTTATCGATTACCAGGAGGGATACCCGACGTTGCTCGGGGAAAAATAACTTGAAAAATATAGCCAGAGGGGTGGAATATGTTCTCTGATATGTTTCTTTTTACGCAACACAGCAAAATAAAAATTAAAAATTAAAAAAAAAAACGGTTGGTCACACTATGTACTCAAAAAAAAGTATTTGTAATGGGAGAAATATTCTTATGCAATGAAAAACTATAACTGATGTCTTCGCTTCTGCATATACTACATAAATGTTTCTCCAATTGGGTGCCATTACGAGAACATTGATAGAGGAACCAATATAAATTTGTCCGGGGGGAAACCATAAAAGATTCAGGTAAATGCCAGCTGGAGAGATTGTCCACGTGCGTTCTTACAATTTTCAGTTATGAGTTCAGGTGACCTATATTGACCATCAGCATCAGTATCGCATTGCATATACCCTTCGTCGTGTAGATGTACCCTTATGGGAGATTTACGCACCCAAGAAATGGCCCAAGTCTAAAAAACATATTTCTAGATACTTTGACCGTGGAAGAATTTTCCTCCAAGCTAAATTTGACAAATTGCGGAAATGTGTCCAACAATTCGGGAAATTGGTTAGAAAAAACAAAAATGACTTCAGGTAATCCAAGATGTTTGATGTCAATATTGCATTGTGAATGACTTTCCCTTGAAAAAACATTTACACCACTGCAAAATACCACTTACGTAGGTGCTAAAATATTGATAAAAGTTTTGAGAATTGAGCAGAAGTGGCTGGTAATGGCCATTTGGTGATATTAGATGAACCCCAAGATGAACCCAACTCAATGTACACAAATGCTGAATTCCAGTATAGGTAGTGCAAAATTGTGACCCACAACTATGAAAATTCGTTAGAAATTACCAGAAATGACGTTTGGTGACCAAAAATGGCATTGCATTTGTTCTTTGCTATAGATAGATGCACCAGTATCCCAAATCACATTTTCATAGGCGCTAAATTGCGGCCAAAAACTTGAAACGACCTCTGATGACCTCGAATGACCGCCAAGGTGAACTTAACATAGCCTATGTTGTTACTTGACATCTCAGTCTACGTGCATAATAGTGGGTCGATATACATTGCAATTTTTGCGTAGAAGAGACACGAAGGAGTATACAAAAGGCATAAATATTAGCATAGATATGAGACAGCAATACATATAACGAGCAAGGATACCTTTTGTTGCCCGGGGGAGAAACTTGTAACAAAATAGGAAGCAAATGTTTCATAGATATTCCATGAAATTAAACAAAAGAGTGTTGTGCCTACGCACCCTTCGGTCAGACCTGTTTCAGTCTGCAAACATTCTCCGATAAAAATGAATGAATCTGTACATAGAAGAACGCAAATTATGGTGGAGAATTATTTTTTATCTCGGGATCTAAATATTTTACAGACAAATTTCCAACCTCCAATTTGCAGTCATTTGGGTGGCTAAGAGACTCATGCTAACAAACAAACAAACAAACAAACGTTTGCCGGCTTTATAGACTTAGGAATAAAGCATGGTGGATATGTAAATTCCATTCATTTGGAAAAGAAATCTTTAACTCATGGTTGAAAAATAGCATAGGTCAAGACGCAGAAATTCGTCTTCATTTCAGTAGTCTTGCAGACATTATGTCGTCATCTTTACATGGTTATGGCAATGTTGATAGATAAAATTTACAAAAGAGTGTTATATAACCAGGTGCAGCTCTGAAGAAAAGCCGTTGTGATTTGAACGGCATTAGCGATGTCACAAGAGCAAATTAAAAAAGACAAAAAGAGAAATCAAAGTAGGAAAGAACTGCAACAGAGAAAAAGGGTTCAAATCAGACAGGAAAACAGAAACGTCGAACGGAGAAGCAACGCGCAATTCAATCCCTACCATCGTCCATAGTTGGTCACTGATTATTCTGTTTAGTCTAACTTGATTGGTTGTCCGTCTTCAACTCTCCCACTCCCTGACAAGTTTGGTGCCGGGGAGAGCTCACCTTCTTGACTGATTGCAGCAATCAAATCTCCTTCCTTTCCCGCCCAGACAACATGACGTCTTTTTCCAATAGTAAAAGTCAACCAACAACAAGAAAGAAATACTTTAAAACAGTTCACTGATTGGCCCCAGCGAAACAAAACAAGCTGTAAGAGAATCTCAGAGTGACCGACCCAACAATTAATTCTTGTCTCTTCTTATATACAATGTTCAAATATATATACACGTATTAAACAACGTGGCCAGTCAATGTAAAATATTTGGATACAGAATTCTGAAAAGTAAAGATAAGGAAATATACAATGTATGGAAGAGCCATATAGTAGAGAATAGGATAGTAGAAGTTATCACATGTATCAGGCTCCTTCAACCAGCTAAGATGTAAGTGACAAGCAAGTACGAGCAAGTGATACATTATGCAATATTTATGTAAACGTAAGTGTACAACAAATATCTGCAAATAGTTTTAAGTATTAACCGTCTAGTGTTTTTAATATTTCAGTAACTAAGTACCCTTAGTTTTTAAAATAAAGCTTCAATCAACTGGACCAGATGAATGATAATGACAACAGGACTTTTGTAGTCGGATGTGCTGTAATTTCTGACCAGTAATGCTGACAGCCGAAACACAGACAGGTAATTTATCTCTGTTTCCCCTTCCGTTCGAATTTGATTTGGGATCATTTGGCCGACAACGATGCAGTCAGTTGGAGATTTACATGACGCATGTAAATGCGAATAGGTGCAGTTGAATTACTTGGTACAATAGTAACAGATAGTAATTGAACAGATTGATTATTTTTGCAATGAGGAAAGTCAATTTAAATCCGAATTAAAAGTCAAGAGCGATCGATTCAATTATCCACAGATTGAATAAAAACACACTAAACATCTTGAATCAGGTAATATTCTTAAAGGGTAGATTATTGCAAGTAGCACATACTTAATTTTAAGCATATTAAATATCAAGTATTCTATTTCTTTCTCTTGTATATTGCAACATGTTTTATTGTGGAGTTGAGTTTTCAATCTAAATCGGCCTTTTTTCAAATTTAGAATTTGAAACCCGAGAAACAGTGTTTGTTATTACTGTAGACCACAATATCTACCTAAGACGACTAAACTGTAGGAGACTCTCAAAAGAAGAAATCAAGCAAAGAATGACTCTAGGATTGCAGGCTTCAGGCAGAGCAAACTCAACCTTCAAGAACAAGAAAATCCCATTAGTTTTTAAAAGAAAGATCCACGACCAATGCATCCTCTCTATAGTCACTTATGGAGCTTAAACATGAAACCTAACCAAAAAATTGACTAATACCATGCAACGTGCTCATGAGAGAATCATGCTTAACATGACATGAAGAAATCACAAAACAGCGCAGTATATATAGAGATAGAATAGGAATCAGGGACATCATAGCATCCACGAGAAAACTTAAATGGAATTAGGCTAGTCAGGTTGAAAGAATGGAAGACAACTGCTGGACATCACGACGATCATATGCAAAACTGTGGACGGCAAAATATAATATGGCGTTACGAACTCATGATAGAGAGATCTGACGAATCGTGGCGAAGGTCTATGTCTAATTACGGGCGCTCGAAGGCTGATGATAAGTCGTATATGACAACTTCTTATGACGATTAGTATAGAATCTTCATCATCCTATTTTTATATTGTAAAATTTAACGTCGTAACTTGAGAAGCAGTGTTTGTTAATAATGGCTCATAATCATGTATTGATCAGTTTTAATAGCTTTAAAAGTTTGGTGATGCCACTAAAATGATATTAACTCAGATTAACGCATAGTATTGTATTCTACAGGACTGATTAGGTTAAAACTCCCCAAATAGAATGGAATATGTTTTGCTGGCTTTGAAAGCGTTTTTTCTATCATCAGCTTTTTCATATCTGCTGATGTGCCTACGGTGTGTACAACCCTTTTGATGCTCCTATAGAAACGGTTTGGCCAAGCAGTCATCCCTTAACTAAGATCAATGCATGATGTAACAATTCCAGAACTTTCGTGAAGTAATGAATGTATTGCCGTACGTACTATTAACCAAAAGATTAATCTCTGAGTGTTTTTACCGATCAGAGTCACTCAAAATTTAAAGGTTAGAATAAAAGGTCGAGCTAGTCACTCAACAGAATCTGTCACTTGACCAACATCTTTTGGCAGCATGCTGTGTTTGGAGTGATCAATAAAAATACGGAAAAAGAGAATGATCAATGAATAAGTTCCTTATCTTGACTCTGGTTGGACGGTGCTTGCTAAAAAACTAAACACTTGTTTAGGCGTGATTTTCAAAAGAAAACAAATCAAAATAACAGTTTTTCTAGAAACACTAAGGAGTCAATGTTTAAATTCTGACCCCTTTGACTCGATTGGTGTGGCCTGTATGTATTATACATGCATAGCCGGCTAGCCAGCCAGCCAGCCAGCCTGAAAAACATTAAAAAAAAGAAATTTTTGTTGACTATTTAGTTGACAGTTTTGGTGGACGGTTTCTATTAGAGTATTATCAACAGCTATGTGAGAGAAGGTAAATATTTTTCATAAAAAAGAAGAGTTTTCCAAGAAGTCTTGTAATTTAATGATATACTTTCGATCATTTATATATGGACTACTATTGGATATCTAAATGTACTGACCATGAAATCTTTCTATATCCTTAAGATATAAAAATTACTTTTTTATGTCTTATGTCGAAAAAAATATTGTAATCATAGATCGCTACAGATGTTATTGGTAACAGTTTAATAAATGTGCCTTTCAAATCAAATTGTTACACCGCAGTGCAATCCCGGTCAAACTAGGTTCAGATCATACTTTAAAAAAAATATATTCACTATATAGTCACTCTAGCTTGACTTTTACCAGTTTTCAGGTGCAACACGTATCCGATTTTGCTTCGAAATACGAATCAGAATTGGTGTTTCTTGTTAGTATGTCTTGTCATTGAATCATCATTGTAAATTGATCATTCAATATCCAATGTATGAATCAATCACCAAATAATGTAATATAATTGATTCTCCTTTGAATCAAGACATCATTTCTGAATTAACTTATCGAGAATAACTCAAACCGATAAACGAATTCAGAAATGTCTTTTAAAAAATAGTTTAATAGAATCGGACGTGGAATTCACTCCATCATTTTTGTCTTTGTGAAGGCAAAAAATAAAAAAACCCTAAAAAAAAAAAGAAAAACAAACCGTACAAAATAATGACATGGAAATAGCAACTAGCGAGATGAATTAGGAAATATATATATATATATATATATATATATATATATATATAATCATTATTTATGATGCATCATGGAAATATGGGGACACTTAAGGAAATTTTGCCGAGAATTCTGTCGGTATCCGTATTTCTTTTCAAATACTCATATACTTCAGACTTTTGGCTGATTAGATCAAAAAGAAGGAAAAAAAAGAAGAGAATAACTGTTCAAAGAAGTTCGTCCACCGCAGGATCAAACCCTATTCTAACTTTTTTTCTCGACTGAAGATGATTACAACAAATTTAGTATTGTATAGATTATAAACAAAAAATCATAAAAACAATTTTTCAGTATAACTGCATTCATTAATTAGGATGAAATAGGTAACATACATTTTCGTAGATTTATGAGACCCGTCAATTTGGCTCAGTTGGCAAGAGAGTGTTCCACCGATCAACTGATCGTAATTTCAAATGATCATTTTATAAGTGTACCTATTTTTAAGAATGAAAAAAGATTTTGCAAATTTGTTACGTTCACTTTCGTAGATATGTAAGACTCGTCAATCTGGCTCAGTCGGCCAGTGAACTAACCACTGATCACTTGGTTGTGATTTTGCATCATAGTAGGAAAATGTCAT